>CM044010.1:20048300-20390800 GCA_024085815.1 Flaveria linearis
TGAACAACATAATAAGCATAAACATTATTTTAAAACATCACTTGTAACAATTAGATAAAAGAAAGATAAGTATTTATAGATAAAAGGTAACCTTAAGATGTCTGAAAATTTTGTATACAACATTGTAGTCTCATTACTAACGTTTCCATCTTTATCTAAAATTAGCAATTTACTCCATCTTTACTCTTGACTCTTGATAATGCAACATATAACTGTCCATGAGTGAAGACTGGTTCTTTTAAATAAAGACCAACTCTTGATAACGATTGTCCTTGGCTCTTTGTTAATCGTCATTGCAAAACATACAGAAATCGGAACTGTCTTCTTTGAAATTTGAAAGGAATTTTCTTATCTGACGGTACAAGATTAATCCTTGGAATAAATGTTCTGGTACCAATATTACTCCCGGATATTATTTCCGCTTCTATAACACGTTTACCAAGAGATGTCACTTGAAGACGGTGCCTGCATTACACAAGCCATTCTGTTGATCGATGTTGCGTAGAAGCATTACCGAGAACACCAACTTTAAACTAACTTGTGATTTGGCAGTCCTGAAATTTTGAGGCCATTGAGTACATCCGGTGAATATATAATTTGATTGTAATGAATCATTCAATTGTTCCGTTTGACAGATACTATCTGAGCTAAGGTACTCTATTTCATCGCCAGGAAAAACCGATAGCAAACGTCATTGATCTCATGAACCACTTCATTTTTTGAGCAAGAATGCTCTTTCACGAAAGAATTCTTTGTCTTTGTAGTTATGTAGGATTGATGGATAAACAAACTGTATCAAATCTGATATAGGATCGCACGAGTCTTTAATGAGAAGGTCATCAGGTATATGAACATTTGCGTCACCATCATTAACACCACCAACATTACCCTCTCCAATATCAAGAAGCCATTTTGCAAAATTTTGTGTTGTTTCCATATCCACATGTTGTCTTCCGACCGTTAGGCGCATATTTTTGTTAATTTGAGTAGCTTGCATTTATTCCAAATGTAGGATGACTTAATGACGCATTAACAATTTCTTGTCTACTACCATTGGGAACAACAGGTAAAATTGTCTAAAATCGCCGCCAAAAACAATAACCTTACCACCAAATGGCATATTTGAATTGATAGAATTGTCCGAGGTGAATACATCACGAATTGTTCTATCCAAAGCTTCAAATGCATGTTTGTGAACCATAGGTGCCTCATCCCATATAATCAATTTTGTCTGCTTTAATAGATGAGCAACATCACTGTTTGGTTTTATGTAACAAACTGAATCTTCATTTAGATTTAATGGAATATGAAACGTGAGTGTGCTGTTCTACCTCCGGTCAGTAGTAAGGATGCAATACCACTTGATGCAACATTTAATACAATTTCACCCTTTGATCTTATTGCTGAGGACAATGTTTTCCATAAAAAAGTTTTACCAGTTCCTCCATAACCATAAACAAAAAACACCCCGCCTTGTTACGTTGTACTGCAGCCATGATTTCATCAAATATCAAGCTTTGTTCTTCTGTCAATGAACTTAATAGCTTTTCAAATTGAGTCATTTCAGTTGTCAAATCATATGATAACTCCTCACTAATCAACCGGTTATTTGATGAAGATAAACACTCACTATCAGGGTACGGCATACTTGCAAATAACTTCAACGTTGAGTTGTTTCGTAGTAAATACTTTTCAATTTCAAACAACGTCAAATTTTGTAGTTGACTATCAGTAAGTGACAAGTCTGGAAAATCAGATAGAAATAATATTTTAATAACTTTCATATTTTTAGAATTTAAAAAAATTGTATGAAAGATTATTGTATATTAAATAATATTTATTGAAATACATATTTGAATATTTAAACAATGGAACCTTAAAATTATAAAATGTAAATACATAAAATAAACTAATAAATTGAGTGTTTTGAGTGTAGATTAATACCTGGAAGCCTCAGGATTTTTCGTTGTTTATAAAGAATGTCATCTGATAAGTATTTCCATGTACTACTCCATACATATTCAGGTCTAGACAATGAACTTGAAACCAACATCGTCCCGAATAATGTACGAAGATAATAGCCGGAAGCAGAATGACTTGCCTCTTTAATAGCATCAATATACTCCGCATCATCATCTAATAGGCCTAATGCGTAACATGCATCTCTAAATGTAGTACATAGTTGACCATTAACTGTTCTGATGTCTTCAAATGATGTCGGCCCTCTTACTTTGTTCAAAAGTATTCGTAAAAAATAGGCCTCACCAAATGATGGAGATACAGAATGAATTCTTCCAATTGAAAATCCTTGTTTTCGTGGTGTCCAACTTAGTTGATCGGACTTCCAAACAAACTTAGTAGGGAATTCCACATAAGTTAGTTTTCGTGCTTGATTATCATATTTATTACATTTCATCCAAGACAAGAACATTGTAGAAGCCACAGATGGTTTGTTTAGAACACCATTAATTATCCTCTTCACCGTACACGATTTGTTGTTGGTTAGGCAAATGGAATGGAAGCCTAATTACAGATGGATGACGGTAATGAACATCATATGCAAAAATCCTCCATGAAGCTTCACATGCAGAAATATATCTGCAATCATAATATTCTTTGATCTCATCTTTTCCATTATCATTAGCATTCTCGTTGTTAGATTGTACAACTGCAACAGTCGCTCTGTCAGGCCCTTTGTTAATATATTTGAATAAGTATTTGATTGATCCGGCTTGATTACACCATTCAATATTAATGTGGGCCTGGTATCTTCTTAAAAGATTTTTGTTATATGGAACCACACTTCTATTGTCTAGCTTGATACCTGACTTTTCAACAAAATTGCCCGAATCTCTTCTTCGATATAAAGGAAACCCATCCGAATCGGTAGACGTACATGGAGTGAAGTTTTTTAGGAATTTTTGGAACATTTTTTATCGATCATGCATGGACATTTAGGATTAGCATTACCACATGGCCCGTGTATCATAAACTCACTCACAAGATAATATAATTCCGGATCTTCATTCTTGTTAGGAATTTCAGCAGAAATAAACTTATCAATGTGGTCAACAGTATGAAGCTTGTGTTGAGAATTCATGAATACACATATATGGGCATGTGGCAGGCCACGTTTTTGAAACTCAACTGTATAGACAACTGTAAAAAAAGTAACATTGATTAAATATATAAATGTGTTATGGCAAAAAGTTTTTTAAATTGATAGATTAGAAGTCTATTATAATTGTAATTGTAATTCTAATTCTAGTTCTAAAAAAATAAAACAAAGATTTACTAAAGTGTGAAAATAAAAATATTAAATAGTAGCAATGAAAAATAAACATACCGGCAGAAACCACCCCTAGTATCGAATGATCCTTTAAGTCTTTAATGATTGAGTCCAATTTCGCATTAAAGACCCGACATAATATATCGGGTCTATCTTCAGGATTAATGGTTGTGTCTTTAAGAAATCTTTTAATCTCCGGCCATTTCGGGTTACACGTAATTGTTATGAAAAAATCTGGATACCCAAACCACTTACATAGAGACATGGCATCTAGATAGTTTTGCATCATATAGCGTGCACCACCGGTAAAGATGAAGGAAGTATGACACGTTTTCCCACGTTAGACATATCTTCTTTTCCATTATTCTTTAACGTACAAATCTTCTCGTATGATTCACATCGAAGGACTTTCTGTTGGCTACGTATAAAGTTGAGTCTCTCGCTCTCTATCATGGTATACGCATCCACTAAAAATTGTTGGAAAAGCCTTCTAGAATTCAGTATGAGTGAAAATTTACTCACACGATCTTGAATACGGTATTGAAAAAACTCCCTCATTGATAAATTGCTTCTTTTGCTTTTTTTTGAGGTGCTCACCTTCCGATGAGGGATATCAACACGGTATCCATCTTCACCGTATGGAAAAAGTAGTGGATACTGAAGAGGTAAGTATGACGGATGAAGTTCACTTATACGTTTTAAATGTCCATTCTTCATCTCAACAATAATATCCCTCTTTTCAATACAATCAGCCATGTCACCAACAATAAGAGCTGCAACCTCAGACGCGGTTGGTAGGTTGTAAGTCCTACCATCCTTGTTCCTCTTTCCAATTAAGCGTAGCTTAAGGTTGACATGTGGATTTTCAATAAAGCAATCTCTTACCATCCGATAAGCTTTAACTAATTCATTGGTTGAGTCTAGCATATTCTTTATCTCCTGGATTATCTGAAGATCGATTGGGTCAAAAGTTGATGTGGATTTATTTCTTGATTCACTATTAATATAGACAACAATGATTAAGTATAATATATAGTAATAAACAAAATAATAATTAATAATAACAAATAACAGTATTCGAATACATACCTAAATAGTGATTGTCTATTTGACAATTCATTCTCAGTGTCGTATATATATAGCTGGGAAAATTTGGGTTTAGAACCATTTTCAGGTAGAAGACTCCCCATGGTGTGATAATTTTGTCCGCTAAGTCTGAATATAAAAGGAGCATTTCCTCTATTGATAGATGAATCTATCTTCCCACCCATTGAAGTAAAAGAGAACATGGCATTGTAACGTCTAATGTTCTTCAAAAAGTACTTGCTCTTAGAATCAACACATTGAAAGAGACGTTGGTAATCTTGTTGTGCATTTTTTAATTCGGGAAGCTCAACTTTACCATATGCACAACATAACAGATAACATGTTTTACCCTCCATTTTTTGGGATCTACGACCTTCATATGCCCATAGTTTTGCATTACAGATTTGACATATAATGTTCTGGTCTCCGTGATCCAAGTACTCTGAATGATAAGTTTTGTGCATGATTATTTGTGTGTACGTATAAAATAATAAGATCTTGCATAATTGTTAATAAGAGAAATTTAATTACTATTTTGATAATAAATACCTTTAGATATTCCTTGAAAAGGGTCTTTAAGGACATGTTGAATGTCAAATTCATCATCAGACGTCAAGTCTAACATAGGTATAGGAGATTTCGGAGTTGATTTACTTAATAACTTACGCTTTCCTGATTGTAGCTTTGGTAAAGATCCATTATGTGTAAGTGTTGATGAAATTGATGAAATCTTGATAGGCGAAGTAAAAGTATAAGGTAGATTGTTTGTTGATGGAGTGCCGTTATTGTTATTGACAGTAGTAACACCTGAGAAAAAATCATTTAATAGAGTACAAGAAGTTATATTTGATATGCATCTTAGTAAGATCAAGTTATATAATAAAATTTAATAACGTACCATCAGTAATGTGAGTAAATGGTTGTTTGGAGATTGCATTTTGACATATATCACTTTGGCTCGTAAGTTGAGTGTCATTTTGAACATGACATGCATTTAATGCATAATTAGACGTATACGGTGAGTTTTTTGTAAATGATGACGTTGATGCGTTTAGTCGACGCCTCTTATAATCCAAATATTGTTTTCTAAACTTCCTTCTTTCAGCGGCATTGGAATTGCTATCACGCGTGTTTCCTACTGTTTTAGAAAAGAAAATCTAATGAAAAGACAATTATCATACTAACTTATAATGATAAAACAAATTCTTTTAATAATCATTTAATAATGCGTAAAAGTGCAGTTACGTAATATAATATTGGACTTTGTAGCACAATGTTTTAAGATATTATTTAATTCATATTTTATTAAAGTAACGTGTAGATATACACATAATTTTTTTTTAAAAAATAGTTATATATATATTTGATATACATGTTATTAAAATCAATCTTTATAATAAAATAAGATAACATACCATTAGTAATGTCAGAAAACGGCTGTCTGGATGGCGGATTTGTACATATAGCACTTTGGTTAGTAATGTGGGTGTCATTCCGAAGGGGAAATGCATTGGATGGATAATTAGCCACATGTGGTGAGTTGTTTGTAAATGATGATGATGCATTTCGTCGGCCACTTGAATGGTCCGAATATATTTTTCTGAGCTTTCGTCTTTCAGCATTACAATTGCATCATATGTGTTACCGGCTGTTTTAAATATGAAATGCAATGAAAACACAATCATCATACCAATTTATAACAATCAAGAAAAATTACTTAACATTAGGTACAAATTTAGTTACGAAATATTTTATCATTTTGTGTATTTGTTAGAAAAAAATTAAAACAGTATTAAAAAAATAGAGCTCTAGTACAACCATGTAAACGTACACAATTAAATGTTACGAATGTAAACGGTGCACAACAATTGTCATTTAACTACAAGCGTTGACAATTGTTTTTCCTTCAATTAAAATTCCTGGAAATAAAGAGTATAAGTAAACATATAAATTTCAACCATAAACATTATTTACTTTGCCTTGGCGAAATGGTAAGACTACATATATGATCACATAGATGTACATAGTTGCGCATTGTTTTAGGACATATATGTTAATGTGAAAGGCAATAAATCATCGTAAAGGAGTTTTATTGTAAAAGTTCTGATTATCTTTTTTTTTTTTGTTCCAATACATACTTAGTAACATATTTGTTGATGTAACAAAAAGATTTGAGATTAAACATAGAATGAGTTAAATGTAAGATTAAAGTTTAGCAAGATTACATAATTCCACTTATATGGTAATGACTAAAAATAGTTGTCTGCTAATCTACAAATCGTGTTTAAATATGCAAAAGTTAAATGATATTTCCTTTTTAACATAAGTATATAGAGAAATTAACATTTACAATTAAACAGCTATTAATCTAGATTAATAAAAAAAGAACTTTATCTACTTTAGGACTTACAATAGACGTATGAAATAGTGCTTGTGAAGTTATATGGTGTATATCTATTATCTATTACAATAAAAAAAGGTTTTATTTGTTGTTTGACAAAATTTTAGACTATCTAATTTTATTTTTCCCGCTTCTCTGTTATATTAAATAACTACGTTAAATGTTAAAATATTATTTAATTCCTTTTTAGATTAAAAACTGTTTTTCAATAAATTAAGAAAGTATGTTTTTATAATGCAACTTCTAAATAAACAAATACATAGTTTGAATACCATTGGAAATGTTAGATAAAGGAGTTCTTTGTAGACCACCTACAAATAATGAATAAGATTAATAATTGAAAATGTTAAATAATTCTTCAAATATATAAATTTTGAATTTTCTAAGTTTACAATAAAATCGGAAAAGCAATTTAGTTACCGGGCGAGTTACGATCAATTTTATGGACCGCAGATGAGGGTGACTGTTGTTTGGTTGAAATTTTCCACATCTCCTTGGATATTTTATACGTCCATAAAAAAACCACATTGATATTAGAATTTATAACTTAAAATTATGTAAACGAATGATATAGTAAGAAGTTAATGATATGGGGTAAAATATAAAATAAGAAAATGTTAAAGATAAAAAAAGGTGAATATCATTGTTGCTATTTTTTTGTTTATACAAGAAAGTTTTTCGAGTAATGAAACTTTATGTGGCCATATTTTACAAACATGGAGAAATCGTAATAAATACCGAAGTTAAGTTTTGTCGTAAATAAATTAATTGGTAAATTGAAAAGCATAATTTTAGTTAGATAAAAGTGGTAAATAAAGGATTAAATTTTGAAATAATGCAAACCTGCTAGAAGTACAAGTTTGATAGTGGATCAGTTGTTGAAAACACATACATTCATTCGGCGGAGACGGCGTAACGGGAGGACAAGAAACAAAAACACCCAAACTATGAAGCGTATGTGAAATTGGAATACTAATATTTATAAGCATTTATATGGACGTATAAAAAGCAGGTTTGGCGCATTAAATTCAATTGAAGATGTAATCTTGTTTTATTCTAATATATATGGCTAATATATATATATGTGTAATTAATAATTACAATCAATTCCTTTGATAGTTTTATTTAGTTGTCATTACTTATATTTGGAGAATAAATAATTTTAGGTTATTTAATTAATTAGGTTACGAAAGGTGCGCTTTAAAAATATGTATTGAATTGAAAATTGGTAAAAAAAGAATCGATCTTTTATCCCGATGATACATGTATTCTATTTTTTTAAAGAAAGTATAATGTATTTATGGTAGGCTGTACCACATTGAGTAAGGTATGTTTGTGTGTGAAATCTATAAGTTTGTCCCTATTTTATTCTAATATATGGCTAATATATGTATATATATATATATGTAATTAATAATTACAATCAATTCCTTTGATAGTTTTATTTAGTTGTCATTACTTATATTTGGAGAATAAATAATTTTAGGTTATTTAATTAATTAGGTTACGAAGGGTGCGCTTTAAAAATATGTATTGAATTGAAAATTGGTAAAAAAAAGAATCGATCTTTTATCCCGATGATACATGTATTCTATTTTTTTGAAGAAAGTATAATGTATTTATGGTAGGCTGTACCACATTGAGTAAGGTATGTTTGTGTGTGAAATCTATAAGTTTGTCCCTATTTTATTCTAATATATGGCTAATATATATATATATATATATATATATATATATTAATAATTACAATCAATTCCTTTGATAGTTTTATTTAGTTGTCATTACTTATATTTGGAGAATAAATAATTTTAGGTTATTTAATTAATTAGGTTACGAAGGTGCGCTTTAAAAATATGTATTGAATTGAAAATTGGTAAAAAAAAATCGATCTTTTATCCCGATGATACATGTATTCTTTTTTTTTTATAGAAAGTATAATGTATTTATGGTAGTCTGTACCACATTGAGTAAGGTATGTTTGTGTGTGAAATCTATAAGTTTGTCACTATAAATGAAATATTAAGTTG
This sequence comes from Flaveria linearis, assembly GCA_024085815.1. Lineage (NCBI taxonomy): Eukaryota > Viridiplantae > Streptophyta > Magnoliopsida > Asterales > Asteraceae > Flaveria > Flaveria linearis. The sequence continues at coordinate 20,057,104 of CM044010.1, forward strand.
ACGTCGTAATGAAAGCAAGAAAATTTATAAAAATAAATTATTACAACCGCAAGCGGAAAAGTCATACAAAAAATTCTGTAATATTTCAAAAGAATTAAAGATTAAAAAGAAACACAAGAACACGGAATCGACGAGCGAGATGGAGAACCAATCAAAGTTGCTTCTGGAATGGGTGGTTGACATACTACCCTACTAAATTTAGTAGACTTCAAAATGTTAACTGAAAAACAAACATATAATTTGTATGATAAGGACATGTATTCTGAAATTATAATAAAATTATATTAAAAATGTATTTACCTGAGGGAAAATGAACTAATTTGACACGAGATGCATATAAGATTGACTTTTTTCTGATTGCGGTACGAATTTGTATATAATTTAAATGAATGTCGTCATACAGATTAATTTGTATTATGTGACCCCTGTAAAACAACCTACATTGTTAATCTTTTGATACTAAATATAAAAACATATATAAAGTGTGTACAAGAAACTATGTGAATTAAAAACCCACTTACGTATAGTCTTGAAGGAAAATCTTGAACATAGCTCGACTGAAAATTCTTTCGCCATATATTATTCTACCAACAACATCTACGTTGTTAAAAACCAAGTAAGGGTCTATTTATACTTTTAAATATATTTATATTTAATATCTGGCATAAGATATATAAGATACGTACCAATAAATAGTTTCTGAGACCTTCTGTCATGTGTTAAGGTTCTGATGCAAGGTACCAATGGGTACAGGGTAAAATCTTTTGGTGGCTTAATCATAAACGGAATAAGCTTTGTGTGTTGATAAATTTTATTTTTTTCTCGCCAACTATAAAGGCGTAACCTTCGTACTTTGGATATTCATCATATGTAAAGCACTCTATTTTAAAATTTAATAGCGAAAAACATCCACCAATTAATTTTTCGTTGTTGTATAAGTTTATCAAATCTTGGGGTACAAGTGCGGCTAACTTTTTACGCTTCAAACAAAAAGGGATAAGAACATAGATAAATACTTTTATATTGTATTTTTGCATAAATAATATAAATTAAAAAATTAAAAACAGGGGAAAAATATCTTACTTCATGGTCAAGGAAAATGACAATTAGTCTTTGGTTTTCTGTATCATGCCAAATAAAGTCCACGGTGACGAATATTAAGTTATACCATCGTTCGTGCTGATGGAGGGATGAAAACGAATCAACGGTATAATGATGTCTTATATCCTAACAAAAAAAAATTACTGTAAATTATATAAAAAAATACTGTAATTATATAAAAATAGATATTTAAATCGAATATTGAACTGTTTACAATTTGATGTTTTATCTTTTGTAGATTGACATTGAATTTAGACAACGTTACGTGGAGTTGTCTTCTATAAACATAGAAATGTTACCTGGTTATGATTATCTTTCCGTTTTAACAGTTAGGTTGTATTTTCATAGCATATTATTAGTTTTAAGTTTTGATAAGTTGAAATAAGTATGAAGCATGTAAGATTAATTCGTAGTATATTTCCATTTTTAGAAAATAATATTTTTAAATTTATAATAATGGATCACAAATGACATGTGAATTGATCGAATGTATTAAACATATAAGATTATTAAAATAAAAAGTATAACCATGCATCGTAAAGTTTGTGAGTTGATTTTGTTAATGTTGTTTAGATAATAAATATTTTGTGAACATTAAAAGTCATAATAACAAACAACCATTTGAATTGAAAAAAGATTAAAACAACGGCATAATTAAATTGCGTTCAAAAAGTAACAAAACAAAAATAACAGTCTTGGCAAAGAAACCACAAAACATTGCATGAAACATAAAAATGCAAACACAAGATTTCTAAAGTAGTAATACGAAAACTACTTCTCAATTTTTGGTGTTAGTAGTGTTTGCTTTTCAGGACCCTTGTCATCATCTTTTTTGTAGCTTATCCTTTGTTTTGTGGAAGAGTGAGATGAACCTTCTTCAACATCATAGACGAAGTGAAGGTTACGCTTAAGATCCTGACCAGCAAACATCGAAGAAGGTGTTTCTTCATCATGTATAGATGAAAATTGTTTGCTTTTAACAATGTTTGACACCGGTGTTACTTCATCTCCCGTCCAAGAAACAGATTCCTAAATAATAATGAAGAATTTATATTTTTTATAAAATATTAAACCAAAAAACTTGATAAGTAACTAATATAAACTTGATCGCGACAGCAGTATTAACTTAAATATAGGACCGCGTACGATTTATAAATTGGGAACCAGTGGAGCAATTATATGATGAAATTAATATATGGTTGGTTAAACATTTTATAAAAAGCAATATATTTTTAAGGTAAACCTAAGTAAAGCCAAAATATAAATCACTAACCTGTAGTGGTTCAAGCTTTCTTTCAAGCTTAGAAACAATCTCAACATCAGTGGTTAATTTGGAGATCGAATAATATTCCTTGTTCGTTTCCAGATTATATTTTGCAACATGAATCTTGAACGCAAACTTCTTGTCAACAATGGAGTTGAACTCGGTAGGGACATTTCCCAATGTAGATAGCTGATTGATAGAGATAAGTACGTATTAGAATTATATCAAAGAAAGGTATAGTTAAAATATGTTACTTTTAGTCAACATTATACCTCTTCATTGTTGTCTAGTAAGTGGCTTGCTGAAATCTGAAGAACTTTACGCGCCTCTCGATCAAACAGTGTTAGAGTAACAGTTCCAGTACAATCTTGAACACGAATAGGTATCTTAAACCTAACAAAAATTTAAAGATGGTTAACATTATGCAAGGGATACTGGTACATAATATAAACAAAAGAATAGAAGGTAATATAAAGCAAGATTAAGGTTGTGAAATTGTATAACTTTGGTACTGCGGTTATGACATCATCCTTGCAAATTTTACAACCAATAACTTTACACTCATCAAATTCTCCGGATCCATCAGGTTTTAGGGTACAAGTAACATTTGTGGTGACCTTGCTGCTACATTTCTTGCATCCACTATAGTACCAGGGAACATCATCAATAACACCTTTAACGGTTCCAACAATAATCAAGAACTTTGGCTGTAAACATACAAAGGTATAAGAGGTTAAAACATCAGATGTTGATATTTGATAGTTGTGTCTTAAAAATTTTGATATAATAGATTACTGTTTTAGTATCATGAATCTCGCCAATTGTGGAGAAGTCATTATCCTTGAGAAAGTCGTCCTTCATAGTGGATGTAATGATGGATGTTGTAAACCCAGATTCAGATGATGACATCTGATCTTTTGATTTTTCAATGAACCTGCACAAAATTACATTATAATCAATATATATTACATAATATAAAGTAGCCAAAAATAATAAGTACAATTAGAAAAGTATAGATTTTTTTATGTCTTGGAAGATTAAAATTAAAAAAAATTGGACCAAGTTTGTAGTATTAAACCTTTGTTTGAAAGTACTTATTTCCTCAATGTCAGAATCGATAAAGAGCTTAGTAACAGTGTAAGCGTTTGAAACTTGCGGACAGCCTGCAAAAATTAACATCAATTAATCAACGAAACAGTTAAACAAAATCAATATATCTTAAACTTCAAAGTGACTATTTAAAAAGTTGTAATAATATTACATACCTTTGAAAGTCCTATATTTTCCGAACTGAATAATGATAACCAAATTTCGATCATGTTCATTCTGATTAACAAAAGTTTCAAATTGCTCGGCAAATTGGTCCCACAGAGTAACATCGACCTCTTTGTCCCTGTGCAAACATTGCAAATTATGTTAGTAAGACGTAGTATAATGGCATTTATGGATAATAACATCAAGTGAGGAAGTATTCATACTCTAGATCTTTGAGTTGAAGATTGAGTCTTTTGACAATTTGCCATCAGGCTGCTCTAACTTGACCATTGAATAGTATTAATGACAGCACCAATTATATCTATGAAAAAGTAAACAGTGAAAGTATATTAAAAGTTATCTATTGGAAAATAATAGATGAAAAGATACAAATAAAGAAAAGATTAAATGAAAATACCAATTGTTGTATTTTCTGCGAGTTTCTTATCTTTAAGAAGCTGAAAATCTGTAAAATAAAAACCATACTCGGAAGCTACAGGTTCCGGACTGCTTGTAACAACAGTTTTTTCAAGAAAACAGATTTTATGTGGTATGGGATAAACTTTATATTTATAATGATTCTCTGCCATGGTTGGCTTATAGATTAGCAGACATTGTTTTTCCTGAAGTAGCATTTGATAGGATGTACAATATTTTTTTAAAACAGTTGCCTCCATTTTCGCACCCTGTAACATAATGAAACTCACAAAGTTAAAACTGCAAAAATGGTGTATGTGTTTAGAATTTGAATGCTTCTGTTGACGTGAACATACCGTTTCATCCATTATGATCATCTCATAAGAGTACACCTTTGTTGCATCATTCAACATGGGTCTGGTCCAAAGTCGGATAATGCGGACCTTCAAAGTGTATTCTTGAGTTAAAACACTCAAGTCCTTGAACAAAGTAATCTTGGAGGGAGCCATTAACAACTCTGATTCTAAGAACCCAAACAAAGATTAAAGGTATAATGTTAGATGATATAAGTTGTATAAGTAGTAGAGTGTAAGGCAAAATACCTTTCGAAATAAGCTTAAGCGCTTTAATTAGAACTGAATAATTCAAAGTTATACGGTTGAATGGGTAATTTATAATTGACGATTCAGATTTTATTATGGAAATTATCTTTATTGATATAGAAGTTTTTAATGTGGGTAAATCTTCCTACTCTAATAAAAAGGTATCTGGGATGACACGTGTCAACACCACAATCATTCTCACCAAAATTTTCCCGCCTCTCTCTCCTATTAAATAATTACCTTAATTACTAATAATACTATTTAACACTTTTTAGATTTAATAAATTAATAAAGAGATCTATTTATTAATATTATTTCTAAATAAACAATTTTTTATAAAATAATAAATTTATTTAAAGCATAAGACTTTTTTAAAAATACAAACTATTTAAAATTGGTATTTTTAAAAGTTATTTTTTAAAACCAAAAATAATTAAATTTAAGGGTTATAATAAGAAAATTTTTAAAAATGACATTTTTATACGGTTTGGTTTAGAACAAAACGTTTATTTTTTTTGAAAAAAAATAAAGTTTTAAAAAGTTGATATCACTATTTTATAATTTACAGTCATTTCTAATACATAATTTCAATGATATTATATCTTAAAATATTATTTTATAATTAATAAATTTTGTTATATTAATTTTTTATTTATTCAACCCGTGTAACACATAGAAGAATGAAACCGGACTGAAAGTAGATGGAGTCCTAAAATTTATAGAAAATAAATTTTAACACGTAACCCGTGTAACACATAAAAGCCAAGTCTGTTCCAACGCATGGTTGCTCACATAGAAGAATGTAACACATAGACCTTCGATGGAGTCCTAAAAGTAGATGCTGTCTGCCGAGATGACGAATTATGAGATCAACTGAAACCGGAGAAACGAATAGAAGAATGAACTATTCCAAATCGATTTGCTTCTGATAGGGCCTTGAATGCCCCAAATCCTTGCGATAAGAATCACGTTTAGGTCAATGAAACCTCAAATCAAGTGCATAAGAAACAGTAGAAAAGGAATGATATCAAAATAAATCTAAGTGCTATTCGTGAACCGATATGGGGTTTTAAGAATTATAGAGTAAATGTTACATACTTTACTGATTTTATGATTTTGAGAGGTTGATTGGAAGGCCCGGGTTTGGAGGAGAACTCTCGCTCAGAAGAGAAAGAAGAAGATTTCAGTGAAGAAGAAAAGTCGCATGTTGAAGGAAAGGGGAAAGAATGGCTCTTGAGAGGCGATGGACATTTTAGGGTTTTTTTTTTGGTGAGTAATGGAGAAGAAGGAAAGGGGAAAGTAGGTAGGCATCTCCGATTTTACAGTGTGTCAAAGCCGGATCAAAAGATCCGCATCCGGCTAAGTTTGTAGGCCGGAAGATGAGACAAGAAGCAGTGTAAAATGAGAACACGACGAAGGTTAAACAAATCGGCATTAAAAGATGACTAAGAAGAAGAATCAGGCTACCATTGAAGTTGGGTGGAGGAGCTTACCCGGCGATAGGCGGTGTTGGTCGCTTGATTAGGGTTATCTTCAGAAGAAATTAGTTTGAAGGAATGGAGAGGAAAGTAGAAGGAAAGGGTATCCATGGGTCAGACCATGAATTTTTAGGATCCGCGTGAATAAAGATTCGGAGCAATGGGTTTGGGCGGGAAAAATGACAGAAAGATGCTCTAGTAGCCTGCCATGTGGCTAAAGAAACTTATGTTTATTAGATGTATAGATATGAAATAAAATTTTCATATTTTACGTATTTACAAATATTACATTAAGATTTGAGGTATTATATCAACATCCTTCATGCTTCAACACACTAATTTACGGTGACGTTTTGTCATTAGTTTTTTTAAATACTATAAATTTATGTTTCGAATATCCTAACCATGTTTTCTTTTTAGATATTTTATATATTAAAGGTTATTAAAAAAATAAAAACTAAATAATTTTTTTGGTGTAACTAAAATAAATTTAAGACATTGATTTGGAATCGAATGAAAATTGAACGTGGAATACATATCGAACTCTTCTAATCTGATTCGAATTTGAATCGAATTCAAAAGTAGTTTCAAAAATTCAAAATTCTAATAATTTGAGAATCCAAAACTCGATTCATTGAACAACTCTATTCTCAGGTTTGATAACTTTGATTTGATTTGTTTGTTTGATGATGACTTTGGAATTTAAGTTCTAATGACTCGATTAATTGTTAGAAAAGAATAGTTGAAATTTAGTAGTCATAATAAAACATGTTTTAATTATTTTTATTTATAGAAAACTAGCTTTAATAACAGGTGTATTACATGGTTTGATTAAATAAAAATATTAAATAAAATAAAATTTTATTAATTATAAAACAATATTTTAAAATAAGATATGATTAAAATTACGTATGAGTAAGGATCATAACTTTTAAACATTTATTTTTGTTTTCCTAAAAAAATTAAATATTTTATTTCAAAATAAACCATTTTAAAAAAATTCATTATTATAACTCCCCATTTTAAATATTGTTGATTTATACAAATTATACCTTTTAATTAAACACCAATTTGTAGATATTTTGTATCTTTAAATAAATTTGATGTTTCAAAAAAAGTTTCTTAGTTTATAAAAAGAAATCTTCTTTTACTAAAAAGGTATTTTTAGTTTAGAAAAATTAAATAATATTATTAGTAATTAATATAATTATTAAATAAGAGAAAAAAACGAGAAATTTTGGTGATGATAAATGTAGTGTTGTCACGCGTACTCTCTAGTTAATTTTTTGTTAGAATAGGAAGATTAATTAGAAGAAATCTTTAATTATTTTCTAAATAAAAAGAGAAAGTATATTGTATTTCTGAAACATAAAGATTATTAAATCGTGTAAGGAATTGGGAGAAAATGACAGAGATCAGGAAGTAGCGTCATTGCATACGTTGTGTTAGTTTCATATTTTAGTGTTTGATAATTAGTCACACATGCAGGGTTATCGTTTGCAACGATAAAGACGTGGTGTTTTCTTTAGTTTTTTTTTCATCTTATATTCATATTAATTATTATTATCTTTTTAAATCAACATTGACGGAAATGCGTGAATCGTGATGCCCTTCGATTACTTTAAAATTTAACTATTATTTTAGAACCACACATGTGTTTAAACAAGTGGGATTTTCTCATGCGTTGTGCCAGAAAAAAAAAAAAACAAAACCAACTCAATAAAAACAAAACATCTTATAAGAGCATTCACATTCCATTCCTGAAATTTATATGAGCGTAGGTCCTATCTTATAGGAGATTATTATGAGTTGTTGTCAGTATAGTAGAAAAAAAATGTTAATGTTCAATCTCATATTTTGGGTAATCACTGTTTATCCCTATAAAAATTTCAATCTCATTTTTAAATTATTTTAAATATTTTTACATCATGTCTGAGTTTTAACCCAGAATCTTTATTCTAAGAGGTATGGACTTTATCAAGTGAGCTAATCACATGTATATTTTAGTAGACAAAGATTTGCATGATCCGGCCACACAAAAATTACAAGTGTTGAATCTCTAGTGTATCAAATGGAGCGTGTTTATACATGACAAAGATCTCCACGTATTTTGATCCAATATCAAAGAAACCAAAAACTAACAAGAAGTTAGTGAATAGCTACAAGTTATGATTTAAAAAAGAAAAAGAGAAACCACACCAACCTAACTACTAATGTATTGTACCTTACTTCTTGAATCAACCAAATCATAGAGTAAATTAAGGCATATCTAAGCTCATAAAAATAAGATCTCACATTAGTCACAAAGATCTCCATGTGACCAACATGTTCATACTCATAGTATATGTTTATTTCAAGAATTAATCTAATAACATTTAAATATTTTCATTTTCGAATTTTTCAAAAAACAAAGCAATTCAGATCTCACAATCAAGACCATCTTTGATACTATAAGTACCACACATTCACCATCTTCCAAAACACACACCAATGGGTTCAACTCAACAAACCAACGTGTTACTTGTCACAATAGCAGCACAAGGTCATGTAAACCCGATGCTAAGGCTTGGCAAACTTCTTATATCCAAAGGTCTTCACGTCACGCTCGCCACCCACGATCACGCCCTCAACCACCGCTCCACCACCGTCGCCGGCATCCACCTCGAGTTCTTCTCCGACGGCCTACCACCCGACTACAACCGACACAACCCCGACTACAACGTATTCATTAACTCACTGCTTAAGCACGGACCCATAAACCTCTCAGCCCTCATACAATCACACACTCGCAAATTCTCGTGCATCATCACCACCCCTTTCGTCCCGTGGGCCGCTGACGTGGCGGCGGAGCTCCGAATACCATGTGCCATGATGTGGATCCAACCATGCACGATCTATCAGATATATTATTATTACTACAACCATTTGGAAGATTTTCCTAGTGAAAGCACCCTTAATACGATCGTGAAGCTACCGGGGCTACCGGAGTTAACCGCGGCAGAGCTACCGTCGTTTGTTCTTCCGTCAAACACGTTTCCCACTTTCGGTAACATATTGAAAGAAGTTTTTCTCAACATGCATAAGATCAAATGGGTGTTGGGAAATACATTCATGGAGCTTGAAAACGACGTGATAACGTCTGTAAATAAGTCCAACCGGCCATTTTGGCCGGTTGGACCGCTTGTTCCACCGACCCTTTTCGGAAAAACGGATCAAATCACCGGTGATCTCAACGGATTCGATAACATCGAATCATCAGAAACTGATTGTCTAAAATGGTTAGACAAACAACAACCATCGTCCATTGTTTACATATCATTCGGGAGCTTAATTTTCTCATCAAAGAAACACATACAAAGCATAGCAAGCGGTTTAAAAACCGCAAAGCGACCATTTCTGTGGGTGATAAAGACCCCAAAGGATCAAGAAATGGAGCAAGTTACAATCTTGGAGGAGATTAAAGATCAGGGTTTGATCGTAAAATGGAGTCCTCAAACGGCAGTGTTGTCACACCCATCGGTTGGGTGTTTCTTGAGCCACTGCGGGTGGAACTCACTGGTGGAGAGTCTCACCGCCGGTGTGCCGGTGGTTGCGTGTCCGCAGTGGAGTGATCAACCGACGAATGCGAAGCTTGTGACGGATGTTTGGAGGGTTGGGGTGAAGGTTAATAAGGATTCAGAAGGGTGTTTCGATGGGGAAGAAGTGGCAAGATGTGTGGAGGAGGTGATGAGGTCGCCGGAGTTTAGGAGGAACGCGGCGGAGATGAAGAGGGCGGCAGGTGCGGCGGTGGCGGACGGTGGCTCGTCGGAGAAGAATATAGAGTTGTTTGTGAATGAAGTGGTGGCTTTTTCTTGCTCATGAAAGTATGGAAAATAGTTTACAGATCTTATTTTGTGGAAGATATGTTGTAGTTCATGATTTGAATACAATGGTTACTTTTTTTTTAATGTATGGAAATGATTTAAAGGATTTTTGGTTTATAAGATGTAGTTGGAATCTCATTAGAGAACTGATTATTGAAGGACGACTAAAATATGTCACACGTTTGGCTAGATGATAATTTAATATTTCAAGGTTTAGAAATCTGTGAAAATAATGAACGGATTGGTTTTATTTATTTGGAACAAAGTTCAAGACTTGGTTAAAGTTCATTATTTTATAGTTTAATTTATTGGTTACTCTTAGAGTTAACGGAATTTTGCATGTATTTCATATCTAGTCCTTATGGTTTAAAGAAATACTGAAGAAACGTTGAACTATGCAAAACATGCATGCTAATGTCCCTGATACGTGATAACACATATTTTCTTTTAGTGCATTTCATGCTTATAGGGTAATGATGACAACGACACACAAAACATGCTTCATATGCGCAACTTGAAGAAGATTGGACGAGAAAACACGAAGTCATGTTTTTTTTTTTTTTTTGAACGGCAAAATACGATTAAAAGAGAGCCACTAGCAAGATGCTAGGACCAAAGATACAAATCAAGATCCAACCAAAAAAACAGATGAATTAGAAAGGAAAAGTACACCATGAACTCCAATCTAAAATTCCACACTTTCCCCTATACTTAAGCCACGTGAACGAAACTAATTTGATTTCATCCACAATTGCAGACACCGATAGAGGAATGGAATTGAAAAGCAGCCCGTTGCGGGCCTTCCAGATACACCACAAAGTCGCCATGAAAATAGTTTGCTTCACCGAACTAGTCTTGACATTGGATCCCGACTCGATGGCTAGAGAGTCTCTAATGCTTATACCGATATAGTCCTCCAACTGACACCAACGGAGCACCACCGACCAAATGTTTTGCGCAAACGGGCAAGAAAGAAGAATATGATTTACCGATTCAATTGCACCAAAACACATCGAGCACTCGGTGCTAGCTAACCGAACCCCCCTGTTCGCCAAAGCTTCCTTTGATGGAATCCTTTCCATTCTAGCCTTCCACACAAAACCCATAACTTTTAAAGGCACCCATTTGATCCAAATTAATGGTTCAAGGTCCGGCGGTTCCCGATTAAGCTCCAGAGTGTGACGAAGATTACGAACCGAGAATTCTCCCGAATCATCCCCAAGCCAACGCCAACTGTCCACCCCATTAAGAATATTACACTCCTTTACCAGATTCTCCAATTCGATCAATTGTTGATAAGCTGGGCCCGACTTCGGACAGTATCTCCACCTCCACTCTCCACGGCTAACACCATCCACAGAACAAGTTATCCGGTCCGCGACATTGCACTCCTTCTCTTTTTCTAGCTCATACAGATCCGGGAACTTGCTGAACAGAGGAGACTCCCCGGTCCACCAATCCAACCAGAATCTTATGTCCCTGCCATTTCGAACCACACCTTTGATGAACTTGTGAGAGCTAATATTCTCTTTTTGAAGCTCCTCCTCCACATTTACAATATTAGCCCAAACACCCTTGATAGACGACTTAAGAGGGTATAAACAATGCTTTCTATTGCTCTTATGAAAAGCATTAATTATCTTAACCCAAAGGGAGTTACTTTCAGCTTTAAACCTCCATTTCCACTTGGTGAGAAGGGCTAAATTTGCATCGCGAATACTGCCGACCCCCAGACCTCCAACTTTTTTGGGAGCGAGAACCGTATTCCACGCCACCCAAGCAATTCTTTTGGAGTCCTGACCGTCACCCCATAAAAAAGATCTTCTAATTCTTTCGAGAATCCTTATAACACAAAGCGGAGCCTTATAGATAGAAAGATAATATAAAGGCATGCTCCCCAGGACCGCTTTAATAAGAGTAATCTTACCACCAAACGATAAGTTCCTAGATTTCCAATCCGATAATCTGGCTTTAAACCGATCGACAATAGGTGACCAGGAAGCTTGTCTATTCATACATGCTCCAATAGGAACACCCAGGTAAACAAAAGGAAATTCACCCACTTTACACTTGACCATGTTAGCGAACAGCTCAACCTCGGTCCTCTCCAACCCCACCCCAAATAAATTGCTTTTGTTATAGTTGATCTTTAATCCAGAGGCAAGATGGAAACAGTTAAGAATCCGGATTAGATTCTTCAAATTAGAGATGGACCACTCGCCTAAAATAATAGCGTCATCCGCGTAAAAAAGGTGAGAAAGAATCGGCCCATTATTCGGCGTTTGAATACCTTTAAACATGCCAACATTAACCGCATTTTTCATAGCCGCATCAAGCGCCTCCATGACAATAAGAAACAAAAACGGGGATAGGGGGTCTCCCTGTCTTAAGCCTCTTGAAACCGAGAATTCACTAGTAGGAGATCCATTCACCAATACCGACAACCTGGAGGCATTCAACAATTTTCTAACCCAAAATCTCCATAGACTCGGGAAGTTCATTTGCTCCATTATAGAGTCCAGAAAATCCCATGAAACCGAATCGTAAGCCTTTTCAAAGTCTATTTTGAAAAGTAGAGCTCTCCCCTTCGATGCTTTTAACCATGCCAGAGATTACTCGGGAAGTCATGTGTCCTAAAAAGAAGACTTCAAAATTATTTCGAAGGTTACTTTAAAGCCTAAAATTCAAACTTTTTGATGTCATCAAAAAAGTCTAACCTTAGGAAATGGCATCACATATTACATTATTAAAATAAAACAATGCAACGAAAAAATTTAAAAACATCCATTCCATGGCATGATTTGTCTTAATAAACATTCGTCCTAAAAGCGAAACATTCAAACTGTATCTTGAAGTACAATATCATTCCATTAAATAAGGATGTCTATCTCTGGGTGTCAAGTTGCTTCATTCTCATGCCATTTTCAGTTTCAGTCATTATCTACAAACTAATATGCATATAAAAATCAGTGTTACTGAAAAAGTTCTAGTTTTATTATGATATATAGAAAATATACTTTTACGCTATTTAATGAACACACATTTATCATTCATCTCAGTCAAATTGACTTTCATATCATCCTTTCTCGTGTTAATTATCTGTTGATGCATATTGATGTACCTATTTATGTTCTGAAATGTAAAAGTCTTTCATGTCTTACATATATGTAATCGATGTAATGACTGAATGAATGATATATGAAGTACATTGTGATGTTAATTTATGTTTGATTATGTCATGATATCATTATATTGAATGTGTTGCACGTGTATGAACTAACTATATAGGTTTGATGTTGTTCTATATGGTTCTAAGTCAATAAGAACTTAGAAGTATGTTTAACTTATCCATGTGATAGTTCATGCGAATGGACCATGCAAATGGACCATACGCATGAACATATCATGCTTATAGACCAGTCGCACGACTGAACCAGAAGACTGGATCAGTCATAAAACTGAGACATAAGATTGAGTTAGTCGCACGACTGAACCTTCAGTCGTGCGTATGAGCCAATCGTATGATTCAGTCGCACGACTGAACCATGCTAATGGTTCAGTCGTACGATTGAAGACAGGAAACCTATAAATACCACGTAATTCATGAAAAAATAAAAACACTTCGAATACATACGTACCCTAGCCGTCCAGAGCGTACCAAAACGTCAATCCAAGTTCATAGTTCGTTTCTGATCAATTCTCATTCGTTCTTAACGTTTGTTTCATCATTGGATTGATCAGGTGATTCGTTCTCACTGATTGGATCACCAATCAAATAGGATTCCGCACTATTTGATTCGGTATAATGCAGGATCCATTAGTACTCTTTACGAAATCGGTCCTAACAAGTGGTATCAGAGCCAAGGCTCGTGATTTTGCGTGGATTCAATTGGTTTTTGGTGTCAAAAACTAACGTTTTATTCAAAAGATACACTTTTTTGCTTCAAAACTTGGTTTCGTCAAGTTTCTGAGTCAATACTTTCGACTTGTTCCCATACGGCAGATTAGGGTTCTTGAAAATTCGTAATTTTGAGTCAAGTGTTTAAAAAATTCGATTTTTTCCCGCAGCAGCAACTTCAGTCGCACGATTGGCCCAATCGCACGACTGAACTCCATTCGCATAGTTCAATCGTACGACTGAACTCAATCTCACAGTTCATTCGCACGGTTGAAGTTTTTCATTCGGTTGACCTCATTCGTTTTGTTCATTCGCACGACTGAATCGCATGATTGAAGCCATTCGCACCCTTCAATCGCACGGTTGAACCAGTTGGTTGTCCAATCGCATAAGTCAATCTGTCATGTTCTTAGTTCATCAAGTTCATCAAGTTTACAGAAATGGAAGATCAGTTCGCTGTGTTTACTGCTGGAAAGGACTCACGCATCCAGAATCTTCTACTTCTGGAAAGTTATTGATACATATTGATGTACCTAGTTTATGTTTTGAAATGTAAAAGTCTTTCATGTCTTACATATATGTAATCGATGTAATGATTGAATGAATGATATATGAAGTATATTGTTAATTTATGTTTGATTATGTTATGATATCATTATATTGAATGTGTTGCATGTGTATGAACTAACTATATAGGTTTAATGTTGTTCTACATGGTTCAAAGTAAATAAGAACTTAGAAGTATGTTTAACTTATCCATGTGATAGTTCATTCGAATGGACCATGCTAATGGACCATATGCATGAACATATCATGCTTATGGATCAGTCGCATGACTCAACCAGAAGACTGGATCAGTCGCACGACTGAGACATAAGATTGAGTTAGTCGCACGACTGAACCTTCAGTCGTGCGTGTGAGTCAATCGCATGATTCAGTCGCACGACTGAACCATGCTAATGGTTCAGTCGTACGATTGAAGACAAGAAACCTATAAATACCATATAATTCGTGGAAAAACAGAACACTTCGAATACATACGTACCCTAGCCGTCCAGAGCGTACCAAAACTTCAATCCAAGTTCATAGTTTGTTTCTGATCAATTCTTGTTCGTTCTTAACGTTTGTTTCATCGTAGGATTGATCAGATTGTCGTTCTTACTGATTGGATCACCAATCAAATAGGATTCTGCACTATTTGATTCGGTAAAACGCAGAATCTGTTAGTACTCCGTACGAAAACGGTCCTAACAAGTGGTATCAGAGCCAAGGCTCATGATTTTGCGTGGATTCAATTGGTTTTGGTGTCAAAACTAAAGTTTTTATTCAAAAGATACACTCTTTCGCTTCAAAAACTTGTTTTTGTCGAGTTTATATGTCAATAGTTCGACTTGTTCCTATACGACAGATTAGGATTCTTGAAAATTCGTAAATTTTGAGTCAAGTGTTCAAAAATTCGATTTTTTCCCGCAGCAGCAGCTTCAGTCGTACGATTGGCCCAATCGCACGACAGAACTCATTCGCATAGTTCAATCGCACGACTGAACTCATTCGCATAGTTCATTTGTACGGTTAAAGCTTTTCATTCGGTTGACCTCATTCGTCTTGTTCATTTGCACGACTGAATCCAATCGCACGATTGAAGCCATTCGCATCCTTCAATCGCACGGTTGAACCAGTCGGCTGTCCAATCGCATAAGTCAATTTGTCCTGTTCTTAGTTCATCAAGTTTACAGAATTGGAAGATCAGTTCTCTGCGTTTACTGCTGGAAAGGACTCACGCACCCAGAATCTTCTACTTCTGGAAAGTGAGATAGGGAACCACAACAAACCGCCAAAGCTGTTAACGTTGGATGAATACCCATAGTGGAAACAGCGGTTTGAAATCTACTTGAATGGAGTTGACCTCAATCTGTGGACGTCTATTGAGACTGGTTACGTGGTACCAGTCAGTGCTAACGGAGTAAAGCTTACATTAGGAGGTATGAGTAAAGCCCAGAAGTCTATGCATAATGCTGAAAAGAATGCATATGCCTTGTTGACCCAGTCAATACCTAAAGATATTTTTCATCAGTTTTCTGAGAACAAGCAGTCTAAAAAGTTATGGGAAGCCTTAGAAAAGAGATACGAAGGCAATGCAACTTTGAAGGCACTCAAGGCAAAGGCTCTTAAAAAGGAATTTGACAATTTCTCATCAATCGGGAAGTAGAGCTTAGATGATATCATCGACAGATTCTATCATCTTATGAGTGAGTTGCACACTCATGGTATGGTTACATCCATGGAAGACAAAGTCTCTAGCTTTGTTGATGGGTTACCAGACAAATAGGATCCATTTGTGTCAAATTTAAGGCAAAATGATACTCTTGCTACATTGGACATAAATGACTTCATTTTAAAGCTCAGGGAGGAAGAACTGCGTCAAAAGTACAAGTCAAAGAAAGGATCCTACGCTCAAAATCACTTTATACAACTCAGTTCCACCTCCTACTACGTCAGGTACACCATTACAAACTGCTTTTATATCTAACTCCTCTACTCCTTCTCAGTGCAACCCATCAGGTACCGACACGTCCGGGTCATCTGGAACCCACTACATAGTTCCTGAAGCAAATTCTACGAAGTTAAGGACTGAAAATCTCGGGAATGTAACTGTGGAAGTAGCGAAAGAGCATATGGACCTTCTAGTTGCAGTTGTCCAATTTTATGATGGCCTGGTTGCTGGAAAGATTGGTAACTATCATATCGCTGATGAAGATTACGAGCAAGTTGATGAAACTGAGTTAGAGCGCATGGATATCATGTGGGCATTGGCTAGCGTTGTGAGAAGAGCAAAGAAGTTCATGAAGAAGACGGGACAAAACTTGGTGGCAACTAAAGATACTACATTTGGATTTGACAAAACCAAGGTCACGTGCTTCAGCTTTGGTGAGAAAGGGCATTTCAAGTGGGAGTGTGTTAAGCCCAAGAAGACTGGAAATGGAAATCTATTTCCCTCTTTCAATCTTCAGGAAAAGGATAAGATTGGGACATCAACAGCTAGTAAAGACTCTAAAGCTTTGGTTGCTCAAGGTGATGAAAGGCAAGACTGGTCCTTCCGATTCGTATCCGAGGGTGAATCTAACATTGTTTTTGTCAACACCTTGGATGACGGATCTGTAAGTGAGGGAAACATAGTGGCTGAGCATTCACGGTTATATGTTGAGGAAGCTACGGATGTCATTGATCACTTAATGGAAGAAGAGCTTAGTGCAGCAAACACCGAACATTCAGTTGCTGAAGAGTCTGACACTGCACTGATGGCTGATTCGTCTGGTACCTCACAGGTAAATTCTAAAGACGAATTATTTGACAAACATGCTTGCTCCGAATGTGACAAATTCAGAGAAATCATTGATTTAAAATTTGCTAGGTTATTAGAATACAATGATAATATGGTAAATGATTTACAACTCTGCATTGAAGCAAATCGTGTGCTAAAACTAAACGAGTGCAGTTTCAAAGAAAAGATAGAACTTCTGGGGAAACAATTGAGGGAAACCGAAATTGTTGCTCTTAATCAATCAAATGATATTAAGTTCTATTTGAATTCTTTGGAAGAAAAAAAGAAGCAAAAAGCAGTTTTGGAAGTCGAAGTTGAATCATTGAAACAAAAACTGCATAGCTTGGCAAGTTCTTCACATATAGTTCAAAACCTAGTGAAAGAACGAAATGTGGGGAAGGTTTTGGTTATAAAGTAGTACCGCCACCACATGCTATCCTTTTGAATACTAAATATAGACCAATAAATAACGACCCGGTAAAGGATCATGTGGTGACTACCCCTCTGGTTAGTGATCCAGATTCGACACGTAAACCTGTGAAGTCGGTAACCGAACAGACGAATACTACTTTGGGATCTAAAGATAAGATGCCTATTGAGGATTTGACTTATAAAATCGAAAATTTAACTTAGAATCAGGTTCACAAATGTCTATTTCAGAACCTAAAAAGTTTAACTCAAAGAACTCTAAACGTGTTAATCATCAAAGTCCAAATCAAACTAAGGCAAAAGATGTTCAAAAAGTCAAAACAATTAAATTTGTTAAAATAAGTGAAACATCTAAACAGGAAGAAAAGTTACCAAGCCCCCAACCACACTCAACGCCACATGAAAAACTTCCATAATATATAGAAGAGAGATCTTGCTGCAGTTGTGGAAAACGTGGACATATCTCTTCAAATTGTCCTTATCATCAGACACCAAAAAGGAAAATTGAAATTTTTGATGAAAAACCTAGATTTTCTAATGCTCCTCCAAAATTCCAAGGGCCATACAGACGAGCTGAAAGCAAGGCTGTGTCACCCAAGGTAAAACCTAGGATTATTAGTGAACCTAAAGTTCAAACCATTAATCAGTCGTCTGTTTACCACAAACACGCCTTACACAAAACTGGGTTATGGAAAAAAAATCAGGTAATGTGTTTGATAGTGAGGACAAGAAGAAGACAGCCGTACCCTCATCCTCTCAAGGATAGTGGGTTGAGTTCTTGATGTGTGATACCTCTGGAACACCCAAGCCAGTTAAGGCTTGGGTCCTAAACTTGAACTAATAGTTTCCTTTGTATGTGCAGGGTGTCCATTACAACGCTATCACTAACACCTGGATTATTGATAGTGGGGCGTGTAGGCACATGACCGGGAATTCGTCTCTCCTTTTCAACGTCAAACAAATTAAAGGGGGACACATGTCCTTTGCTGGAAATAAAGGAGGATATATCACCGCTCAAGGCGAAGTGGGAAATGAGAAAGTCAAGTTTGATAAGGTCAACTATGTTCAGTAACTGTAAAATAACCTGCTTGCTGTCTCCTAAATCTGTGATAAAGGATTCAAAGTTGTATTTGACAACAAGAAGTGTTATATACTGAAGAAGGAGTACGTCATCCCGGAAGGGCAAGTTCTTATGTCAGCTTCAAGATACAATGATCTGTATGTCTTGGATCTATCAAAAGCCTCCACAACTGAATCGACTGCACATTGCTTCCTGTCAAAGGTAACTGAAAGGGAGTCAGTCTCGTGGCATAGACGAATGGGACACATAAATCCAAGGAAGATGAACCATCTGGTTCAGAATGATCTGGTAGAGGCAGTTCCTGTCAAGAACTTCCAGCTTCCAGATTTCTGTGTCTCTTGCAAGAAAGAAAAACTGACCAAGAAGTCTCACAAAGCTAAGAAAGTCAACTCTATCGAAATTCCACTCGAGCTTCTACACATGGATCTGTTTGGCCCAGTCAGCACGAGGAGTATTGCCGGAGACCTGTATTGCTTTGTTGTGACTGATGATTACTCCAGATTCTCTTGGGTAATGTTTCTAAAAGCAAAGTCTGAAACGTTTGAATCATTCAAGCATCTGGTTATGACACTAGAATCTCTCTACAAGCTGAAAATTAGAAAGATTTGATCAGACAACAGCACATAGTTCAAGAATCAGTGGATGGAGACGTTCTGTCGAGAGAAAGGTATTGTTCATCAATTCACTTCTTCATATACTCCACAGATGAACGGTGTCGCGGAGAGGAAGAATTGAAGTCTAATTGAGACTGCAAGGACAATGCTAGACGATTCAAAACTACCCATTCAATTCTGGAACGAGGCAGTGGCTAATTCTTGTTACACATTGAATCGGGTTCTGGTGGTCAAACGCCATGAAAGACAAGTTACGAATTACTCCAGCGACGTAAAACCAACATGGAGTATCTCGAACCGTTCTGTGCACCTCGCATGTTATTGAAGAAGAATCCAACTGGAAAATTTTATGAGAAGGCAGAAGAAGGTATTTTTCTCGGCTACAGTATACCAGACAAACGAGTGTACAACAACTCAACGGGTGAGGTAGAAGTGTGGTGTAACGTTGATGTTCAAAGATTCACCACCCCCTACTGGAAAGGGACCTTCCTTTTTCTTGGATTATGAGGGACTCTTCAAGTCTTTCAATCTACCATCTTCTCATTCTGATGATGACTTAGCTGCTCGGATGATGTATGATGTGTTGAACTCTCCGACATTAGACACTACATCGTCTGCTCCATTAGATGATACCTCAAGCCCTTCAGGTGAAGAACTTGAGGTAAGTGATTCATCCTCTGATGATGAAGCAGTTGAGACACAAACATGGATCAGACAGAACAGGTTCCTTCTACTACAAGTACACCTATAGCTGAATCTGAAGCCGTCGACACATCGGAACCTCACACACCAACATCAAATGAGACTCCTAATCTGGATAATAAGGTAGTTGTTCCCACCACTCCTGGAACTCGGATACATGTTCATCATCCCCTGGACAACGTCATCGGGGAAATTCTATCGGGAGGTCAAACTAGAAATCAGTTATATTCAGCTGATTATGCCGAAGTGATGGAAAAGGGATATATTTATAATGGTGCCTATCGATGCTTTGTATCACAGGTTGAGCCTAAGTATGTAAGCGAGGCATTATAAGATGAGGCATGGGTAAGTGCTATACAAGAAGAGCTCCTTCAATTCAAAAAGTTAGGAGTCTGGACACTTATGGACAGACCAAAAGTTGCAAAAGTGATTGACACCAAATGGGTTCTTCGTTGCAAGAAAGATGACCAAGGGGTCATAATTCGAAACAAGGCTCGGCTTGTCACTTAAGGGTTTAGGCAAGTCGAAGGCATTGACTACAATGAAGTGTTTGCACCTGTGGCAAGGATGGACGCTATTCGTATATTCCTAGCCTATGCATCCTATATGCAAATCAAAGTTTATCAATTGGATGTGAAAAGTTCCTTCCTTCATGGTGAGATTCGTGAAACAGTGTACGTAAGTAAACCCGAGGGATTTGAAGACCCTTATCATCGGGATAGAATGTATAAACTGGACAAGGCTTTGTATGGGCTTCATCAAGCCCCTCGAGCCTGTTATGAGAAATTCTCTACTCATCTGCTTAAACATGGTTTTCGTAGAGGGGTTATTGACTATATACTGTTTATCAAGGAGAAAGATGGTGATTTACTACTGGTTCAGATTTACGTGGATAACATCATCTTCGGTTTGAAAAATGAAGTTTTACGTAAGGAATTCAAATCTGTGATGAAAGCTGAATTTGAAATGAGTGCCATGGGAGAAATGAAGTTCTTTCTTGGGTTACAGGTGGATCAGACACCTAAAGGAATCTTCTTGTATCATACAAAGTATGTAGGAGACATTCTTAGTCGGTTTGACATGGAGAATACAAGTGTCGCTGGAACTCCACTTGCCACAAACCACGATGTGGCACCCGACGAAAATGGTGATCTGGTAGATGCCACTATGTATCGAGGGATGATCGGATCTCTTATGTACCTCACAGCTTCTCGTCCTGATATCACGTACCTCACAGCTTCTCGTCCTGATATCATGTACCTCACAGCTTCTCGTCCTGATATCCGTCTTTCTGTTTATTTTAATTTTTTCTTTATTTTAATTCTTTCTGTATTAAAAATCCAAAAACGCAAAATGATTTTCTGTTTTAGAATTTTAAGGGAGATTAGTTTAGTTTCAGTATTTATTTACTTAAAAAAAGGGAGGCGGGCATATAGGCTGAAAGCAAATCAAATCTGTGAGATTTATTCAAAACTTTGGAAAATGATAGTACACAAGGAACTAATTGTTTGGGACTTAAAAAAGGACTGAAAAGATCAAAGGCTATAATTAAAATTTCAAGTTTACGATGTTTAAGCCAAATGGAAAAATGATAGTACACTAGTCTGTTACTGAGATTGCATAGAGAAAGTAGACCCAGGGGTTGCTAGTCCATTGTACGATGTGTCGGTAGATTCAACACAACAGACAAGTAGACTTCATTGGTGAAACAATATAAACTAAACCGTTTAACAGGCTGTGGGTTTCCATCTTATCACTGGTTAACATAATCGACTAAATTCCAATAAGGGGTGACAAGCAAAATAAACGACACAAATGTGTGCGGATGACCATAAAAATGAGCAAATCACATGAAAAAAATTGATAAACGCAACCAAACTAATGACTAATGTTGTTGGTGCATTATGTGTAATAGAAAAAGGTGCTCTTACAAGAAGATAGGTTGTGTGCCTCTCTGCTGTGCGATAGCACTGACCTGAGGATAAGCACAACCTAAATATTCTAGAATTCATTGTTGTTTGTGCCTCTCTGCTGTGCGATGGCATTGACCTGAGGTTTAGCATCTCTTTGAAAGCTCTCAGAATAGTTTCTTCTTGTCTCAAAACCCGTAGACCGCTTAAAAATCTCCCGAGGAATGTTGAATACTATATAAGTGTGGGATCCACAAACGCTTGTTGAAATAATAAAATCTAATCACCAATGTGAGTTAAAAGTCTATGTATGGATTTAAGTGGAAAACAATACTAATAATCATCATGGCTACAACTCCCGACAGTCGAAATCATTATGTGCCTCTTACAGCTCTAGTATGATTTCCTGTAAGTGCTTATGACTCAGTGAGCAATATGTACCATTACTTTAACCAAATATCAAGCAGTCCCAAATGATTATGATAGACCTGTATCATTCCATATGAATCTATCCAAACACTATTCTGCTCAGGGGGAGAAATCGGTTAAATGATGCTTAAAGGTTTTTAACCCACCTCACTCAAAAACACAAAATATGTCTTGTTTTGTTTAATTTCAAGTTGCTTTTATGTTTTAGTTATCTTTTGCGTCAATGTCGGACTATGTAACAAAATAAACTCTGTGAATCATACCTTAAAAAGGGTCACGTCTGAGGTGACTCAAACTATTTTAAATTAAAAGGATCATATCTGAGATGATCAAGGTTTGAAAGTTAAAAGGGTCACAACTGAGGTGACCAAACTGTGTAAATTAAAAGGATCACGTCTGAGGTGATCAAACGGGTTCTCGTTAAAAGGATCATGTCTGAGATGATCGGTGTTCATAATGTTGTATCAATCAAAGTTAAAAAACTGAAGGTTTGAAAAGTATGAAGTCAACTCATGAGTATGAATCAATCGCACGATTGAATCATAAGAATGAGTCAATCGTATGATTGGACCATGAGTATGAGTCATTCATACGATTGGACCATGAGTATGAGTCACTCATACGATTGGACAATGAGTATGAGGGAGTCATGCGAATGGACCACAAGGCTGAGCCAGTCGCACGACTGGAGAGATAAGACTGGGCCAGTCGCACGACTGAAGAGAGGAGTATGGAGTCAGTCGCACAACTAAACCTCAGTCGCACGACTGAGCCATGCGTATGGGTCCAGTCGCACGACTGAGACCCAAAACAGTATAAATAGAGGCTTATTCGGTCGCTATCCCCACCAGACTTCAAACTTTCCAAAACCCGCCTAAGCCCTGTTACTCTGCCAAAATTTCAAACATTTGAGATTACTTTCTGATTTGTGTTCTAACCCTGAGCGTACTCATCTACATGTAATTTGCAAAAGGAATCTGGACAAATAAGAACTCAAATCAAACCTAAATGACCTAAATCGTTCAAAATAATAACCGGTTCACAAACCCTAAAATTGACCACTTAAATGATTTAAAATGTAGATTTAAAAGAGTTTAAGTGCTATATTAAGTCCCTGCGAACCACATGAACATACAAACGACGTCTAATTTCACTTGCTGACGAGATTCAAGATTATGGTGTCGCACGGGGGTTTATGCGAATGGACAGACTGATGAACTTCAGTCGCACGATTGAGCCAGTCGCATGCTGCAATCGCACGATTGAACCAATCGGTGATTCAGTCGCACGACTGACTCAACCGCATGGCTTTGCACATGAGTGAACTCAGTCGCATGCTCAATCGTATGACTGAACCCAGTCGTATGGTTCAATCGCACGATTGAATCAGATTGGTCAAAATCTGTTCTAAGTCAAATCGTTTATCTGTTATGAACGGAACTAATGTGTTTGTCCCTTGTATTGCAGCAATATGGCAGATAGATGGATGATGAGCACTAAGCACAATATATGTGCTCATCTGGACCCTACATCCTGGAATGCTTCTGAGTTTACCAGGATCATTGCTTTTCTTCGATGTTTGAGAATCTTCACCGCCATATCTACACCATGTATACCGTACAGATCGATTCAGCAGATGTTCTAGGAGAACGCCATTGTTGACAGATCTAAAGAGACCTACTGCATAAGGAGCTCTATCTTTGGGGAAGATATCCAGATCAGCGAAGCGGATATCAGACGAGTCTTGGCATTGGGTGACGATGGTGCACACCCAACCAAGCTGCATCCCTTAATGGTACGGGGATGCTTCCTCAGGATCAAGTACGCAGGTGATATCAACGCCGGCGTACTGAACAAGAGTAACATGGGCCCTCAATTTAAGTCTCTAGCACATGTAATCCTGAAGTGCATCGCCTCCAGGAGAGGAAGATTTGATGAGCTATCTGATCAGATCCAGAACGCATATGTGGCGTTGGTGCTGAACCATCCGTTTAGCTTCTCACGGATGTTCTTCACCTATCTGGTATTGAATATTGAGGCCAAGGGGAAAAAATGATTTTGTATGTACCCGAGGTTTTTTCAGATGATAATAGACGAGAAGCTTGCTCACCTTCCCAAGGAGAAGGACGATGCGGTGTCATTGGAAGTAATGGACGACACCACCTTGGGAAGGATGAAGGTCTACTGGGGGAAGCAAGTGAAGCCCCCGGTTAGGAGGTTGTTCGGCCATCTGGCCAGGGAGGACTACGTGGCGCCAGCTCCTAAAAAGTGGCGTCATCATGACAGTGATTCTGATGTTGAGCCAATCATGGCTGTTGTTGATGAGGATGACGACGACAATGACGACGATGACGGTCATGGCGGTGGAGGTACAGACCCGAGTGAACCAAGGGCCACTGACACTTCCACTATGTCTCCACCAACCACACATGCTAGTTCCTCAGCTCCCGGTGGATTGGAGCAGGCACCCATCTATCGGGACTTTCTTCCAGATGATGAAGATGAGGAGTCCGATGAGGAGCCCCTCACTAGGACAGTTGGTAGCCGTGTGGTTGCTACCGACCGTGGTATGAAGGCGGTTAGAGGACGCCGGGCTGGGGGAGAAAGTACTGATACTGCTGATCCTACCTACACTCCTCCCTAGCCAAGCCCAGGGGAGCCCAGAGCTCCAAGAGCTCACGGTTGAAGAGGATGGCTTAGCCGTATGGCAAAAAGGCCAAACGAAGACGTATAGTGCTGATGACCTCTTCTACCACCACAGCCACTACATCCACCATTCCTATCACATCTACCACCCCCACAGCCTCTACATCCGCTACTCCCATCACACCTACCACCACTCCACCCATTTCATCCATTCCACTACAAAACATAACCACCACCACTCCCACATATACTACATCCACCATTCTACCCACCATATCACATGCCGGACCTTCCACCTCTTTAGTACCACCACTGGGATCCTCTCTGCCCAATGTTGGGTTAGAGGAACAGCTTGCCAGGCTCAACCGTCTGGTTCTAAAACTGCTCACAACTGACGATTCACGAGCGAACCAGATCACTCAGTAGATGGCTATCAACACTGAGCAGGACAAGCAGATCGCCCTGCTGACCGAGAGGACTGCAGCTCAGAGTCAACAGATTGTAGATCTGACTGAGAAGGAAGCTGCCCTCGAGGGAGACTTGTCCATAGCTCACCGTGCCTTAACCACACATAACGATCTTCTGATGGAATCGATGAAGTGAATAGAGGATGTTAAGAAGAAGAACAAGAAAGTACGCCTAAGGCTAAAGGGCACAAAGGCGTGCCTCTCAAGATCAAAGGTGATGGTGATGATGGTGATGATTATGATGATGATGAGTCATCTGGTAATAATGAGTCTGATAATGATGATGATGTTGAGGGAGAGGGAAGTGGAAAGGACAGCAAGGGAGGTGATGAGGATGAGCCTGAAGGAGATACATCTACATCAGCCTTAGATCCAACGGCTCAGGAACGGCGGACAAAACGACGTCAAGAATCAAGGCCGTCCACCTTAGCTTCTCAAGCTGAAGAGCCTAGTGACAAGGACAAGAGTAATGATTAGTTGTCTTAGCTTTTGATTATCTTTTGTATTTGAACTATGTATTACACTTATGTAATTAATGGTTATTAATGTTTATAAATGTAAATGAATTAATTACTGATGTGTTTCTGTGGTTTTGAATGTTCAAACAAACAAATGAATCTCAACAGACTGATGAGCATGACGTAGCACCCCTTTAGAAAATCAAGACTCAACTAACAATGATTCTTGATTTACAAGGATTGTGCGACGATTTGTGAGCTATACCCTTGAGGAGGGAGAGATCATTCATGATCTCACAGACGAGCAGCTGGCTGATATGTTCAGACTCAACCCGGATGAGCTAGGCAAGGACGCTCTCGAGGTTGATGTTATGAGTGATGAAGAGCTGCAGGGCGTCGATGAGATTGATATAGAGGATATCACAGCACAAGAGTATCCATAGTACACTGACCAACAGAGAAATGTTATCCCCAATTTGGGTGAAACATTTGGCAGTGATACGTTTGGAGCTCTTGATGCTCAAGAGAAAGAGAAGGAGAAAGCAGAAGGGAAAGCCCAAGCTTCGGACACTGATGTTGACATCAAGAAAGCTGAATGGGAAGTTTGTTTAGAAGAGATGAGAGCCCAACGACAAAGTCTAACGCCTACACCAAACTCTACAGAGGCAAGAAGCATCAGAAGGTGTCGGGCAAGATCATTAGCTGGGCGTATTTTGAAGACTTGGATGTGTAGGCAGTGAAAATAGAGAAGGGAATAGAGTACTTCAGATACCCGCATGATCTGAAGACTCTCCCTGGTTTTGAGTTAAACAGGCTTGCCTGTTTAGACCTTTTGTACGCCAACCCCAGGAAGATGTCAGGGTGGTTTGAGATGGCATTAAAGAAAGAGTACCACACTAGGTGGGTCAACTTCAGGCCTCAACAGCCTAGAAGGTTCATCAATAAGACTGAAGTTGATCCACATACTGGAAAGCCTAAGGTAGTGCTAAAGTGGAGTCCTCCGCGCATAATGTCAAAGATCCCATTGCGGGAGATGCCTCAGGACTTCACTCCACACTTCAAATGGTGGTACTACGACTGGCGAACGGGTGAAGCGGTCATAGTGTTACACAAAGATGTTCAGATTGAGACTATCAGGGTGTTTGACCCTATATGGCTGACTAACTTGTCCAAAGATGATGTCTACACTCTATACAAGTGGCCACTATTCTATGACACGCAGGACATCGTATAAGCTCTACAGTTCCAACATGTCATAAGACTCTACTTTGCATTTGAGATACATGCAGGAGTTATACAAGAAGAGAAGTACAAGATGTTCCAAGAGCACGTGAAGACGGTTTTACAATAGAGTAAACTAGGTCCAAGGGGGAGTTTGTTGATATATATTGATGTACCTAGTTTATGTTCTGAAATGTAAAAGTCTTTCATGTCTTACATATATGTAATCGATGTAATGATTGAATGAATGATATATGAAGTACATTGTGATGTTAATTTATGTTTGATTATGTCATTATATCATTATATTGAATGGGTTGCATGTGTATGAACTAACCATATAGGTTTGATGTTGTTCTACATGGTTTTAAGTAAATAAGAACTTAGAAGTATGTTTAACTTATCCATGTGATAGTTCATTCGAATGGACCATGCTAATGGACCATACGCATGAACATATCATGCTTATGGATCAGTCGCACGACTGAACCAGAAGACTGGATCAGTCACACGACTGAGACATAAGATTGAGTCAGTCGCACGACTGAACCTTCAGTCGTGCGTATTAGTCAATGGCATGATTCAGTCGCACGACTGAACCATGCGAATGGTTCAGTCGTACGATTGAAGACAGGAAACCTATAAATACCACGTAATTCGTGGAAAAATAAAAACACTTCGAATACATACGTACCCTAGCCGTCCAGAGCGTACCCAAATGTCAATCCAAGTTCATAGTTTGTTTCTGATCAATTCTTGTTCGTTCTTAACGTTTGTTTCGTCATAGGATTGATCAGATTGTCATTCTCACTGATTGGATCACCAATAAAATAGGATTCCGCACTATTTAGTTCAGTATAATACAGAATCTGTTAGTACTCCATACGAATACGGTCCTAACAAAAGTGAGATAGGGAACCACAACAAACAGCCAAAGCTGTTAACGTTAGATGAATACCCACAGTGGAAAGGAACGGTTTGAAATCTACTTGAATGGAGTTGACCCCAATTTGTGGACTTCTATGGAGACTGGGTACGTGGTACCAGTCAGTGCTAATGGGGTAAAGGTTACATTGGGAGGAATGAGTGAAGCTCAGAAGACTATGCATAATGCTGAAAAGAAAGCATATGCCTAGTTGACTCAGTCAATACCGAAAGACATATTTCATCAGTTTTCTGAGAACAAGCAGTCTAAGAAGTTATGGGAAGCCTTAGAAAAGAGATACGAAGGCAATGCAACTCTGAAGGCACTCAAAGCAAAAGCTCTTAATAAGGAATTCGACAATTTCTCACCAATTGGAAATGAGAGCTTAGATGATATCATCGATAGATTCTATCATCTTATGAGTGAGCTACACACTCATGGTGTGGTTACATCCATGGAAGACAAAGTCTCTAGCTTTGCTGATGGGTTATCTAACATCTCGTATTTTCATTATATTAAAGTTAACTTTGTTAAATCTTAAAAGGGCTTTTTATGCCATTTTGAAACTTTGAGGTTTGTTATACTTAATAATTAATTTGGTGAATAACAAATTAACTTAATAATGAATAATAATAACATTATAAGTGTTATAATGTTTACTTATTATTATAAAATTTAAGGTGATAATAATTTTAAATAAAAATATTATTATTATTATAATAATAATAATATTAACAATAATAATATTAATAACAATAATAATCATAATAATAAGATTAATAATAATAATCATATTAAAAGTAATCTTGTAAAAAAAATATATAGAAACAATACAAGTTTTATTATTTTAAAACTTGTATTTAACTAGTTTTAACATAAAATAATAACTTTTAAACTTCAGGGACCAATCTGCAATTTAATTTAAGTTTAAACTTAAGTTTGGGAAGAAATTAATACAAGTTTAATAATTTAGGGACCATTTGTGTAAATATTCAAAACCCAAACCGCCCCCCCCCCTTTCAAACCCGCGACTTTCCGGCCAACAACTCCGGCAACCACCAAATCCACTAAAAACGCTCGTTTTCAATATAATTAACCACTCCTTAACCCTCGTGCATCAGTTTCGAACTTAAAAGCATGCTTAATTGAGATTAATCGACCATTAACACAAGAAAACCAAAACCAAAAACTTCAATGCAAATCCATAACTCATTTGAAACGAAACTGATCGAATTGAACCTTTTGAACAAGGGAAAACGTTCCAATTAACCTCTTAAACCTTTCTGTAACATCAATTTCATTTACAAAACACATAAGCAACTAAATCGATCAGTGCCTTCTTCGCAAACCTGAACCCACTCGAAGTCCTCATTCCGAGCACTCTTAACTTCAATTAACAGAGGGTTTCCATCCACCAAGTCCCTAGGAAGCTTTCTGTGCAATGAATTTGGGTTTCATCAACGTTTGACACGTGAACCGATTCTTGCATAGCCGCGACATGTTCTACGTGGTGTTCACCTACAATTCGAACGCAATCAGGTAATTAAATACATGTAACCGTTCGTTTAAACATGGGGAACAAAAGCCCCATGTTTATTACTGTAATCATCATCGAATTCGAGTCTAATTTGAATCAAATTGAACCTAGAGTTTTATATGAAATTGGGGTTATTTTGTGCTTGAGTTTAAAAGATTTTGAAACTGAGAATAACCGTGGCTGAGGCCTTGGGTTCACCGGTTACATACACATATCCTTAACTTGAGGTCCCGGGTTCGAACCCGGGCACCCTCAACATATTTTTTTTGGGCTTTTCAGCCTTTTAAAAATTACAGAAAATTCCTAAAAATTATAGAAATCATTTTTATAAACTTTGTTTATTTTTAAATCATCAAACTTATTTTTCTGCAATTTTTCTTTAAATTTAAATATTTATAAAACAATATAACAAAGATTATTTTTTTAGTTATTTCTTATAAAATGGATTTTTTTAAATTATGGTTTAAATTAATAAATCATTATGGGTCCAAACGCTATCTTTAGTTATAATTAAATCTTCTTACTTTAAATAATTATTGAAATTATTTACACTTTATATTAAACTTTATCCGTTATTATAAAACTTTAATTACGTTAAAATTAGTTAAATGATATAACACCATTCATTAAAATACAAGTGATTCCATTATTAAGTTTTATCTATATATATATTAATAAAAACCCAAAATCTCTATAGAAACCCCAGTTCACATTTAAGCACTAATTTTATTATTAAACTTAAATCTTGCAATATATATACACATGATTAGGTACCTTGTGAGGGATTTTGTTAGAACATCGATTATTATCTCTAATAATCCACCTATATATACGTAATCGTCATGTGAGTTCTTCCATACCCCTTTTTCATATTTTCACACTTTGGGGTGAAACATGTTAACTTATTATCATTGCACTTGTAAACTTATTTGAGACTTGTAAATTTTATGGCAATTCATCATGCAAGGTTGTGGTTAGTTGAACTTTTGTGGTTACCATGTTATGGCGTTTATATGTACAATCATTAACTATTGCTAGCCTGGCAACGTCATAGATCTATGGGCCTGACAAGCCTGCTTGGTTGATCCAAATACACTTAGCTAATCGTATAATCTTGTAAACGTTTGAGACTTGTAAAACTTTGTCAAGTTTTGATTGTTGCATTTGATCATAACATCCCTAATCACTTTATTCACTAACTTTGAACCTTGAATTGCCATCTTTTATATACTTATGTATGGAAAATATGGAAGGCTCACCAATATTTTTATGTTGACCTTTTATTTTTAACATGTTTCAGGAATACCCCAATTATGTGTCCTACACTTTGAAGCTTATTACATCTAGGAATGGACCTAGAGATAAAATGGATGATCACATTATTTGTAGCATTTGTGCATGATGTATTCTTTGTTGAAACTTTTGCTTGTAATGCTAATAATGAAACTTATGAATAATATATTTGGATTTAATAAATAGCGTTATATGGCTGTGAACAAGCGTAACCCTCACATCTCGACGTTTCCGCCGTCAAGGTTGGGGTGTGACAGATTGGTATCAGAGCCCATAACTATAGGGATTTAGGTTATTAGAAATGGTGACCTAGACTATACTTGCATGAACCTCATAGAAAGATCCTTATACTTTTGTGCTTACATATTATTTGAATGCTACATAATGCTATGCCTTTTGTGCAACTTGATGCCTTAGCATAGGATTGCCTTATGTATGCTTAAAACTTAGTTACTTGTCTCCCTAAACTTATCTTTGACTCTTTGACTCTTCCCAACAAATAAAACTTCCTAAACTTATTCTCAACGACATGTGGAATCTACACTTATTATTGTGGGTTCAATTCCTTAAACACTATGGCTAATCTATGAAAATCTCATCAAGGTTTTAATTTCATAAACCAAAGAAATTTGTGTGACACATAGACACCTATCTTCTAGATTTCCTTGCAAAAGGCCTTCGGGCTAAGGCAAGCATATCATATAAATCTCATTGCGAGACCAGTTATGCTTACCTGGGGATTTCTGGGATGAGTGATAAACTATGGTCAACAAACACAAGTCTCTAAGGTAAATGGGTCAATTTACCTTGACGTGTCAATGATTTCAAATGGTAATGCGTTACCAAACGGAACTATTCTCTATGTATCTTAAAAGTCCTTGAATCCTTGAACTGGTTTATCACTAAAGTTTTAGTATCTTCTCATTCTTAACCTACATAATGTCCCTGTTAATATTGAACCCATCCTACATTTCAACTCTTACGTTTAAACACCGTTACACATTGAGCGTTTCATGTAACTATTTCTATACCTTGACCAACGTGAACATGACTCTTAATATATCCAAAGATATTGGGAATCTAAACCGTATGGTCTTTAAAACTTTAAACCGTTACTTATGATTCTTAAATCTTCTTAAGGGTATGTCCCATAACTAAAGACATCCAACGCTGTAAGGTGAAATTCTTACATCTCGGGATACTTTGTCTAGGCAAAGTGTAAATGGTGATCTGACTCGATCATTAAATCCATTTGCTTGACTTGAAACCCTTGAGATGAGTAATCACTTATAAGTACGCGTGTCTTCAATAAAGCTATGGCTGACCTCATATCCTGAGAAGCCCATGTATTTCCTTTAGATCGAAGGTTCACATCTTATTGTGGTGTTGAATAATTCCTGTTCTTGATTTCATCTTTCCGATTTAAAACATCCAAGACTTGAATACCACAACAAATTTTGTTATCTCGAACTCTGATCTTAAGCTTGTAATCATGATTTTCTTTTTGATACATTGTTGTAACTTGAAATTTCTTGAATTTCTAAGTTGATATTCTTTTCTTTTCGATGTTCTGTCAAACTTCGTACCGTTTGCACCATGGGAGATGCAAGAGTTTGTAAGTCAACCTATGACTAAGAACATTCGTACCTCCTAAAAGATTCCAACTCATCAAAATAGGGGTGATTCCCTTACTTTGGTGATGATTCTTCATTCGATAAATGGCTTTCAATTGTGTGTTTTATGAAATTTCATCCTCTGGATCGGGGTGATTTTCTTATCTTGAGGATTGACTTCAATTATTCTCATTGGAACTTGCATTTCACGAATGACATGATCTCACCAAAATAGGATTGAAACCCGTACTTTGGTGACAATTGTCAATTTCCGACTGTTTTCTTGTTATTATGAAATTCAATCATCAAGATAGGCGTGAATTTCATACCTTGATGATAATTTCATTTTCATGGATTGTATTTTCACAAATGAAACGACCTCATCAAAGTAGGAGTGAATTCTGGATTTTGATGAAGAAGTTCATCCTGTTATATTTTGTTTTTGTAAAACTTCATCGTTAAGATAGGAGTGATTTCCCTTACCTTAATGGTGAGTTACCTCGCCTTATTTCTGTGGATCCTCAACAATGAGTTAGGATCAAACTTTTTGATTGGTAAGTTAGTGGTCATACCTTGGGAATACACCATCAAGTTAGGAGTGAAAACCACACCTTGATGACTATTCTCATTTCTTGATCTTCAACTTACCAAGGTTGTAATCAAGTGACGAGAAGCACGTAGTAACTTGAAGGGTGAAACAATGTTAGTGTTTCGACCTATCAAGCCAAAGCATGATCTCTGAACTTGAAAGGAGACCCGATCGCTTTAGGTTGATTTTGATTCCAAGCTTGTAGCATTTAAATTCTTAAATAGATTTCTTTTAATTTATTCTCATGTTTTAATTTGATCTAGCTATATAGAACCATTTATTCCTTATTCATCTACTTTCATTTTGAGTTATCATCAAAACCTGATTGCGCGATGGTAGCCTTCCTAAACAATCTTTCTGCTAAAGACATTATCAACTTATGCTCATGTCTTTCTACTCATACAAATGTTCTCAGTTGTGCTTATGGTTTGTTGAACTGCATATGTAAACTATACTTAGATATTGCTACCTTGCAAAACATGTTTACAAATACCTTTCCTATTGTTCGCATCACTTCTTGAATCGCTTTTGAATCCTTAACCTTGAAAATCATTGGAATTCTATCTTGGTTTTGCACAACAAGACTCGTTATTATCCTCATTGCGATGTGGATATAAAGGTTCAAAAAATTTCGTAACTTGTAGTCATGGGTTTGGCATAAAGGAAAAGACGTAACTTGGTGTGTGTCCAAGTGTCTTACCTTTACATATGACAAAACCTAACCTCCGAGTTCCCGTGAATCTCCTGTTTAACTTTTCATTCACTAAATGCTTCTTATTTTAAATGTCATGATAACAATTGGTGCATTATAGACCGATTGGCTAAAATTCAATTTGATTTATGTGGGATGACGGGTCGAGAAATTGACCTGTATCTGTTTCAAATATTTGTATACCGTGGTATGGCGTTAAAACATCGATCGTTATTTTGAATAAACGATTCATTTCTGTATTTAATAATGTTCCTAATCATCGTCGTAAATTCATTCCAAAATCTTCGCATACCGTATTATTCTTGGACCAATGGTTGGTCAAAGGAGAAGTACATATTCACAATATATGCGTTAAGATCGTTTTATTATATATAGCGACGTTTGGGATCCTTAAATTCTGACGGTTAACCTTCCTTATCATTGTCGGTCTTTTATTGATTTCAAGACATCACTTTATCACGAAACTACATTCTAGAAGTTGTGTCTTATAAGTCTAACATACCACGGTAACTCGTCATCGTTTTCCAACGTTTCATATGCGAACTCTCAATGATAACTTTCGCATTTCACTGGAAGAGTCCAAATTGACATGCATTATGTCAAGAGACTTGTAGGATTCCATACAGTGAAACATCTCATTTGTAGTCGAACGTCAAACACTGTCCGTTATACACTTATCTTTCATTATAATTTCTTTGTTCATTTAAGTTCATTCTTAATTTCGGGACGAAATTCTTTTAAGTTGGGGAGACTGTAACATCTCGTACTTTCGTTATATTAAAAGTTAACTTTGTTAAATCTTAAAAGGGCTTTTTATGCCATTTAGAAACTTTGAGGTTTGTTATACAATTAATTTGGTGAATAACAAATTAACTTAATAATGAATAATAATAACATTATAAGTGTTATAATGTTTACTTATTATTATAAAATTTAAGGTGATAATAATCTTAAATACAAATAATAATTATAATAATAATAATAATAATATTAACAATAATAATATTAATAACAATAATAATCATAATAATAAGATTAATAATAATAATCATATTAAAAGTAATCTTGTAAAAAAAATATAGAAACAATACAAGTTTTATTATTTTAAAACTTGTATTTAACTAGTTTAACATAAAATAATAACTTTTTAAACTTCAGGGACCAATCTGCAATTTAATTTAAGTTTAAACTTAAGTTTGGGAAGAAATTAATATAAGTTTAATAATTCAGGGACCATTTGTGTAAATATTCAAAACCCAAACCGCCCCCCTTTCAAACCCGCGACTTTCCGGCCAACAACTCCGGCAACCACCAAATCCACCAAAAACGCTCGTTTTCAATACAATTAACCACTCCTTAACCCTCGTGCATCAGTTTCGAACTATAGCATGCTTAATTGAGATTAATCGACCATTAACACAAGAAAACCAAAACCGAAAACTTCTATACACATAACTCGTTTGAAACGAAACTGATCGAATTGAACCTTTTGAACAAGGGAAAACATTCCAATTAACCTCTTAAACCTTTCTGTAACATCAATTTCATTTACAAAACACATAAGCAACTAAATCGATCAGTGCCTTCTTCGCAAACCTGAACCCACTCGAAGTCCTCATTCCGAGCACTCTTAACTTCAATTAATAGAGGGTTTCCATCCACCAAGTCCCTAGGAAGCTTTCTGTGCAATGAATTTGGGTTTCATCAACGTTTGACACGTGAACCGATTCTTGCATAGTCGCGACATGTTCTACGTGGTGTTCACCTTCAATTCGAACGTAATCAGGTAATTAAATACATGTAACCGTTCGTTTAAACATGGGGAACAAAAGCCCTATGTTTATTACTATAATCATCATCGAATTCGAGTCTAATTTGAATCAAATTGAACCTAGGGTTTTATATGAAATTGGGGTTATTTTGTGCTTGAGTTTAAAAGATTTTGAAACTGAGAATAACCGCGGCTGAGGCCTTGGGTTCACCGGTTACATACACACATCCTTGACTTGAGGTCCCGGGTTCGAACCCGGGCACCCTCAACATATTTTTTTTGGGCTTTTCAGCCTTTTAAAAATTACAGAAAATTTCTAAAAATTATAGAAATCATTTTTATAAACTTTGTTTATTTTTAAATCATCAAACTTATTTTTCTGCAATTTTTCTTTAAATTTAAATATTTATAAAACAATATAACAAAGATTATTTTTTTAGCTATTTCTTATAAAATGGATTTTTTTAAATTATGGTTTAAATTAATAAATCATTATGGGTCCAAACGCTACCTTTAGTTATAATTAAATCTTCCTATTTTAAATAATTATTGAAATTGTATACACTTTTATTAAACTTTATCCGTTATTATAAAACTTTAATTACGTTAAAATTAGTTAAATGATTGTTGGATCATTATAAGGCTGGTACAACCAAAACCACTTCACATAGTCAATTTTGGTGCTACATTCAAAGGCTTCCGAAGCTAAGAATGAGATCTTCCGAAGTCTGAAGACAACAGCTGAAGACATCAGCTGAAGGCAACAGCTGAAGTCAACTGCTGAAGGCAACAGCTGAAGTCAACAGCTGAAGACTATCTTCCGAAGATAAAGTCTGAAGAACACTTCCGAAGAACAAAGTCTGAAGAACACTTCCGAAGAACAAAGTCTGAAGACTATCTTTCGAAGACAAAGTCTGAAGAATACTTCTGAAGACAAAGTCTGAAGAAAGAGCTGAAGACTATCTTCTGAAGACAAAGTCTGAAGAACACTTCCGAAGACAAAGTCTGAAGGAAAGAACTGAAGACAAAGTCTGAAGAACACTTCCGAAGACAAAGTCTGAAGAAAGAGCTGAAGACAAAGTCCGAAGAAAGAGTTGAAGACAAAGTCTACTTCCGAAGACAAAGAAGACTCCAAGCCTCGGAAGAAGCAGTCTTCCGAAGTATAAGTGGCTTCGGAAGAAGTTATTCTTCCGAAGAAATTTATCCTTCGGAAGACATTGCTATGTCCAGTAGACATAAGTATGGTCTCTGACAATCCGCTGTAGACCTCTGATACAGCATGGCTTCTTCCTAAAGAGCCATGTTGTTGACCATACTTTATTCTATTGTTCACCTTTTTATGATAGTACATGTTACCAACTTTAGTTGTTGACAAAAGGTAAGTCAGGGACATGTCCTGACTACCAAATCTTAGATAAAAAAATCTGAGATACCTTAACCTATAGTCTTGTAGTATAGATGTTTGGTTAGAGGTTTCTAGCTGGTATCAAAGTATATCCAGCTGTAGGTAGTATTATATATGTATTCTCTTTGTAACTCATCAGGTAGAGAGAGAGATTGAGCAAGTGAGCTTGAGCTTG
The DNA here is from genome assembly GCA_024085815.1 of Flaveria linearis. Lineage (NCBI taxonomy): Eukaryota > Viridiplantae > Streptophyta > Magnoliopsida > Asterales > Asteraceae > Flaveria > Flaveria linearis. The sequence continues at coordinate 20,094,280 of CM044010.1, forward strand.
TAAGAGTCTTTGTAATCCTTTGAGTTGAGAATCAATATATAGAAGTACCTTGAAAATTTAACTGTTGTGTTCATTATCATTTGTTACTTATTTTATTGTGATCAACTCTTGTTAGACTCTTCCTGAGTGTTGTTCAAGGTGAGTTTGAGAGAAAAACCATTGGTTGAGTGACCCAAACCGATCCTGCAATTGGTATCAGAGCTTCCAGGCTCTTTATTGTGAGATCTTACCATCCAAATCAACTTGTTTTTCACTCCTCCCTACAAACCACTCACTCAAATGGCCGCTCTCTCTAAAGCTTATATGGAAACTGGTACCATGACCAAGTCCCCACTGATCACCCCTGAAGACTTTGACACATGGTGCATAAGAATGGAAGGCTTCATCAAATGTCAAGACTCAAGGATGTGGGAATCCATTGTTAATGGTCCTTTCATACCAAGCACTACTTCTGCTACTAGTAATCACATCATTCCAAAAGATGTTAATGATTACTCAGAAGAAGATAGGAAAAGAATAGAGCTTGATAACAGGGCTATGACTTCTCTTCAAACTGCTCTTCCAAACTCCATCTACAGAGGCTTTAAGAAGTACAAGACAGCTAAAGACTTATGGGAAGCATTGAAGCTTATGTATGAAGGATCAAAGGAAACTAAAGAGAACAAGAAGGATCTCTTAATGCAGCAGTTTGAAAACTTCACTTTCAAGGCTGGAGAGACCTTGACTCAACAATACTTCAGGTATGTTGAGATAGTGGATACTCTGGTGGATATTGGAGTACCTCTTGAGAACAGAGACATAGTTAGGAAGTTCATGTCTTCCCTCCCTAAACTATGGACACACTATTGTGTTGTAATCAGGAGAACTTTAGAACTTAAGACTCTCTCTCTCACAGAGTTGTATGGTATCCTAAGTGCATTCCAGATGGAGATGAACATGCAAAACTCCTCTGGTAACTCCAATAACCAACTGAGTTCAGCCCTTCATGTGGTTGAAAGGGAAGTCACAGAACCACAACATCAGTTGCTGTGCTACCCTGACAACTCACATAATGGACCATACATTACTCTACCTGAGACTCCAAGGTCTCAAAAGGCTCAACACAACTCCTTTCAGGATAGTTATGGCTTTGTCTCTGGAAGTGGACACTCTGGTGATTTTCAATACTCCTTTGATGACCTTGAGTGCTTCAGTCCAGATGATGTAGAGTATGTGGACATTGTCCAACAGATGGCTGTTTTAACTTACAGAGCGAAGAAGTTCTTCAAGAAAACTGGAAGGCAATTCCCTCAAAACCCTGTCAACAGCAAGTTTGGGTTTGATAAGACCAAAGCAAAGTGTTACAACTGCAACCAACTTGGTCACTTTGCTAGGGAATGCAAGGCTCCCAAGAATAATCCGGGAACCCCACAGGCCTCCACACATCCCTCAACCTCAAAGCATGAAGAAAAGACAACTGATACAGCTGCAATAGCTCAAGAAGTTGACTGGAGCTTCATGGTACAGGATGTGACTCCCGCTCAAGCACTCATGGCCGGAACAGATGATGCTCAGGTATATGAACATCTTTGTACTCCAGCTTGTATTGCTAAAGTTAAACTCTATAAGGATTACAATATGAAAATCAGATCTGATGTTGAGTCTTTAAATATATTAAAATCTAACTTTAAAAGAGCTGATTCTGACTATCAAAAGAAAATTGAGGAGTTAGAGAAAACTGTGTCTCTTTTAAAACATGAACAAACAAATTACAAGACTCAAATCAAAGATCTGATATCCAAGCTGTCTGAAGCACAAGCCCGGCTTGTCACTGCTGAGGCTCAGGCCAGGAAGCAAGCTATTGCTGAGCAAAACTTCCAAGCTATTCTTGCATCATCCTCTCACTCCAAAATGTTTTATCAAAAGAAAGAAGGGTTGGGAACCAATGAAATAGCTCCACCACACTCTTATGAGTCTATTAGACTACCTAGATATGGTACTGAAGAGCAAGAGGTTCCAACTACTGACCCTTCTCCATTGGAACTAGAGGATGAGGTAAAAATAATGGCCACCACAGGGGAGAAACAGGAAGATACACTCATCTCCACCTGTGAAGACCAAATCCTAACCACCAAGGCAAGAAGAAGCAGAGCTATAGATGTTAGAAGGACTGCCAAGAAGGTTGTAGACTCCAAGCTGAAGATTGACCCAAAGCAAAAGGGTGTCTTCATCTCTGCTGGATTCCAAGTGGTAGGTACTTCTGATTCAGGAAAGAAGTGTAGTACCAGCACTCCTGTCCTACCAAAGGATCAGAAGTTGAAAGGGAAAGTTGCTGATGAAGAGAAGAAATCAAAGAAACAGCAACCTGCAAATTCCCAAAAGACTAACATTGCATGCATAATGTGTGGTTTGCACAACCATATGGCTAAAGATTATTACTACAATCCAGCAAGCACACATTATGCAAATAATGTTAGAAAAGAAGGAGTGAGGGAAGGTTTCTCATTTGGACCATTTCAAACGGTCCAAGTGATGAAAAAGGGAAAGTTGGTCTCAGAAGCCAAGTTGCTTTCGGAAGAAAGTACTTCTTCCGAAGGGAAAGTGGCTTCGGAAGCCAAAGCTTCTAAGGTTCGGAAGAACAAGAAAGCTCCCTTGAAACCATCCCAGAAGAAGACTGCTTCGGAAGAAAAGGTGGTGAAGGCTTCTTCCGAAAAGAAAGAAGCTTCGGAAGAAGACCATGCTGCAAAAGCTTCAACAAGCTCATCCTCAAATATCAACCAAGGGATGGATTGGAATATCAAGAAAGATGCTGCAGCCCAAACCTCTTCTTCAACGACCTCTATTGAACCCCAATGCATATCTTTTGGTTCAATTATGTCATTATCTTTGGAAGAGCCCAAGACCAGCAAGGCTTGGGCTTCCAAACAAAACTAACCATCTCATCTTATGTGCAGGGACATCCATTTGACAAGAACAACAATGTCTGGATTGTAGATAGTGGATGCTCCAGGCACAAGACAGGAAACATATCTCTTCTTAAACAATTCCAGAACTATGATGGAGGGCCTGTCCAATTTGGAGGTGAGACCGGAGGATATATTTCAGGCAGAGGAAATATATCCAATGGCAGAATAAATATTGACAAAGTTCATTTTGTCAAACAGCTTGAACACAATTGTTAAGTGTTTCTCAGTTCTGTAATCAGAAGCATCAAATGCTTTTCACAGAACATGAGTGCATTATCCTCAAACCAGGGATGACAATTCCTCCGGAATTGGTGCTTCTTAGATCTCCCAGGAAAGGGGATATGTACAAGCTAGATATGAACAACGCTTCTCCTATGGGTGAAGTATCATGCTTTCTTTCCAAAGCTAATAGTGACGAGTAAACACTATGGCATAAACGTATGTGTCATGTAAATTTTAAGACAATGAATAAATTGGCTAAAAATAACTTGGTACATGGTTTGCCTAAAAATGAATTTTTCTGCAAAGATAACTGTGCTCCATGCCTGAAAGGGAAACAACACAGGACATCTCATAAGTCCAAATGTGTTAATTCTATCACTACTCCATTACACTTATTGCACATGGATCTTTTTGGTCCCACAAGTATAATGAGCATTGGAAGGAAATCATACTGTCTTGTGATTATTGATGATTTTACAAGATTTACGTAGGTATTCTTTTTAAGAAGTAAAGATGAAACTGCTGAAACGTTAAAATCTTTTATTCTTAAAATAGAAAATCAAATTGATCACAAGGTTAAGATCATTAGAAATGATCAAGGGACTGAGTTTAAGAACTTTGTTCTTGACTCATTCTGTGACTCAAAAGGGATTGCCAGACAATATAGTGCTTCCAGAACTCCTCAACAAAATGGTGTTGCCGAGAGGAGGAACAGGACACTTATTGAGGCTGCTCGAACCATGTTAGCTGATTCAAAACTACCTCTAACATTCTGGGCAGAGGCAGTTAGCACTGCATGCTATGTGCAGAACATGGTTCTTGTAGTTAAGCCCATGGAAAAACCCCTTATGAGTTATGGAACAAGAGGCCACCGTTCATTGGCTTTCTAAGGTCCTTTGGCTGCAGGTGTACCATACTTAACACAAAAGACAACTTAGCAAAGTTTGCTGAGAAGTCAGATGATGCTATCTTTGTTGGATACTCTTCTAGCTCCAAAGCTTATAGTTTATACAACATTAAGAATCAACAATTTGAGGAGTCATCCAATATAGTTGTTAATGAGCACACTCCTTGTGTTATGGGGAATGGACCTGATTATATCTTTGACTTAGAATTGTTTCCAAACTATTCTAAACCATCTTATGAGAATGTTTCAGATGGAACAGGTGCTCAAAGTAATGCTGATGATGATGCTAATCAATTGTTTGAGCTACCCAGACCTCTTCCAAATTCTCCAAGAGCTGAAAGACAACAAGCTTCAACCATTCACAGATCTGATAGTGTAACTATCTCAAGGAATAATGAAGCTTCAACAAGTGAATCTCTTGATGAACCTCAAAGCTCTTCAGGTGATCCATTACAACACCAGGTAGAAAGAAGTAGTATTCTGAAGGAACAGGCAACTGTTAATACTAATTCACGGCCAACCATTGATGATGTTTCTCAGTCATTCAATCAGTCCTCATTAAATGACTTTGAAACAGTAGCTGGACAGAGTGATCCAGTTCCTGATCAGAATATATCCAACCTGGATCTATCTCTGCAACTGGAAGTGATTCCTCGTCTTAGGATTCACAACACTCATCCAACTGAAAACATCATAGGGAATGTCTCTGAAGGTGTGAGAACAAGAGGGCAAACTCATCATGGGAATGTCTGCTTGTACTCATGCTTCTTATCTTAGATGGAACCCAAGAAGGTGGAAGATGCCTTAAAAGATAGTAGTTGGGTTGAATCGATGCAGGAGGAGCTGCTTCAATTCAGAAGACAAAAGGTCTGGAATCTATGCCCATTACCTTCTAGTCAAGTACCCATAGGCACTAAATGGGTATTCAGAAACAAGAAAGATGATAGAGGCTTGATTATCAAGAACAAGGCAAGATTAGTAGTTCAAGGATACACCCAAGAGAAAGGAATCGATTATACTGATGTCTTTTCACCAGTTGCAAGACTTGAGGCAGTTAGGATCTTCCTTGCTTATGCTGCATCCAAGAACTTCACGGTCTACCAACTTGATGTCAAGTGTGCTTTTCTATATGGGGATATAGATAGGGAAATCTATGTATGCCAACCTCCAGGATTTGAAGACCCACAGCACCCCAACTATGTATGCAAACTGGACAAAGCTCTATATGGGCTACACCAAGCACCTAGGTTGTGGTATGAGACCCTGTTTCAGTTTCTCCTGAAGAATGGCTACACCAGAGGTACTATTGATAAGACTCTCTTCATCAGGAAGACTGGAGAAGACATTTTGCTCGTTCAAGTCTATGTTGATGACATCATATTTGGTTCTTCAGATGACCAAATGTGCAAGGACTTTGAGAGCACTATGAAGCAGAAATTTGAGATGAGTTCCATGGGAAAAATGGACTTTTTCCTAGGAATTCAGGTGAAGCAATTGAAGGAAGGATTCTTCATCAATCAATCCAAGTATGTCAATGACATCTTAGAAAGATTTGAGATGAAGGACTGTAAACCAGCCAAGACACCCATACCCAGAAACCATAATCTTTACCCTGACCTTGAGGGGGAGGATACTGATCAACATCAGTATAGAGCAATTATCGGTTCTCTGATGTATCTCACTGCTAGTAGACCTGATATCATGTTTGCCACATGCATTTGTGCAAGATATCAGGCTGCTCCAAAGGTGTCACACCTAGCCGCTGCAAAGAGAATCCTTAGATACCTCAAAGGAGCACCTAAACTAGGTCTCTGGTATCCAAGAAATAGTGATTTCAATCTCTATGGATAATCTGACAGTGACTATGGTGGCTGCAATATTGACAAGAAATCAACATCAGGAGGATGTCAATTTCTTGGTGGAAGGATTATCTCATGGCAATGCAAGAAACAATCCTGTGTCTCTACATCAACTGCTGAAGCTGAATACATTGCTGCTGCTAGCTGCTGTGCTCAACTGCTATGGATTCAAAATCAGATGTTGGACTATGGATTCAACTTCATGACTACTCCTATCCATATTGACAACAACAGTGCTATCTCCATTACTGAAAATCCAGTGAAGCACTCCAAGACAAAGCATATTGATATCAGGTATCATTTCATTAGAGATATTCATGAGAAAAATCTGATAAAGTTAAGCAAAGTTGACTCAAATGAACAACATGCTGATTTGTTCACAAAAGCTTTTGATGAACAAAGATTTAAATATCTCATATCAGCTATTGGGATGATAAACCTTGATTAAACAACCTCTTTTGAAAAGTTTTTAATGTGTTAAGTCTTGTGTCAATACAATTTAAGCCCCGTTACAAAAGATCTCCTTGAAATATTCCCAGTGTAAATTTCTTCCGAAGAGGAATTAACTCTCGGAAGATATTCTTTAATATCTTTCGAAGTCAAATTCCTCCATGGAAATTTTCTTCTTGGAAGAACTTTTAGTCTCGGAAGAAGCGATTGATTTCATATCAGATCTACTTCCGAAGCTTATAAAACTCTTCATTCGAAAAGCAGTTCTTACCTTCGGAAGCAATGTTTTGCTTCGGAAGAAAGAATTGACTTCGGAAGACAAATTACCTTCGGAAACGTTTTATACTCAGAAAGGGAGCTTTTACTGTGTAACAGATATATCTTTGGGCCCCACTCTGTAAAAGGTAAAGATTTTGTTGATGATGACTGATTATTTAAATTTATCCCTTACCGCCAATGTCATTTCATAACCGCAAACAGCCGCCCTACTACCATTACCGCCATTCTTCCCATTTAAATAATCTAGACTGTTCAATTTCATATTCTTTTACCGATTTACTGCCCTAAATATCTCCTTCACTGTCAATCCTGAAACTCACCTAAATTCAAGCTTACTTTTTCTTACAATGGCGCTAAACCCTCAGCACAACCAGGTCGCATTACTTGATTCATCGAGAAATGCTGACTTCACTCAAATCATCACCTTTCTTTCTGAATCAACCTACCTCACGGTGCTTACTGTTAACCCCACCGTTTACTCCAACCACATGACTGAATTCTGGAGTAACGGTCAAGCTGAAATCCTAGATGGGGTTCGCGTCCTAAGAACCCGCATTTGTGGACAGGAGTTGATCATTAGTGAACAACTCATCAGGGAGCATCTTGAACTTCATGATGATGGAGCTCCTACTGAGTTTCCCAAAGAAGACTTGGATGGCACCTACATCCGCATAGGATATGGTGGAGATGTGAGCAGGTCAACTATCTACAAGTTCAACTTCTCATATCGTTGGAAGTTTCTGCTGCACATCGTTCTGCATTGCCTATCCAACAAGTCTGGGGGATGGGATCAAATCCCATACAAACTAGGATACCTAGTTCACGGGTTGGTGAGAGGCCTGCACTTCAACTACTCAAGGTTTGTGTTGACCAACTTAATCGGGAATCTTCAAAGGAACACATTATTCATGTATCCCCGATACATTCAACACATCATCAACTACGAGTTGGAACAGAGCAAGCTTGTCTGTACAGCTGCTCTAAATGATCCTCAAGTGCGGCCTACCATCTTCAAAACTTTGAAGAAGGTGTCCATCAACTTTACTGGAAGGTATACTTATTTACCTCCACAGATGATTGAGCGCATAGCTCCTGGTGACATCCCTGTTGACCCCATAGGTGATGAACCCACACCAGAAACCCTCAACACAAATGTCCAAATACCTTCTCAACCAATAAAAATTACATATCAGAGACGCCCCAAACGAACCCTTGTTCAATCTACTCTGATTGAACAAGCTCCTCCAGTTCAAACCAAAAGGGCTAGAGTGGAATCATGGGCTCCCACTTAGTCCGAGGTCACACCAACCTTCTCCTTTGACCTCAATTTAGGTTTTGAGCCTCCTCAGTCTCAAACCCAAGAGCCCAAACCTCAAGCCTTTAGCCCACAGGGTGAGTATTTACACTCCCCCGTGCAGCCAACAAGGGACATCCCCACAAGAGGCTTAATGCCTGTAGACATTGATCTAGGTCCTGGGTCAGTAGGTTTAACCTCTATATCCTTCACTGACCTTTTAATCCGAACTGATGAAGAGATAACATCTCTCCACGGCCATGAAGTTGATCTTCAACACCCTCTCAAAGATCAACAGAGCCAAGAGAGATCCCTTATTTCCAGCCCCCATCAGAAGCCAACTGAGGTGAGTCCTACTGATGTGGAGGGGACTCATGTAGGCTCAGCTGCCACTACTCAGATTCTCTCATTGAGCTCTCAGGACAGTGGTAACATCAATCAGACTAAGTCTACGGCAACTTTGCCCATTGACATCTCTGAAAGAGATGAATTTGAGCAAAGGTATCCAGGGTGCCAAGAAGCCACATCTGGTGGTGAGACTGAACATACAAGGTATGTTATCTCATCTCCCCGTGATTCTTCACATGAAGATGAGGGAAGTATGCAACTCACTCTTCAGTACTTGATCTCTAAGGTCTCAAGCCTTGAATCTCAGGTGAGGATCTTAGAGACAAGGACAACCACTTAGCAACTTGAGATTGACAATCTCAAGGCTCAACTAGCTGAGAAACAAACGGAGAGGTCTATTAGGCATGTACCTATTCAGGTCTCATTGACTTCTTCCCTAGCTCATCTAGCTCTCAAGATGATGCTACCAAAAAGGGGGAGAAAGATCAGAGGCAAACATCTGAGAAACCACTGATCCAATCCTCTACTTCCCAACTCATTACCCTAGCTGAGTCATCTCAATCAACACTAAAGATTGACTCACAAATGCTTCATGATCTCTACAGACTTTTTACAAAGTTTGTATTGAGATCCTCCTTAGAACAGCCCAGCCTTGACACCACACTGATATACTTTGGGGCTGAAGAGCTTAAGAGGCTGACTGCACCTTCTACCACTATGAAGGAAGTTGGTCAACCTAAGGTCCACATGGAACCTGAGATTAACTTTGAAGGGGAAATGGGGACTGATGGCCCAGCAACTGAAACAGTTGGGACAGAACTTGCATCAGCATCTTCTTCCGAAGCTCAGGCTGAAACTTCCGAAGCTAAAGTTGAAGCCTCGGAAGAACAAGATAAGTCTTCCGAAGCTGAGATAGAAGCTGTGGAAGGTTTGTTCCAAATGTCCGAGGAACTGATCATCACAGATGTCATTGCTGAAATAGCATACGAGTTAAGCAGGGAGGACATTTCTGATATACCTCCATCCCAAACACCAGCTGAACCTCTCTCTCAAACCTCTATCCAAGAACCACCGCAGTCAAGCTCTGCTAAAGACAAAGGCAAAAGGAAAATAACTGCGGATGAGCTTCAGGAAGAGGAAAGGATTGAGAAGCTAAAGAAGAAAGGTAGATTTCCTGCTGAGAAGCTGCTAGCTGCTAGTTCAAAGGCAGCTGCAGCCAATCAGGAGGAAATCAACAACAAGAGAAGGACAGCACTCATTGATCAGCTCATCAACTTAGGAGCTGCCAATGAGGAAGTACTCCTGCTACCACTAGAGGAGTTGGTGACTTTGGAGAGGACAACCAGGCTAAGACAAGAAGAAGAAGCCAGGTTGTCCCTGGAGAGGGAAGAAGAAGAACAAAGGAAAGCCGCCTTGCAGCTGAGAGAAGCTAGGATTAAGTTTCTACTCTCAAGAGGCTTCAGTCTTCCCGAAATTTCTCCACATGATGAGATATGATCCTGTTTCTCCACAACAAAGAGGAGGATCAAATGGAGAAAGAGAGGAAGAAGGCTGCAAGGGAGAAGATAAAGGAGAAGAAGCGTAGGGAGGAGGTAGAGAGGGTCACTGCCACCAAGAAGCTCAGTGACAAAGCCTGGATGAAAGACTATCTCCGGGCTCACGGCTTCTCTGGTAGGCAGGTGGGACCCATGTCCGAAAGGACACTCCAACGAATTGTCAGCGAAATAAAAGTTGACATCCGTATGGGAAAGAGGAAGGAGATGTATAGGAGGGGACAGGGAATGATCTTCACCCCAGCCACTCAACCACAGCCAACCACTCAACCACAACCCACACAAGAAGAACCAATCCCATTTCCCATCAAAACCGAACCCTCAGATGAAACCTTCACCCCTAAACCTACAACTCTACCAAAACCTACCTCATCACCTCAACCACCTAAACTTCCCATCCTTAAACCTAAAACATAACCAAGAACCACTGAACCTAAACCTACCTAACAGAAACCAAGATCATCCCCTCAGCCCTCTAAACATCTCTCTCTAGAAGAGTTTAAGAAAATCAAGACGAAGCTCAACAACTGCATAACTCTGAGCAACATCTCTTGTGAGGAAGATCTAATCAACATCACCTATGTTGATGACTCTTCAAGTTCCCTCACATTAGATCAATTCCTTGATTTGCCTAGAGGAACTTTGGGCCAGGCTGCAAGACTTCTAGGTCTCAACTCTGATTCCCTAAATGCTGAAGAGAAGAGACTTAGAAGGAAACTGGCGACTCTACTGGATACAAGGAAGGAGGACAGGATTCCTAGTCAGTCTCCTGTGCCTAGGAAAGGTATAATCCAGTGGAGGTTCGATGAATCTTCTCACAACTTTGTTGTGGAAAGAGAGAATGGTGAAATCAACCGGCTCAATGCCACTTCTCTACTGCATCTCAGCAGATTTGACATTGCTGAGCTGGCAGAGAAGCCATTCTCCAATCCCTCTAACTCTGAGATTACTGCTGTCATTAAGAATCATTTCAGCAGTATTCACTTGGCTAAGCTAACTGCAAGGGCAAAGATCAATGAAGAGTTGAAGTTGAGAAGACAGGAAGAAAAGGAAAGATCTACCACCAAAGGCGCAGCCTTTCTACAGATGGTGGAGGGTCCGGACTTGGATCCTATAGTTAGAGGGGAATATGACTATAGTTCCCATCAACTAACTCTTTTTAGAGGGCCACAAGAAAGGATACACATAATCTAAGGTGACAGACTGGATGTTCAGTCTACCAAGGATTTGTACAAACTTCTCAGCACCACATCAGGGAAGAACAAAGACACAGATAAATATCTACTCTCCTTGGTGCTGAAAGTTTTGAGAAGAAGAGAGAAGTGAAGTTTTGGTAGCATCAGCCTAGGGGGAGTTTGTTGGATCATTATAAGGCTGGTGCAACCAAAACCACTTCACATAGTCAATTTTGGTGCTACATTCAAAGGCTTCCGAAGCTAAGTATGAGATCTTCCAAAGTCTGAAGACAACAACTGAAGACATCAGCTGAAGGCAACAGCTGAAGTCAACAGCTGAAGGCAACAGCTGAAGTCAACAGCTGAAGACTATCTTCCGAAGACAAAGTCTGAAGAACACTTCTGAAGAACAAAGTCTGAAGAACACTTCCGAAGACCAAAGTCTGAAGACTATCTTCCGAAGACAAAGTCTGAAGAATACTTCTGAAGATAAAGTCTGAAGAAAGAGTTGAAGACTATCTTCCGAAGACAAAGTCTGAAGAACACTTCCGAAGACAAAGTCTGAAGGAAAGAGCTGAAGACAAAGTCCGAAGAACACTTTCGAAGACAAAGTCTGAAGGAAAGAGCTGAAGACAAAGTCTGAAGAAAGAGCTGAAGACAAAGTCTACTTCTAAAGACATAGAAGACTCCAAGACTCGGAAGAAGCAGTCTTCCGAAGTATAAGTGGCTTCGGAAGAAGTTATTCTTCCGAAGAAATTTATCCTTCGGAAGACATTGCTATGTCCAGTAGACATAAGTATGGTCTCTGACAATCCGCTGCAGACCTCTGATACAGCATGGCTTCTTCCTAAAGAGCCATGTTGTTGACCATACTTTATTCTACTGTTCACCTTTTTATGATAGTACATGTTACCAACTTTAGTTGTTGACAAAAGGTAAGTCAGGGACATGTCCTGACTACCAAATCTTAGATAAAAAAATCTGAGATACCTTAACCTATAGTTTTGTAGTATAGATGTTTGGTTAGAGGTTTCCAGCTGGTATCAAAGTATATCCGGCTGTAGGTAGTATTATATATGTATTCTCTTTGTAACTCATCAGGTAGAGAGAGAGATTGAGCAAGTGAGCTTGAGCTTGTAAGAGTCTTTGTAATCCTTTGAGTTGAGAATCAATATATAAAAGCACCTTGAAAATTTAGCTGTTGTGTTCATTATCATTTGTTACATATTATATTGTGATCAACTCTTGTTAGACTCTTCCTGAGTGTTGTTCAAGGTGAGTTTGAGAGAAAAACCATTGGTTGAGTGACTTAAACCGATCCTGCAATGATATAACACCATTCATTAAAATACAAGTGATTCCATTATTAAGTTTTATCTAAATATATTAATAAAAACCCCAAATCTCTATAGAAACCCTAGTACACATTTAAGCACTAATTTTGTTATTAAACTTAAATCTTGTAATATATATACACATGATTAGGTACCTTGTGAGGGATTTCGTTAGAACATCGATTATTATCTCTATTAATCCACCTATATATACATAATCGTCATGTGAGTTCTTCCATACCCCTTTTTCATATTTTCACACTTTGGGGTGAAACATGTTAACTTATTATCATTGCACTTGTAAACTTATTTAAGACTTGTAAATTTTATGGCAATTCATCATGCAAGGTTGTGGTTAGTTGAACTTTTGTGGTTACCATGTTATGGCGTTTATATGTACAATCATTAACTATTGCTAGCCTGACGACGTCATAGATCTATGGGCCTGACAAGCCTGCTTGGTTGATCCAAGTACACTTAGCTAATCGTATAATCTTGTAAACGTTTAAGACTTGTAAAACTTTGTCAAGGTTTGATTGTTGCATTTGATCATAACTTCCCTAATCACTTTATTCACTAACTTTGAACCTTGAATTGCCATCTTTTATATACTTATGTATGGAAACTATGGAAGGCTCATCAACATTTTTATGTTGACCTTTTATTTTTAACTTGTTTCAGGAATACCTCAATTATGTGTCCTACACTTTGAAGCTTATTACATCTAGGAATGGACCTAGAGATAAAATGGATGATCACGTTATTTGTAGCATTTGTACATGATGTAATCTTTGTTGAAACTTTTGCTTGTAATGCTAATAATGAAACTTATGAATAATATATTTGGATTTAATAAATAGCGTTATGTGGCTGTGACCAAGCGTAACCCTCACATCTCGACGTTTCCGCCGTCAAGGTTGGGATGTGACAGGTTACCAGACAAATGGGATCCATTTGTGTCAAATTTAAGGCAAAATGATACTCTTGCTACCTTGGACATAAATGACTTCATTTTAAAACTCAGGGAGGAAGAACCGCGTCAGAAGTACAAGTCAAAGAAAGGATCCTACGCTTAGAATCCTGATTTATACAACTCAGTTCCACCTCCTACTACATCAGGTACACCATTACAAATTGCTTTTATATCCAACTCCTCTGCTCCTTCTCAGTGCAACCCATCAGGTACCGACATGTCCGGGTCATCTGGAACCCACTATATAGTTCCTGAAGCAAATGCTACGAAGTTAAAGACTGAAAATCTTGGGAATGTGACTGTGGAAGTAGCAAAAGAGCATATGGACCTTCTAGTTGTAGTTGTCCAATCTTATGATGGCCTGATTGCTAGAAAGATTGGAAACTGTCATCTTGCTGATGAAGATTACGAGCAAGTTGATGAAACTGAGTTAGAGCGCATGGATATCATGTGGGCATTGGCTAGCGCTATGAGAAGAGCAAAGAAGTTCGTGAAGAAGACGGGACAAAACTTGGTGGCAACTAAAGATACTACATTTGGATTTGACAAAACCAAGGTCACGTGCTTCAACTTTGGTGAGAAAGGGCATTTCAAGCGGGAGTGTGTTAAGCCCAAGAAGACTAGAAATGGAAATCCATTTCCCTCTTTCAATCATCAGGAAAAGGATAAGATTGGGACATCAACAGCTAGTAAAGACTCTAAAGCTTTGGTTGCTCAAGGTGATGAAGTGCAAGACTGGTCCTTCCGATTCATATCCAAGGGTGAATCTAACGTTGTTTTTGTCAACACCTTGGATGACGGATCTGCAAGTGAGGGAGACATAGTGGCTGAGCATTCACGTTTATATGTTGAGGAAGCTACAGATGTCATTGGTCACTTAATGGAAGAAGAGCTTAGTGCAGCAAACACCGAACATTCAGTTGCTGAAGAGTCTGACACTGCACTGATGGTTGATTTGTCTGGTACCTCACAGGTAAATTCTAAAGACGAATTATTTGACAAACATGCTTGCTCTGAATATGACAAATTCAGAGAAAGCATTGATTTAAAATTTGCTAGGTTATTAGAACACAATGATAATCTAGTAAATGATTTACAACTCTGCACTGAAGCAAATCGTGTGCTAAAACTAAACGAGTGTAGTTTCAAAGAAAAGATAGAACTTCTGGGGAAACAATTGAGGGAAACTGAAATTGTTGCTCTTAATCAATCAAATGATATTAAGTTCTATTTAAATTCTTTGGAAGACACAAAGATGCAAAAAGCAGTTTTGGAAGTTGAAGTTGAATCATTGAAACAAAAACTGCATAGCTTGGCAAGCTCTTCACATATAGTTCAAAACCTAGTGAAAGAACGAAATGGTGGGGAAGGTTTGGGTTATAAAGTAGTACCGCCACCACATGCTATCCTTTTGAATACTAAATGTAGACCAATAAATAACAACCCGGTAACGGATCATGTGGTGACTACCATTCTGGTCAGTGATCCAAATTCGACACGTAAACCTGTGAAGTCGGTCACCGAACATACGAATACTACTTTGGGATCGAAAGATAAGATGCCTATTGAGGATTTGACTTATAAAATTGAAAAAGTTAACTTAGAATCATGTTCAAAAATGTCTATTTCAGAACCTAAAAAGTTTAACTCAAAGAACTCTAAACGTGTTAATCATCAAAGTCCAAATCAAACTAAGGCAAAAGATGTTCAAAAAGTCAAAACAATTAAATTTGTTAAAATAGGTGAAACATCTAAACAGGAAGAAAAGTTACCAAGCCCCCAACCACACTCAACCCCACATTAAAAACTTCCACAATATATAGAAGAGAGATCTTGCTACAGTTGTGGAAAACATGGACATATCTCTTCAAATTGTCCTTATCATCAGACACTAAAAAGGAAAATTGAACTTTTTGATGAAAAACCTCGATTTTCTAAAACCAGATCTAATCTCCTCCGAAATACCAAGGTCCATACAGACGAGCTGAAAGCAAGGCTGTGTCACCCAAGGCTAAACCTAGGATTACTAGTGAACCTAATGTTCAAACCATTAGGCAGTCGTCTGTTTACCACAAACAGGCCTTACACAAAACTGGGTTATGAAAAGAAAAATCAGGTAATGTGTCCGATAGTGAGGACAAGAAGAAGAAAGATATGCCCTCATCCTCTCAAGGACAGTGGGTTGAGTTCATGATGTGTGCTACCTCTGGGACACCCAAGCCAGTTAAGGCTTGGGTCCTAAACTTGAACTAATAATTTCCATTGTATGTGCAGAGTGCCCGTTACAGCGCTATCACTAATACCTGGATTATTGATAGTGGGGAGTCCAGGCACATGACCAGGAATTCATCTATCCTTTTCAACGTCAAACAAATCAAAGGGGGACACGTATCATTTGCTGAAAATAAAGGAGGATATATCCCCGCTCAAGGAGAAGTAGGTAATGAGAAAGTCAAGTTTGATAAGGTCAACTATGTTCAGCAATTGTAAAATAACTTGCTTTCTGTCTCCCAAATCTGTGATAAAGGATTCAAAGTTGTATTTGACAACAAGAAGTGTTACATACTGAAGAAGGAGTATGTCATCGAGGAGGATAAAATATTAATGTCAGCTTCAAGATATAATGATCTATATGTCTTGGATCTATCAAAAGCCTCCACAACTGAATCGACTGCACAGTGCTTCCTATCAAAGGCAACAGAAAGGGAGTCTGTCTCATGGCATAGGAGAATGGGACACATCAATCCGAGGAAGATGAGCCATCTGGTTCAGAATGATCTGGTAGAGGGAGTTACTGTCAAGAACTTCCAGCATCCGGATTTCTGTGTCTCTTGCAAGAAAGGAAAACAGACCAACAAGTCTCACAAAGCAAAGAAAGTCAACTATATTGAAATTCCACTCGAGCTTCTACACATGGATCTGTTTGGCCCAGTTAGCACAAGGAGTATTGCCGGAGACCTATATTGCTTTGTCATGACTGATGATTACTCCAGATTCTCTTGGGTAATGTTCCTGAAAGCCAAGTCTGAAACATTTGAATCATTCAAGCATCTGGTTATAACATTAGAATCTCTCTACAAGATGAAAGATAGAAAGATTCGATCAGACAACGGTGCAAAATTCAAGAATCAGTGGATGGAGAAGTTTTGCCAAGAGAAATGTATTGTTCATTAATTCACTTCTGCATATACTCCACAGATGAACGGTGTTGCTGAGAGGAAGAATCGAAGTCTGATTGAGACTGCAAGGACAATGCTAGCTGATTCAAAACTGCCTATTCAATTCTGGAACGAGGCAGTGGCTAATGCTTGTTACACGTTGAATCGGGTTCTGGTGGTCAAACGCCATGGAAAGATATGTTATGAATTACTCCAGCAATGTAAACCTAACTTGGAGTATCTCGAACCGTTCGGTGCACCTTGCATGCTATTAAAGAAGAATCAGACTGGAAAATTTTGTGAGAAGGCAGAAGAAGATATTTTTCTCGACTATAGTATACCAGACAAGCGAGTTTACAACAACTCAACGGTTTAATTAGAAGTGTGGTGTAACGTTGATGTTCAAAGATTCACCACCCCCTGCTGGAAAAGGACCTTCCTTTTCTTCGATTATGATGGATTCTTCAAGTCTTTCAAATTGATCATCTTCTCAGTCTGATCATGACTTAGCTACTCGAATGATGTATGATGTGTTGAACTCTCCGACATTAGATACTACATCGTCTGCTCCATTAGATGATACCTCAAGCCCTTCAGGTGAAGAACTTGAGATAAGTGATTCTTCTTTTGATGATGAAGTAGCTGAGACCACAAACGTGGATCAGACAGAACAGGTTCCTGCTACTACAAGTTCACCCACAGCTGAACCTGAAGCCGCCAACACGTCGGAACCTCACACTCCATCAGCAAATAGGACTCCAAATCTGGATAATGAGGTAGTTGTTCCCACCACTCCTGGAACTCAGATACACGTTCATCATCCCCTGGACAACGTCATCGGGGATATTCTATCGGGAGTTCAAACTAGAAATCAGTTATATTCAGCTGATTATACAGCAGTGATGGAAAAGGGTTATATTCATGATAGTGCCTATCGATGCTTTGTATCTCAAGTTGAGCCTAAGTATGTAAGCGAGGCATTACAAGATGAGACATGGGTAAGTGCCATGCAAGAAGAACTCCTTCAATTCAAAAAGTTAGGATTCTGGACACTTGTGGACAGACCAAAAGGTGCAAAGGTGATTGGCACCAAATGGGTTCTTCGGTGCAAGAAAGATGACCAAGGGGTCATAATTCGAAACAAGGCTCGGCTTGTCGTTCAAGGGTTTTGGCAAGTCGAAGGCATTGACTACAATGAAGTGTTTGCACCTGTGGCAAGGATGGAAGCTATTCGTATATTCCTAGCCTATGCATCCTATATGCAAATCAAAGTTTATCAGTTGGATGAGAAAAGTGCCTTCCTTCATGGTGAGATTTATAAAATAGTGTACTAAGTCAACCCGAGGGATTTGAGGACCCCTATCATCGGGATAGAGTATACAAACTGACAAGGCTTTGTATGGGCTTCATCAACCCCTCAAGCCTGGTATGAGAAACTCTCTACTCATCTGCTTAAACACGGTTTTCGCAGAGGGGTTATTGACTGTACATTGTTTATCAAGGAGAAATATGGTGATTTACTACTGGTTTAGATTTACGTGGATGACATCATCTTCGGTTCAAAATATGAAGTCTTATGTAAGGAATTCGAATATGTGATGAAAGCTGAGTTTGAAATGAGTGCCATGGGAGAAATAAAGTTCTTTCTTGGGTTACAGGTGGATCAGACACCTAAAGGAATCTTCCTGTATCATACAAAGTATGTAGGAGACATTCTTAGTCGGTTTGACATGGAGAATACAAGTGTTGCTGGAACTTCACTTGCCACAGACCACGATGTGGCACCCGATGAAATGGTGATCTGGTAGATGCCACTATGTACCGAGGGATAATCAGATCTCTTATGTACCTCACAGCTTCTCGTCCTGATATCATGTATGCCACGTGTCTCTCTTCTAGATATCCGGCCAAACCAAAAGTAAATCATCTCATCAGGGTTAAAAGGATATTTCGTTATCTAAAGGGTACACCAACACTCGGGTTGTGGTATCCTCATGACGATGATTTCGAGCTTACAACGTATAGTGACTCGGACTACGGTGGTTGCAAGATGAATTACAAGTCAACATCAGCGGGTTGTCAGTTCTTTAGATGACAGTTAGTCACCTGGCAGTGTAAGAAGCAGACGTCTGTTGCTCTATCAACATGTGAAGCTGAATACGTTGCTGCTGCAAGTTGCTGCTCACAAATCATTTGGATTCAACAGCAAATGCGCGACTACGGTTTGCAATTCTCTAACACCCCTATCTTTGTTGCTAATTCTGCTGCAATTGCTGTAACTAAAAATCCGGTCCAACATTCTAAGACTAAACACATCGATATTAAATATCACTTTATGTGTGGCTGTTTTGAAAAGCAATTAATCGATGTTGTTAAAATTAATATGGATTTTCAACGCGCCGACCTTTACACAAAAGCATTTGATAAACCTCGGTTTTTATATCTCTTAGAGGTAAATGGCGTGAAAAGGAAAAGTGATTTGATTCCAGAAGAATCGAGTTCATAGTTCGTCTTTTTGTTTATTTTAATTTTTTCTTTATTTTAATTCTTTCTGTATTAAAAATCCAAAAACGCAAAAAGATTTTCGGTTTAGAATTTTAGGGGGAGATTAGTTTAGTTTCAATATTTATTTACTTCAAAAAAGGGAGGCGGGCATATAGGTTGAAAGCAAATCAAATCTGTGAGATTGATTCAAAACTATGGAAAATGATAGTACACAGGGAACTACTTGTTTGGGACTTAAAAATGGACTGAAAAGATCCAAAGGCTATAATTAAAATTTCAAGTCTACGATGTTTAAGCCAAATAAAGGAAAAATGATAGTACACTAGTCTGTTACTGAGGTTACATAGAGAAAGTAGACCTAGGGGTTGATAGTCCATTGTACGATGTGTCGGTAGATTAAACACAATAGATAAGTAGACCTCATTGGTGAAATAATCTAAACTAAACTGTTCAACAGGCCGTGGGTTTCCATCTTATCACTGGTTGACACAATCGACTAAATTCCAATAAGGGGTGACGAGCAAAATAAGCGCCACAAATGTGTACGGGCGACCATAAAATAAGCCAAGCACATGAAAAGATTGAGAAACGCAATCAAACTAATGACTAATGTTGTTGGTGCGTTATGTGTAAAAGAAAACGGTGCTCTTACAAGAAGATAGGTTGTGTGCCTCTCTGCTGTGCGATGGCACTGACCTGAGGATAAGCACAACCTAAATATTCTAGAATTCATTGTTGTTTGCGCCTCTCTGTTGTGCGATGGCACTCACCTAAGGCTTAGCATCTCTTTGAAAGCTCTTAGAATAGTTTCTTCTTGTCTCAAAACCCGTAGACCGCTCAAAAATCTCCTGAGGAATGTTGATTACCATATAAGTGTGGGATCCACAAACGCTTGTTAAAATAATAAAATCTAATCACCAATGTGAGTTAAAAGTATATGTATGGATTTAAGTGGACAACAATACTGATAATCATCGTGGCTACAACTCCCGACAGTCGAAATCATTGTGTGCCTCTCACAGCTATAGTATGATTTCCTGTAAGTGCTTGTGACTCAGTGAGTAATAAGTATCATTACCTTAAACATATATCAGGGAGTCCCAAATGATTATAATACACCAGTATGATTCCATATGAATCTCTCTAGAGATGATAAAACCAAATTGAAGTTGTTCTGCTCAGGGGGAGAAATCGATTAAATGATATTTAAAAGTTTTCAACCCACCTCAAACAAAACACAAAAATACGTCTTGTTTTTTTAAATTTCAAGTTGCTTTTATGTTTTAGTTATCTTGTTACGTCAATGTCAGAAGTGAACTCTATGAATCATACCTTAAGAGGGTCACGTCTGAGGTGACCCAAACTGTTTTAAATTAAAAGGATCATCGCTGAGATGATCAAGGTTTGAAAAGTAAAAGGGTCACGTCTGAGGTGACCAAACTGGTTTAAATGAAAAAGATCACGTCTGAGGTGATCAAATAGTTTCTCGTTAAAAGGATCATGTCTGAGATGATCGGTGCTCATAATGTTATATCAATCAAAGTTAAAAACTGAAGGTTTGAAAAGTATGAAGTCAACTCATGAGTATGAATCAATTACACGATTGGATCATAAGTATGAACCAATCGTACGATTGAATCATGAGATTGAGTCAATCGTATGATTGAATCATGAGATTGAGTCAATCGTACGATTGGACCATGAGATTGAGCCAGTCATACAATTGGACCATGAGCATGAGTCAATCAAACGATTGGACCATGAGTATAAGACAGTCATGCGATTGGACCACAAGACTGAGCCAGTCGCACGACTGGAGAGAGGAGACTGAGCCAGTCGTAAGACTGAAGAGAGGAGTATGAGTCAGTCGCACGACTGAACCTCAGTCGGACGACTGAGCCATGCGTATGGGTCCAGTCGCACGACCGAAACCCAAAACAGTATAAATAGAGGCTCATTCGGTCGCAATCTCTACCAGACTTCAAACTTTCCAAAACCCGCCTAAGCCCTGTTACTCTGCCAAAATTTCAAACGTTTGAGATTACTTTCTGATTTGTGTTCTAACCCTCATTATACTCATCTGCAGGTAACCTGCGATAGGAATCGGGACAAACAAGAACTCTAATCGAACCAAAATAACCTAAATTGTTCAAACAAATAACCGGGACTCAAACCCTAAAATTGACCACTTAAAAGATTAAAAATGTCGATTTAAAAGAGTTTAGGTGCTATATTGAGTCCCTGCGAACCATATGAACTTAAAAACGACGTCTAATTTCACTTGATGACAAGATTCAAGATTATGGTGTCGCACAAGGGTTTATGCGAATGGACGGACTAATGAACTTAAGTCGCACGATTGAGCTAGTCGCATGCTTCAATCGCACGATTGAACCAATCAGTGATTCAGTCGCACGACTGACTTAACCGCATGGCTTCGCACACGACTGAACTCAGTCGCAGGCTCAATCGTACTGTGACAACCCGTATATTTTAGGTTAACACCGTTTCGAATGTTCCATTATCATTACTATCTGTCGACGTCATTCGACATATTTATCAGTTTAAAATCTTAATTATTATTAGTATATAATTATAATTAAGTGACCTAAATTAAACATTAGTATAACATATTAATAATAATATTAATAATAATAATGTTAATAATAATAATAATAATAATAATAATAATAATACTAATAATAAAATTTATTATTAAAAACCTAACCTTAAAAGTTTTGGGTTAAAAATGTAATATTTGAAACTTGTTTTAAAACTTTAAATATGAAATAATAAACAAAATAAACTACAGGGGCCAAATGTGTAATTTGTTTTAAACCCAGCCCCCCCCCCCGGCCCGTCGACCCTCTCCCCTCCGGCCACCGTCTCCGGCCACCTTCGGCGAGCCACAAACACCCCAGTTAACTCGATTTCAACCCAATCAAACCTTCCCGACAACATCGCGTGGGGGAATCGAACCCGATCCCCACTACAATTTTAAAAATACAATCGAATTAGTGCGATCTACACTTTCGGCCGAACAACCTGGCCACGATCGCCCACTAACACCAATAATAACCTAATTAATTGAATATAAATGAACGTCTATCTGTTCCTAACCAACTACCATTTTCAATTCCATCTGAAACAAGCACAACACCACCATCAATTACCCTCATTACCCGCGACCTGCAACATAGTCGATTTCCACCTTCTGAGTTCTATTTCACGAAATTAACAGAGGGCTTCTCATCTTTAGAGCCATTAGAAACTTCCTACAAAGTTAATTCGATTATCATCAACGTTTTCCACTCGAACAGACTCCGGTAAAGCCGCGACTGTTCTTCATGGTGTTCATCATCAATTCGACCTCTTTCTGGTAAATTAAACCCATAAACAAACTCGAAATCACATGTGGATTAAAAGCCATATGTTTAATCTCGATATTAAGATCATCTTGGTGTTCAATTTGATCGAATACGAATCTAGGGTTCTTAGGATTTGGGGGTTTCTTTTGTTTGTGTTTAAAACTAAAGGAACCGAGTTTTACCGCGACTTTATGCCATGGTTCACTGGTTCCCCACTCGTTTGCCATCCAGGAGGTCCCGGGTTCGAACCCGGGCACCCCCAACTATTTTTTTAAAGGCTTTGGGCTTTAAAAAAATACAGAAAAATTTCTAAAAATTATAAAAATCAATTTTATAAACTTTGTTTATTTTAAAAATTATCTAAAGATTTTCTGAAAAATTATTTCTTTAAACACCTTAACAATTTTTATATAAAATATCGTTAACAAATGTTATAATTAGTTTATTTTTATAAAAATAAACTTTAAATAGTTGAAATCACTAAATTATTATTAATCATTACGTTATCTTTTAAATTACGTCAATTATGAAGTTTTATTTACATTTTATAATTAATCATTATAAGAATTTAATTTCTTATAACCTCATAAATTATCATAAAAGGATTAATTAAGTTTTTCTTTCATTGTGTTACAATATATATGATTTTGATAACTAATCTTATTTATAAAAACCCCAAATTCCATTTGAAACACTAGTACTCATTAAATCGTTAAACTTATTGTTAGACTTAAATTTTGTAAATATATACATGTTTAGGTACCTTGTGAAGGAGTTCATTGGAAACAACGATTATTATCCTATTTAATCATCGTATATACATACTTATACGCCAAGTGAGTTTACAGCCCCATTTTTACTTTATACTCTTTTTGGGGGAGAGAAACATGCTGTTTTCATAAACGTTACATTACATTGGGTTTTTGTAATGCTGCATATACATGATACTATGTTGTTATACTTTGCCCTTCGGACCGTTAATATGCAAATAGCGAGGTGATTGTTAGTAGATCAACTGGGATTGACATACCCCGCCCGGGCTAGTCGCGCTAGCTGGTCAAACAGGTGAACGGTTATCCTGTTTTACAGTGTTGTGGTGGGGAATCCACAGTCGGGCCTACTTTATTATTTGATTACATGTTAGCTCGATCGTGACTTCATACACATAGTGATTGCTATGGGCTAGCTACCCATTATATGCTTTGATTACTAAATCCGGGAATTTCATTACTGATACTTACTGTTTTCTGATAAATCTGTGAACTCACCAGTCTTGTACTGACTTTTGCTTGTTTTCTCTCAGGACATTGATGTGGCATGTTTAGGAGCACAGCATCCACTGCATGTCATTCCTCATTCACCCCAAACTGTTTTCAAGATTTAATTTCATGTACTTTACATAAACTGGATTGGACGCGTGTTTGCGTGTTCCAAAATCGTTGTTAAATGTTTTACTGTTTTCGCTTCCGCAATACTTAAAAACAAGTTGGTTTATTTCATTATTACTAAGCAACTTATATGATTTGTAATTATCGAGTCGTTTGGTGTAACTGATGCTTATCTGAGATCCTGGTTATGTCACACGCCTAGCGGTAAAACCCCGTTTGTGGAAATTGAGGGTGTGACACGTACGACTGAACCCAGTCGTCTGGTTCAATCGCGCGATTGAACTAGATTGGTCAAAAATCTGTTCTAAGTCAAATCTTTTATCTATTATGAACGGAACTAATGTGTTTGTCCCTTGTATTGCAGCAACATGGCAGATAGATGGACGATGAGCACGAAGCACAATATATGTGCTCATCTGGACCTCACATCCCGGAATGCTTATGAGTTTACTGGGATCATGGCCTTTCTTCAGCGTTTGAGGATCTTCACCGCCATATCTACACCATGTATACCATACCGGTCGATCAAGCAGACATTCTGGGAGAACGCCGTTGTTGACAGATCTACAAAGCCCTACTGCATTAGGAGTTCTATCTTTGTGGAAGATGTCCAGATCGGGGAAGAGGATATCAGGAGAGTCTTGGCCATGGGTGACGATGGTGCACACCCAACCAAGCTACATCCCCTAACGGTATGGGGATGCTTCCTCAGGATCAAGTACGCCGGTGATATCAACGCCGGCGTACTAAACTAGACTAACATGTGCTCTCAATTTTAAGTATATGGCACATGTGATCCCGAAGTGCATAGCCTCCAGGAGAAGAGGATTTGACGAGCTATCTGATCAAATTCAGAATGCTTATGTGGCGTTAGTACTGAACCATCCGTTCAGCTTCTTACAGATGCTCTTTACTTATCTCGTAGAGAACATTGAGGCTAAGGGGAAAGAAGGATTTCACAAGTACCTAAGGTTTCTTCAGATGATGATTGACGAGAAGCTTCCTCACCTTCCCGAGGAGAAGGACGATGCGGTGTCGCTGGAAGTTATGGACGACACCACCTTAGGGAGGATGAAGGTCTACCGGGGGAAGCAGGTGAAGCCCCTGGTTAGGAGGTTGTTCGGCCACCTGGCCAGGGAGGACAACGTTGCGCTAGCTCGTAAAAAGTGGCGTCACGATGACAGTGACTCAGATGTTGAGCCAATCATGGCTGCTGTTGATGAGGATGACGACGATAACAATGACGGTCAGGGTGGTGGAGATACAAGCCCTAGTGAACCAAGGGCCATTGACACTTCCACTATGTCTCCACCACCCACACATGTTAGTTCCTCAACTCCCGGTGGATTGGAGCAGGCACCCATACATCGGGACTTTATGCCAGATAATGAAGATGAGGAGTCCGATGAGGAGCCCCTCATAAGGACACTTGGTAGCCGTGTGGTTGCTACCAAACGGGGTATGGAGGCGGTTGGAGGACGCCGGGCTGGGGTTGAGGGTACTAACACTGCTGATCCTACCTACACACCTCCCCAGCGAAGCCCAGGGGGAGACCAGAGCTCCAAGGGCTCACGATTGAAGAGGATGGCACAGCCATATGACAAAAAGGCCAAAAGAAGACGTATAGTGTTGATGACCTCTTCTACCACAACAACCACTACATCCATCATCCCTACCACACCTACCACCACCATAGCCACTACATCCACCACTCCCATCACACCTACCACCACTACTACAGCTACCACCACTCCACCCACTTCATCCATTCCACCATAAACCACAACCACCACCACTCCCACATATACTACATCCACCACTCCACCCACCACATCACAAGCTGGACCTTCCACCTCATCAGTACCACCACTGGGATCCTCTTTTCCTAACTTAGGTTAGTGGAACAGCTTGCCAGCCTCAACCGTCTGGTTCTGAAACTGCTCGCAACTGATGATATACGAGCGAACCAGATGACTCAGTTGATGGATGTCAATGCTGAGTAGGGCAAGCAGATAGCCCTACTGACTGAGAAGACTGTAGCTCAGAGTCAACAGATTGCATATCTGACTGAGAAGGAAGCTGCCCTCGAGGGAGATTTGTCCAGAGCTCACCGTGCCTTAGCCACAAAGAACAATCTTCTGATGGCATCGGTGAAGCGAATTGAGGATGTTAAGAAGAAAAACAAGAAGCTACGCCTAAGGCTAAAGGGAACAAAAGGCGAGCCTCTCAAGATCAAAAGTGATGGTGACGATTGTGATGATGATGATGATGATGATGATGATGATGATGATGACGAGTCATCTAATGATGATGAGTCTGACAATGATGATAATGTTAAGGGAGAGGGAAGTGGAAAGGACAAAGAGGGAGGTGATTAGGAGGAGCTTGAAGGTGATGCATCTGCATCAGCCTCAGATCCAGCGGCTCATGAACAGAGGACAAAAAGACGTCAAGAATCAAGACCGTCCACCTTAGCTTCTCAAGCTGATAAGCCAAGTGACAAGGACAAGAGTAATGATTAGTTGTTTTAGCTTTTGATTATCTTTATACTTGAACTATGTATTAAACTTATGTAATTAATGCTTATCAACGTTTATTAATGTAAATGAATTGATTACTGATATGTTTGTGTGGTTTTGAATGTTTAAACAAACAGATGAATCTCAACAGACTGATGAGCATGACGTCGCACCCCTTCAGCAAATCAAGACTCAGCTAACAATGATTCTTGATTTGTAAGGGATTGTGCGACGATCTGTGAGCTATACACCCGAGGAGGGAGAGATCATTCATGATCTCACAGACGAGCAACTGGCCGATATGTTCAGACTCAACCGGATAAGCTAGTCAAGGATGCTCTCGAGGTTGATGTCATGAGTGATGTAGAGCTGCAGGGTGTCGATGAGATTGATATAGAAGATATCACAGCACAAGAGTATCCACAGTATACTGACCAATAGGGAAATGTTATCCCCGATTTGGGTGAAACATTTGGCAGTGATACGTTTGGAGCTCTTGATGCTCAAGAGAAAGAGAAGGATAAAGAAGAAGGGAAAGCCCAAGTTTCAGACACTGATGTTGACATCAAGAAAGCTGAGTGGGAAGTTTTTTAGAAGAGATGAGAGCCCAGCGACAACCGCCAAAGACCAACGCCTACACCAAACTCTACAAAGTCAAGAAGCATCAGAAGGTGTCAGGCAAGATTATTAGCTAGGCGTATTTTGAAGACTTGGATGTGTACGCAGTGAAAAGAGAGAAGGGAATAGAGTACTTCAGATACCCGCATGATCTGAAGACTCTCCCTGGTTTTGAGTTAAACAGGCTTACCTGTTTAGACCTTTTGTACGCCAACCCCAGGAAGATGTCGGGGTGGTTTGAGATGGCATTAAAGAAAGAGTACCACACCAGGTGGGTCAACTTCAGGTCTCAACAGCCTAGACGGTTCATAAATAAGATCGAAGTTGATCCACATACTGGAAAGCTAAGGTAGTGCTGAAGTGGAGTCCTCCACGCACAATGTCAAAGATCCTATTACGGGAGATGCCTCAGGACTTCACTCCACACTTCAAATGGTGGTACTACGACTGGCGAACGGGTGAAGCGGTCATAGTTTTGCACAAAGATGCTCAGATTGAGACTATCCAGGTGTTTGACCCTATGTGGCTAACCAACTTGTCCAAAGACGATGTCTACACTCTATACAAGTGGCCATTATTCTATGACACGCAGAACATCATACAAGCTCTACAGTTCCAACACGTCATAAGACTCTGTTTTGCATTCGAGATACATGCAGGAGTTACACAAGAAGAGAAGTACAAGATTTCTAAGAGCACGTGAAGACTGTTAGACAAAAGAGTAAACTAGGTCCAAGGGGGAGTTTGTTGATACATATTGATGTACCTAGTTTATGTTCTGAAATGTAAAAGTCTTTCATGTCTTACATATATGTAATCGATATAATGATTGAATGAATGATATATGAAGTACATTGTGCTATTAATTTATGTTTGATTATGTCATGATATCATTATATTGAATGTGTTGCATGTGTATGAACTAACTATATAGGTTTGATGTTGTTCTACATGGTTCTAAGTCAACAAGAACTTAGAAATATGTTTAACTTATCCATGTGATAGTTCATGCGAATGGACCATACGCATGAACATATCATGCTTATGAACCAGTCGCACGACTGAACCAGAAGACTGGATCAGTCATACAACTAAGACATAAGATTGAGCCAATCGCACGACTGAACCTTCAGTCGTGCGTATGAGTCAATCGCATGATTCAGTCGCACGACTGAACCATGCTAATGGTTCAGTCGTACGATTAAAGACAGGAAACCTATAAATACCACGTAATCGTGGAAAAATAAAAACACTTCGAATACATACGTACCCTAGCCGTCCAGAGCGTACCAAAACGTCAATCCAAGTTCATAGTTCGTTTCTGATGAATTCTCATTCGTTCTTAACATTTGTTTCATCGTTGGATTGATCAGGTTATTTGTTCTCACTGATTGGATCGCCAATCAAATAGGATCCCGCACTATTTGATTCGGTATAACGCAAAATCCGTTAGTACTCCGTACGAAATCGGTCCTAACATTATCTTCATTTCATTCGCTATCTTTATTCTTTTATAATCAAGGGTTGCAAAAAGCAAGAGCCCAAACATCTGGTTGATAACAAATGTCAACCTTTGCTAGTCAATATTCGTGGTTAGATAGACCACTAATAATTAACTCACGCTATAAGACATACAATCTTCTTTTAAGAAAAGGTCCATTCCATTCATTTGACTCACATTGCAATACTTTTCATTCTTGGCCCATATTCTTTTTCATTAGATTCCACTGTTATTTTTCATTCATTAATGCTCCAATTTGTAACGCATAATACTTTTATGGTAATTCTCATTTTACCATATAATAGGAACATTAAGAGTAACCTTTTCATAGATTAAAGCATATAGAAACTCATACAGTAGAAACAATTAGCATTAAATAACAGTATACTCCTAGTTAACATTTAGTTTTAATCTTTCATATAAATATCTTAAGTGTCCTCTTATGCAAATAACAATGGCTTGATGAACAACATCTAAGGATTTGGTTAAGTATAAGTGATTTGGGTGATTATGGCCTAATTTGGATGTTTAGTTAATGCGGATGGACTAATGACTGAGGTGACTAAGATTCAATACGAGTAATAACAATTAATGCAGGTAAGAATGTTTGATGCGGGTGCACTAGACTTAATGTGGCCAGGTTTAAGGGTCAATGCGGTTGAGTAAGATCAATGTGATTGAGAAAAGCTCTATAGTCTAATTCCATACTTAATATTTTTATTCCATCATTGAGTAAATCATGCTTCTAATAATAAATCTAGACCTCATATAGCTATGATTATTGCTAAACATGGCATACATACTTCTTCATCATCAATCATATTAGAATATCACAATCAACCATCAATATGTCATCTTTACATGTGAAATCATAGTTTTGATCAATTACATCATATAAGCATGCATATTAGCCTAATAATAAGACAAAACATTTAAATAAGAAGATCTAGATCTCACCTAAAATGTTGAATACCTATAGTCATTATCCATTTACACTCCTAAGTAGTGTCATCGTCATTATCGAATCACCATCGACTTTTACAGTGAGACTATAATCATCTCAAAAACACCCTTACCATTATACCATAAGGTTATATCATCAACCTAACATCATCATCTTTAAAATAGAATCATCCTAATTATCACTATGAATCTAGTATCCTTATTAACCATGACCATTATAATAATCATCACAAACATATCGACCATTATTATTGTCACAAGAATCTACATTTCACCATCATCATGTTAATATTCACCATCATTGCGCAACTATCATCATCAAAAAACTATCACCATACCATGAACTCTCATAATCATTATCATTAAAATCATCATCATTAAAATCATCATCATTTACATCGTATCATTAACCGTGCTAATCATAAAATATGTCATCATTACCACCATCATGGTACACTCATCATAATCATTCCGTCCTAAACATACCATCCTAACCATACCATCCTAACCATACCATCATCATCCCCCAGTTACCATCACCTCACAAGCATTACTACCATAGAACCATGTCCCCATACTCATAAAAATCAACATCATAGCATCATAACCCAACATCAACATCATCATCATCATTATCGTCGTCTTTGTCGTCTGATTATCATTAAAATCAGTAGCCATCAAACATAATAAATTAACATCATTACATTACCCATATCAATTTCATGAAACTATTGCCACCCACTAGTTGCCCTCATGGAATTATCACCATCGACGTCTTGAAAGCGTCATCCACAATACTACAACACCACCACCACTACAAGATTTTCCCCCTATCGCGACGACAAATGCCGTCGCCATAGGTGCCACATGTCGTCGCTATAGCCTATGGCGACGACATGTCGTCGCGATAGAGGTAGTAGCCGCAGTTCCGTCGCAATAGGTCAAAAACAGGTGTCGGCGTAGACCTTGTCGCCATTGTCCCCTATAGCGACGACATGTCGTCGCTATAGGCTTGTCGCTATTAATTTTTTTAATTCAAAATTTTAAAATAAAATATCTAACCCGAGGACCCTATGGCGACGACATGTCGTCGCAATAGGTATTTTAATATAATAAATAATAAAAATGGAAAATATATTAAATTAATAAAAATATTTTCTAATTTTACCTATGGCGACGACATGTCGTCGCCATAGGGTTCCTGCTTAAATAATTTATTTTTTAAATTTTAATTTTTTCCAGGTTTTTTACCTAAATAATTTACCCAAATCAGATGCGCAGAAATGAAACCTAAACATTACCAATACTTAAACGTAGATCAAACAATTCTAATTAAATACATACCAAACAAGATAAAAGTACCAAACTAAAGATATCTTAAGTTTTTACAACCCTAACAAATTAACTTTCTAATTGTCGTCATCTTCATCATCTTCGTCGTTATTGGGATTATGTTTTCTTCTTTCAAATTCATTCATCCTTTCTTGCATTTCTCGCATTTGTTGCTTTAATGCTTCCATTTCTTCATTCGGATTTGATGATCCACTTGATTGTTCATAACGAGAGATATTTTTTACTTTTCATCCAACACCTCTCGTATGACCACGCATTTCTCCTAATGCAAGCTCTAAACATTGCATCTCATTAACGGGCGACTCTCCCGCCTCCATTTGCATTTGGGCGTATTGATTTTCAATTTTTGCCTGCAATTTTAAAGAATCAAAATGAAAAGGTATTAAGATTTTTATGAAATTTCGACAGCATAACTGTAACAAATGAAAAAAAACCATCCAAAATCATAACTAAATATAACATAAAATTCCCAACATAAAATTCCCAACTTTCACGATATAAACATAACTAAATATAACATAAAATTCCCAACTTTTAAGATCACCAAACATAATATATTAAATACATATGAACATATGATAATAACATTCTTAACATATTAAACTTACCCAATCTTGGTAGACCTATCCTGACCCTTCTCTGTAATGCGACCTCCTCCACGTTTCGATGTAACTTGGGGTCCCAGTTTGTTGCTCCTATTAAAAATAATATTCATAATAACAGAAAAGAATTAATAATACATAATTAAATAATATATGTTTTTTACCTGAAGATATCGTCTTTGAGCATATGATCGACTATCATGCAGACTTGGATAGAGTTGTTTTGTCCTATTCTCTACGCCTTTTTCAGAAAGGCGTTTATGTTCTTCACTTGAGAAAAACTCAACCACCCGCTCCCATGACTCCCGACTTTGACCTTTACGTGGATTATTTAAAACATGCTCAATATTATCATAGCCTCCATGACTTAAGAAATATTATTTCATATTATATTTTCTATCTCGAAATGCTCGTTGGCAATCCATATGGATACCAAGTTGGATTCCATGCCAATGGTCTGAATCACGATAAGCTTCTAAATTAAAATATTCCTGCAAAACAGAATAGTTACAAATATAAAAGTTATGATTACTAAATTACAAATAAAAGACTACATAATACTCGCCTCCAGAAAATTAAACAATGATATCTTAAACGTATCAGGGACTTTTTCCCAAGAGGGATAATGAAAAGGAGCAGTGGCAACATGATTGGATAATGCTCTAACAAATAATTGACTATTTTCTCCCACAACTTTAAATTGTTTTCCTGTATGATCAAATTCCACGGGCAGTGGTTGGTGTTTTTGCAGCCCATTTCTCATATAAATTTAAATTCCTTCCTTTTGATCGTCTTTTCTTAGCTGACGCTATATTAATATAAAAAAATCATAAGGTTATTAACATTTAAAATATATTTAAAATTTAAAACATTAAGTTACATGATTGGCAACTGGAAGGAAGAGTATATCCATGCTCATGGGGATCCCTACCCCCGCCGTCACCACCATGTGATCCTGCTATGGTTGAAGACATAACCTGCAATAAAATCATGTGTCACTTTAATAAGAAATAGAATAAAATGTAACATTTTCATAAGAAATAAAATAAAGTGTTCTTAATACATACAATCAATCTGAGTTATCACTATAAAGATTTTCATCTTCGTTTACAAGATTATCATCGCTCTCGTCCAAACTATCATTAATATCTAATACATCTTCATCTTCTTCCTCATCTGAGAGATATGCATCTTCATCTTCTTCTTCTTCTTCATCATTAATAAAATCTTCATCATGAACAAGTAGAGCAACAGGCAACCAACTTAAGTCTACAACTAAATCACAATTATCATGTGCATCTCTCTCATCGTTAATAACTCGTGCACTTGATTCACCAATTTAAAAATTGTTATCGACTACTAAGTTATAATCAGATGACTCATTGTCATGCAATACATCTATCTCATTAGCAACACTAATACTAGGATGATCCCAAAGCTTTCGATGATGAGCATCCTCCACAACCCTCCAATTGTTGGTGGCTTTAGAAGGATCTTCAAGATAAAACACTTGTTGAGCTTGTGTTGCTAAAATGAAAGGCTGATCACGAAACCATTCACGGCTGACATCGATAACAACAATGTTATTTTTTCTAATTACAGATCCCTTTCGTGATGTGTCGAACCATTTACAACAAAATAGTACAACACTGTAACCATTATATAGTTCAACTCGTAGATGTCTTCTAGCTGACCATAAAATCGTGTACCATCTTCTCCTATTCTAACAACACCGTTGTTTTGTGTAGTGCGTCTAATATCACGGCTATTTACCATAAATCTAACACCATTAACAATACAAGCTGTGTAAGAATATGTGCACACGGGGCCATGTGCCAATGCCTTCAGTTCTTTGTCAGGAGACGTATTGAACTTATTATTAAGCCATGAAGAAAATTCATTTTTTACATCGCTTTTGGATGCTTTCTTAACTCTTTCTGTCCATTAAACAACAAGCTTTCTCTCAATTGTTACTTTTAGGCAAGAATCTTCTATAACCGGTAAATGATATTTTATTAGTTACACGGCACGAGGGTGTGTCCATGTTACACGTCGCACATGCAAGATAACCTTGTCCACTCCATCCAGACAAGCTGCTACGAGCAGGATAATCATTAATGGTCCATAACAACGCCGCACGCATCGTGAATACAGTTTCTATCGAGGCATCTCTTATTTGTACTCCATCCTTCCACAATTGCTTCAACTCATCCACCAGAGGCCTTAAAAAATATCAATGTCTTTTCCAGGTGATTTAGGACCGGGAATAAGCAAAGTTAACATGAAAGAAGACTCTTTCATACATAACCACGGTGGTGTGTTATACATTGTTAACACAACTGGCCACATACTGTAAGCTTGACTCATGTTACTAAATGGATTAAAGCCATCTGCAGCTAGACCTAAACGGACGTTCCTAGGCTCTTTGGCAAATTCAGAATGTCACTTATCAAATTCTTGCCATGCCTTCCCATCTACTGGATGACGCATAATACCATCCGTTGAGCGTCCAGTGTGATGCCAAATCATATCCTTTGCTGTGAGTCTAGAACTATACCTTCGTTTAAGCCGAGGAGTTAATGGAAAATACCGCAATACTTTTTGTGCTACTTTTTTTTTTTTGTGTTTTTATCAACCCATCTGCTCTCATTACAAACCGGACAATTTTGCAATTCTTCATTCTCTTTCCAAAACAAAGCACAATCACTGATGCAAGCATGGATGGATTCATATCCTAACCCAATCTTTTTCAACTTCTTCTTCGCCTCATAGTGTGAAGATGGAATGTGATTTTCATTCGGGAATGCAACCTTTAAAAACTCTAAAAGTTGATCAAACGAACTATTTGTCCATTTGTTGATTACTTTAATATGCATCAGTTTGGCTAGAAAGTTTAAAGAAGACATCCCATTATGACCGGGGTATTACTCAGTGTTGACCTCATTATAGAGTTCATCAAATTCCGAGTCTAAAGTATATCCATCCTCATCTATATTTTCTCCGTTCTCTGCGATAACATCTTCGATTGCATCAAACATCTCATTATTTGATGTATTACTTGCTGGAGGAGTACGTGTTATTGTAGCAAATTGTTTTGCAGCATCAGAAGAACTAGAGACCTCACCATGATAAACCCATTTCGTATAATGTTGAGCAAAGCCACGATCATGTATGTGAGCATTAATAGTATTTATATCATGACGAAAAGCATTCACACAATCTTTACACGGGCATTTTGTTTTGCCATCACTGTCGACAAAGTTCTTAACATTCTCCATAAAGTTTTTAAGACCTTTTAAAAAAACCAAAGATGTTCGATTTTTTATTTTAATCCAGCTTTTATCGATTGTCATAACTGTTTCATACACATACATTATCACTCTATCAAAACAAATAACCTTCATATATGAACCTATAAAATTATCATTTAACAAAACAATCCTAATAAACTTTATATCTTAACCTATAACATTATCATTCTAACAAAACAATCTCAAATAAACTTTATATCTTAACATATAACATTATCATTCTAACAAAACAATCTCAATATACAACTACATTCAAACAAAACTACAACTACATTCAACCAAAACTACAACTACATTATCATTCTATCAAAACAAATAAACTTCATATATGAACCTATAAATTATCATTTAACAAAACAATCCAAATAAACTTTATATCTTAACCTATAACATTATCATTCTAACAAAACAATCTCAAATAAACTTTATATCTTAACATATAACATTATCATTCTAACAAAACAATCTCAATATACAACTACATTCAAACAAAACTACAACTACATTCAACCAAAACTACAACTACATTCAGCCAAACCTACAACTACATTCAACCACAATCTACAACTACATTAAACTAACAACATACAACTACATTCAATCAAGCCTAAAACTACATTGTAAATAACATAATACAATTAAACTAACAACCTACAACATAATACAATTAAACTAACAATCTACAACTACATTAAACTAACAACATACAACTACAATCAATCAAGCCTAAAATTACATTGTAAATAACAAAACCTTCAAGATTATATCTACTAACCTTCAACTTGGTGTTTTGACACAAATCAAAACAATAATGGTGGTAGTAACCCTAACACGTCTTGTGTGACCGCAATTGGTGGCTGGTCGCGGTGGTGGTGCCCGATTTGGTGGCCGCTCGCGGTGGTGGTGCCCGATTTAGGGGTTGAAGACCGCTATTGGGTGAAGATGGAGGTATGAGGGTTGAAGATTGCGATTGGGTGGAGATGGTGGTGGTGGTGGTGGCCGATTGAATCTGCAAATCGCGATTGGGTGGAGATGGTGGTGGTGGTGGTGCGATTTTGTGGCTAAAAGTACGCGGGTGCAGAATATATCTGCGCGAACTCTAAGGCGACGACATGTTGTCGCGATAGGTCATAAACCCTATTGCGACGACATGTCGTCACAATAGGTCAAGCAATTATTATTTTTATTATTATTATTATTATTAATGATTAATTATTTATATTATTATTATTATTATTATTATATTATTAATTATTATTATTTATTATTATTATTATTATCATTATTATTATCATTATTATTATTATCATTATTATTATCATTATTATTATTATCATTATTATTATTATTATTATTCTTATCATTATTATTATTATTATTATTATTATTATTGTTCTTGTTGTTGTTGTTGTTCTTGTTGTTCGTTGTTGTTGTTGTTCTTGTTGTTCTTGTTGTTGTTGTTGTTCTTGTTGTTGTTGTTGTTCTTGTTGTTGTTGTTGTTGTTGTTGTTGTTGTGTTTGTTGTTGTTGTTGTTGTTGTTGTTGTGTTGTTGTTGTTATTGTTGTTGTTGTTGTTTGTGTTGTTGTTGTTGTTGTTGTTGTTGTGTGTGTTGTTGTTGTTGTTGTTGTTTGTTGTTGTTGTTGTTGTTGCTGCTGCTGCCGCTGCCGCTGCCGCTGCGCTCGCCGCTGCTGCCAGCCGCTGCTGCCGCAGCTGCTGCCTGCTGATGCTGCCAGCTGATGATGCTGCCAGCTGATGATGCTGCCAGCTGATGCTGCTGCTGCCAGATGCTGCTGCTGCCAGCTGCTGCTGCTCCAGCCGCAGCCGCCGCCGCCGCCGCCGCTGCCGGCTGCAGCTGCTGCTGCTGCCGGCAGCCGGTGCTGCTGCCGCTCCAGCTACTACTGGTGCCAGCTGCTGCTGCTGCCAGCTGCTGCTACTGCCAGCTGCTGCTGCTGCCAGCTGCTGCTGCTGCCAGCTGCTACTGCTGCTGCTGGTGGTGGTGGTATTGCTGTTGGTGGTGGTGGTGCTGTTGTTGTTGTTGTTGTTGTTGCTGTTGGTGGTGGTGGTGCTGTTGTTGTTGTTGTTGTGTTGCTGTTGATGTTGTTGTTGTGTTGTTGTTGTTGTTGTTGTTGTTGTTGTTGTTGTGGTGTTGTTGTGTTGCTGTTGTTGTTGTTGTTGATGTTAGTGTTGTTGATGTTAGTGTTGTTGTTAGTGTTGTTGTTGTTGTGTTGCTGCTGCGGCTGCTGCTGCTGCTGCCGCCGTTGTGGTTGTTGTTGTGTTGCCTGCGCTGTCACACCCCGACCGACGGCGGAATCATCGGAGCAGACGAGGGAATGATTGATTGTTCATAACTCATAATTGTCTAATAGTGAAAATAATATTAAAATCAGATTACATGATAACATGAATTTAACAGATACAAATACAACAGTTAAAGTCACAAATAATATTGTCTTTTGTTTTGACTAAGTCCAGGTCTTATATGATCAAGTAGAAGTCCACTAGCTTGCTTAACCTGAAATCATGTGAGAAAATAAAGTCAGCTAACGAATTAGCTGGTGAGTAATCATAGTTTTGAGTATACATATAGATTGATTGATTGATTGAGATTAATTCAATTCACAAGGTAACGTTAAGACTTATATTGCAATAGTAAAGCATATAGATAAACTGACACAATAACAACCCCTTGACTTGACACTTGCAAATAATAGACTCCACACATACACCATAGTTTAACTCCTGCCTCTGGCACAATCACCACTCGACTATTCATATGGGGTGGGTTATCCAAACCAGTAGATCTACATTGTTGCCAGGATTGATTGATTGATTGAATTAGGGTTTTACTGTCGTCCAGTTTATCACAGTATGTTCACATAATTGCAAGTAATAACATAACCTGTCTTGAATTGAATTTAGAATTAAATAACAATAGAATATCATGATTGAATATATTGTATCACATGATTTCCCCCAAATAAGAAATGATATAAAAGGGGATATGAATACTCACTTGATTGATGAGATTAGAATCTGGATGTGATAGATTAGACACCCATGATTTCCTTACGATTAACCTAAGGAACGGTGTCTCGAATTAGAATAACAATGATTTGAGAATTTGGGAATGTGTTAGGGTTTCCATTTGGTTTTGAATGGTAGTTTAAATTAAACTAATTTTATTTAGTTTGAATGTCTTGAAATAAAATGAATTTATTGAATGTGATTACGTTTAGAATTTAATAAATGTATTTGTATCAATACTCGTAATTGTTTGGTTTATTGTTAAAGTGTGGAAAAACAAATAATTAATTTCATTAATTAATTATGTCAATTAATTAAAGTATTTTAATTATTTAAATGACTAAAAATGTTTTTGGAATGATTTAAATATAAAACTTTTATATTTAATCATGATTTAAACAATAATAAATAGTATTTGAATAAATTAAAAATAGTACCGTGTCGAATAATAATTTAATAAATTAAATTATTATTAAAAGTTTACTTTTGTTTAAATAATTTTGTATTATTTGTAGTTTTATTTATTTAAAACCTTTAATAAAAATAGATAAAGTGTTAAAATAAATTTCAGAAAAATAATTTTAGTTGTTTAAAATTTTAATGTTCGTAAAAACATTTTTATAATTTTTACAAATTTTTCCGGAATTTTTAGAGGCTTAAAAAAAGTTTAAAAAAAGTGTAGGTGCCCGGGGTCGAACCCGGACCTCTTGGAATACATGGAACGCAGGAACCGTGATCTAAAGGCCTTGGCCGCGGTAGTTACCAGTTCCAAATGATTATAAGTATGTCTAACCCGTTTCCCCCAAACCGCGATGAACCCTAGATCGATCCTCACCAAATTGAAACTCAATTCGATATCAATTGCATCTGCAATCATGGGGCTTTCATTCCCCATGTAAAAACGAGTGTATAGATACATTTAACTACTCATATGATGATGGATTGAACATACCCTCTTCGAAGAACAACCCGCGGTTGATGTCGAATCCGTTTGATGTGCAAGAGATGATGATAATCAAATTAAATTGATACGAAGCTTTGGATGATCATATAGACTAAAAGCCCTTTGTTAATTTTGACGATTGAAACCCAGAGATAGGTGTTCGGGTGTGGTGTGTGCCGCGACGAAGGTGATGATCGATGGATGCTCAAACAACGATTATAATCGAATTAAACTTCAGGTAAGCTTCGAATGATGGTATTGATGAAAAGCCCTATGGTAATTTCGATTGAAATTGGTCGGAGATGGGATTTCAAAGAGGTTGCAGGTTCGACGATCGGTGTACTCGAATGGTGGTGTTTTTGGTTCGTTTTGAATGAAATTGATTGTGCTAATCGATTAGGTGGGTTTATATGAGTGTTTATGTGCGTTTAATTTGATTATTTAACGAGTTTAGTGGCGGATTTGGTGGGTGGTCGGCCGCGAAAAAAAAAGAAAAAGGGGATGGGGATCGAACGGGAATCAGGGGGTGGGGTTGGGTTGTTTCCAGTAATTACAAAATGGTCCCTGTAGTTTTAGTTTTAATTGTTTTGGTTTGAAACTTAGTTTTTTTAAGTTCCATAAATTACACAACACCCCCTGGACTTATAAATTAAATTATTATTGTTATTATTTTTATTATCATTATTATTATTATTAGTATTAGTATTATTATTATTATTATTATTATTATTATTATTATTTTTTATTATTATTATTTTTATTATTATTTTTTTTTCACCGAAATATGCGATGTTACAGTCTCCCCTGCTTTAGGAAATTTCGTCCCGAAATTTGTTCACGAGGAGGCTGAAACGAAAAGATGAGGATACTGGGATTTCATTTGGTCCTCACGTTCCCAGGTGAATTCTGGGTCACGTTTAGATTCCCAGCGGACTTTGACAATAGGTATCCGGCTACGTTTAAGTTGTTTGACTTCCCGATCCATAATTTCTACAGGTTCCTCAATAAAGTGCATAGATTCATGAATTTGGACTTCGTCGAGTGGAATGTTGAGATTTTCATCGGCAAGACATTTCTTGAGATTTGAAACATGAAACGTCGGATGCATATTGCTAAGTTCTTGGGTTAGTTCAAGCTTGTAGGCTACTTTCCCAATTCGCTCGAGCACTTTGAATGAGACCACATAACGAGGTGCTAGTTTCCCTTTCTTTCCAAAGCGAATCACTCCCTTCCAAGGTGATACCTTAAGAAGTACGAGATCACCGACATTGTATTCCATGGGCTTACGTCTTTTGTCAGCACAATGCTTTTTGAAGATTTCTAGCAGCGATCAAGTTATCACGGATCTTATGAATTTTGTCGGTTGTTTCTTGTATTAATTCCGGACCAGTAATATGTGATTCACCAACTTCAGACCATACAAGGCCTCAAATGGTGCCATATGTTGGTCTGGTAACTGTTATTATAATAGAATTCAATCAACGGAAAATGAGAATCCCACGATCCACTGAAATCAATGACACAAGCCCGGAGTATATTCTCGAGGGTTTGTATCGTTCTTTCAATCTGACAGTCGGTTTACGGGTGATAGGTTGTGCTAAGATTCAGTTGAGTTTCGAGAGCTGATTGAAGACTTTTCCAGAAACGAGAGATGAAGCGACCATCACGATCAGAGATAATATCTTTATTTGACAAAAGATTGTTTAAGAAGACTACCATCACGTAATCAGGTTTTGATGATAATTCACAATGAAAGTCGATAGATAAGGAATAAGTGGTTCTATGTAGCTAGATCAAATCAAAACATGAGAACAAAGGGAAAGAAATCGTTTTAAGAATTTAAATACTCCAAACTTGGAATCAAAATCAACTTAAAGCGATCGGGTCTCTTTTCAAGTTCAGATATCATGCTTTGGCTTGATAGGTCAAAACACTAACATTATTTCACCCTTCAAGTTAATACATGCGTCTCGTCACTTGATTACAACCATGGTAAGTTGGAGATCAAGAAATGAGAATAGTCATCAAGGTATGGTTTTCACCCCTAACTTGATGGTGTACTCTCAAGGTATGACTACTAACCTTCCAATCAAAAAGTTCGATCTGAGGATCTACAGAAATAAGATGAGATAACTCACCATTAAGGTAAGGGAAATCACTCCTATCTTAACGATGAATTTTTACAAAAACAAAATATAATAAGATAGACTTCTTCATCAAAATCCAGAATTCACTCCTACTTTGATGAGGTCATTTCATTTGAAAAAAATACAATCCATAAAAATGATATTATCATCAAGGTATGAATTTCACACGTATCTTGATGATTGAGCTTGATATTAACAAGAAAACAATCGAAGATTGACATTTGTCACCAAAGTACGGGTTTCAATCCTATTTTAGTGAGATCATGTCATTTGTGAAATGCAAGTTCCAAAGTGAATAATTGAATTTAGTCCTCGAGATAAGGAAATCACCCTAATCCAGAGGATAAAATTTCATAAAACACATCATTGGAAACCATTTATTGAAACGAATAAAGAATCATCACCAAAGTAAGAGAATCACCCCTGTTTTGACGAGTTAGAATCATTTAGGACATTCGTATCTCCCACGGTGCATGCGGTTCAAAGTTCGACTTAACAACGAAAGGAAAAATATCTCAATTAGAAATTTAGAAATTTTCAAATTACATCAATGTAACAAAAGGAAATCACGATTACAAATCTTGAATTACATCATGAAGACGAAATCAAGGGCAAGAATTATTCAACACCACATCATTGGTGGCTTGAACTTGTTGAGCATTAATGTTGAAAGCACGTCCTTGAGCCGTAGGAAACGGGATGACAAGTTGAGGGCATCGATTGCGAAAATGGTTCGGATCACCACATTGATAGCATGCACGACCCTGGGTAATTGCAGGAAGATGTTGGTGAACTGGTGCATTGGTCGGAGCTTTAGCAGCACTCCTGCACACGTTGAATGTATGTCCCAAACGACCACAGTTTGTGCATTGACGACACTGAATGTTAGCGGGATGGTGATAACTGCAGTTGTTACACTGCGGATAGGGTCCAGCGTATGACTTTTTCATTAGTGTTTGGTTGTTTACTGCTGGTTGACGAGTTGGAGGGACTTGATTAATTGGTACAGCAGGGGTAATTACCGCAAAGTTTTGAGATTGAGCCTTCCTCTTCTTGTTCTTGGAAAGCCCGGCTTGGTCGGTTTTGACGGTTTCGTTATGAAGTTTATCGGTATTCTTCTTCGATCCTTTCCTGGTTAAGGAACCAGCTTTCACATGATTATCGGTTAACTGTGCAGCCAGCCTGATAGCATCTTCTAGTGTTGAAGGATTCCTTCCTAGCACCGTATCCTGAATCTGCATGGGTAGTCCACCAATGTATTTCTCGATGGCTCGGGAGGTAGGGGTAGCAAGATGCGGTACCAAAAGGCTCAGTTCGTGGAATCGGTTAGTGTATGCTAGGTTCTCGCCACTGTCTTGGGTTAATTCCCAGAACTCAGCTTCCAGTTTCGGACTTCGTTTCTTGGGCAGAACTCTTTAGTCATGAGCTCCTTAACTTCAGTCCATGTTAAGGCTAAAGCAGTTTCAGTTCCACTGGTTCGTTTCTCTCCGTTCCACCAAGTAAGTGCGCGTTTCTGAAGAACACTTGTGGCATACCGGACTTTTAGATTTTCACGGCATTCGCTGTTTAGGAAAGTGTTCTCGATGCTTTCGAACCACTGTAGTAATCCGGTAGCACCTTCAGTTCAACTGAACTTAGTGGGGTTGCAAGAACTGAAATGTTTATAAGTACAAGTTCGGGGAGGGTTTGGTGCAGTTGGGATTTGAACAGTATTGTTGCCTTGGTTCAAATGAGTAAGTAGAGTTAGGATGACCGCAGTAACTTCACGTGCTACAATAGC
This sequence comes from Flaveria linearis, assembly GCA_024085815.1. Lineage (NCBI taxonomy): Eukaryota > Viridiplantae > Streptophyta > Magnoliopsida > Asterales > Asteraceae > Flaveria > Flaveria linearis. The sequence continues at coordinate 20,136,799 of CM044010.1, forward strand.
AGAAATCTTACGGCCAGAGTTTCTAGACCGTGAACGGATTTGACGAGAAGACATTCTGTATAATATGGAAAGAAGAAACCTCTATGAGAAACGGGTAATTGGTTTTTAAAACTTTTCAAAATAATAAAATCGTTAATGAGATTGTTTAGAATAACAATGAGAGGTTAGGAGTGTAAACGTTCGGTTCGCAAACCAAAGCGAATACGGTGACTTATCAAAGTATTTGTGTCCACCACAACCTTAATGAGGACATGCGTACCTATAAGCGAATACTCATCTCAAGAGTTCCCAGGTAAGGTAATCAAGTTGTATGAATACCTTGCCTAGACAGAACACCTTAAGATACAGGTATCCCACTCTTCCAGCATTGCATGTTCTCGGTCATGTGACACGGACTTTGACGAGATTTGAAAACCATGAATAACAATCGAGTTTTGGAGTTTGAAATCACTTGAATTAGGCACACAATGCCTTAGAATATGAGTTAAGATTCGTGTGTATATTGATATATTCAAAGTATAATAAGAATCACATAGAGCAGATAATCACATAATCAAGTATAAACATGTAAGGCACATAAAATCCTATCTAAGCATATAAAATACATGAGAAAACTCATGTGTAAAGGTACTTAGTTATAGTCTAGGTCATTCCATTTCTAATAACCTAATTCCCTATAACCATGGCTCTGATACCAATCTGTCACACCCCGACCGACGGCGGAATCATCGGAGCGGACGAGGGAATGATTGATTGTTCATAACTCATAATTGTCTAATAGTGAAATAATATTAAAATCAGATTACATGATAACATGAATTTAACAGATACAAATACAACAGTTAAAGTCACAAATAATAATTGTCTTTTGTTTTGACTAAGTCCAGGTCTTATATGATCAAGTAGAAGTCCACTAGCTTGCTTAACCTGAAATCATGTGAGAAAATAAAGTCAGCTAACGAATTAGCTGGTGAGTAATCATAGTTTTGAGTATACATATAGATTGATTGATTGATTGAGAATAATTCAATTCACAAGGTAACGTTAAGACTTATATTGCAATAGTAAAGCATATAGATAAACTGACACAATAACAAACCCCTTGACTTGACACTTGCAAATAATAGACTCCACACATACACCATAGTTTAACTCCTGCCTCTGGCACAATCACCACTCGACTATTCATATGGGGTGGGTTATCCAAACCAGTAGATCTACATTGTTGTCAGGATTGATTGATTGATTGAATTAGGGTTTTACTGTCGTCCAGTTTATCACAGTATGTTCATATAATTGCAAGTAATAACATAACCTGTCTTGAATTGAATTTAGAATGAAATAACAATAGAATATCATGATTGAATATATTGTATCACATGATTTCCCCCAAATAAGAAATGATATAAAAAGGGGATATGAATACTCACTTGATTGATGAGATTAGAATTTGGATGTGATAGATTAGACACCCATGATTTCCTTACGATTAACCTAAGGAACGGTGTCTCGAATTAGAATAACAATGATTTGAGAATTTGGGAATATGTTAGGGTTTCTATTTGGTTTTGAATGGTAGTTTAAATTAAACTAATTTTATTAGTTTGAATGTCTTGAAATAAAATGAATTTATTGAATGTGATTACGTTTAGAATTTAATAAATGTATTTGTATCAATACTCGTAATTGTTTGGTTTATTGTTAAAGTGTGGAAAAACAAATAATTAATTTCATTAATTAATTATGTCAATTAATTAAAGTATTTTAATTATTTAAATGACTAAAAATGTTTTTGGAATGATTTAAATATAAAACTTTTATATTTAATCATGATTTAAACAATAATAAATAGTATTTGAATAAATAAAAATAGTACCGTGTCGAATAATAATTTAATAAATTAAATTATTATTAAAAGTTTACTTTTGTTTAAATAATTTTGTATTATTTGTAGTTTTATTTATTTAAAACCTTTAATAAAAATAGATAAAGTGTTAAAATAATTTCAGAAAAATAATTTTAGTTGTTTAAAAATTTTAATGTTCGTAAAAACATTTTTATAATTTTTACAAATTTTTCCGGAATTTTTAGAGGCTTAAAAAAAGTTTAAAAAAATGTGTAGGTGCCCGGGGTCGAACCCGGGACCTCTTGGAATACATGGAACGCAGGAACCGGTGATCTAAAGGCCTTGGCCGCGGTAGTTACCAGTTCCAAATGATTATAAGTATGTCTAACCCGTTTCCCCCAAACCGCGATGAACCCTAGATCGATCCTCACCAAATTGAAACTCAATTCGATATCAATTGCATCTGCAATCATGGGGCTTTCATTCCCCATGTAAAAACGAGTGTATAGATACATTTAACTACTCATATGATGATGGATTGAACATACCCTCTTCGAAGAACAACCCGCGGTTGATGTCGAATCCGTTTGATGTGCAAGAGATGATGATAATCAAATTAAATTGATATGAAGCTTTGGATGATCATATAGACTAAAAGCCATTTGTTAATTTTGACGATTGAAACCCAGAGATAGGTGTTCGGGTGTGGTGTGTGCCGCGACGAAGGTGATGATCGATAGATGCTCAAACAACGATTATAATCGAATTAAACTTCAGGTAAGCTTCGAATGATGGTATTGATGAAAAGCCCTATGCTAATTTCGATTGAAATTGGTTGGAGATGGGATTTCAAAGAGGTTGCAGGTTCGACGATCGGGTGTACTCGAATGGTGGTGTTTTTGGTTCGTTTTGAATGAAATTGATTGTGCTAATCGATTAGGTGGGTTTATATGAGTGTTTATGTGCGTTTAATTTGATTATTTAACGAGTTTAGTGGCGGATTTGGTGGGTGGTCGCCGCGAAAAAAAAAAGAAAAAGGGGATGGGGATCGAACGGGAATCAGGGGGTGGGGTTGGGTTGTTTCCAGTAATTACAAAATGGTCCCTGTAGTTTTAGTTTTAATGGTTTTGGTTTGAAACTTAGTTTTTTTTAAGTTCCATAAATTACACAACACCCCCTGGACTTATAAATTAATTATTATTGTTATTATTTTATTATCATTATTATTATTATTATTAGTATTAGTATTATTATTATTATTATTATTTATTATTATTATTATTATTTTTATTATTATTATTTTTTTTTCACCGAAATATGCGATGTTACATGCGCCGCCGCCGCCTGCGGCCGCAGCGGCTTCTGCTGCTGCTGCTGTTGTTGTTTATAATAATAATTACTATTTATAAGTATTATTTTTATAAATATAATAAATATAAAAAAAGTCCACAATGTATTATTGTTAATATTATTATTTTTATAAAAAATATATTATTACGACATATGTAGTGGATAATAGTTTGTTATATGCATCTTGAATAGTGTCCTTACTATTCTCATATGGAATGGTTTCTAATTTTCTAACAGGTAGCTACTAGTATTATTGCTAAAGAGTTAACACGATGATCATTTTACTTGCATGAAGATTATGAAGGAGATTAGTGAACGCAAATGAAGTTTTGGATTTTTGTTCAAACATTATTAGTTTTGTGTTTATATGTTTGATATATTAGACTTGATATGACACTTTCTAGACATTTGTTTGAAAACATTTGTAATATGTTTCGAAGGCGATCGAACGTTTAATTAAATTGATGATATTATGAGTTCTATACTTAATACTTCTATTTCTTTTGCATTTACATAAATAATGATTTAATTAAATTAAATTAATATTATTAACGTCTATAGTGACATTTAATATGAAAGTGATTTTTGTGGCAAAAAATATGTGCTACTAAACGTATGTTGGATTCCTTTCAAAAAAAAAAAAAAACGTATGTTGGATATCGCACCAAAGTTAGTTTTTATGGACACAAAATGTGTGCCATAAAGCTTCTTATATTGTGACAAAAAGTCACTAGAATCCAAAAGTTTGTGGTAGCAGATGAAAAAGTGCTACTAAAAGACTTTAGTGTTAAACGCTTGTAGTGGTATTTTGGTTGCTAATTTATGAAGGTCTTTAACAACGATTTTATGATTTCTTGTGGCACTTTTTTATGCCACTATTTAACCTTAAAACAAAAGTTACAATATTCAAAAAGATTAAAAAAAAAAAAAAAGAAAAAAAGAAAGCATAACTTAATACTGTCACATGATAAACCCCGGCTGGTCTGCCGCCTAGCACACACAAATACACAATCATGTTTTTCACTGTTTTATCCCACTTCTTTTTGTAACATAGTATGATTACAATTTTGAAAAGTTATATATGTTTAGACTTGAATTAGAAAAACCGCAAAAAAATGCTATGTTCATAACTTATTTTTACATCAACAATTTATTCTATTTCTAATAGCACGTTAACGTTTACTACGTGACTCGAACCACAATCTAATAAGAGAAAATATTATTTTAGATAAGTGCATGGCGATTCATGACTTACAAAGTGACAAACTCAATGTAAATCTGCATTCATCATATTCACCTAATGTTAGTAAAAGACGATTCCTAATGGGGCCTACTAAAGAGACGCCCTGTGGGATAAATGGACGCCCTCCTTACGGGCCGTATGGGTCAAATCAGTCATTCAAAACGTAATTCAAGAAAGTAACGGCCCGTGAATATGATCACGGTCGTATTAATCCATATCCCGTGAAGCCAGTCACGGCCCGTGTGCCATTCCGGATACGGGCCGTGAACGTCTTTACGGGTCCTAGTATCACCTTTAATAATTTGACGAGATATATTATTCCTCGTTTTTCGTGTAATTTTGTATTTATTACGTTACTTGATATGACGTAAGATTCCTCGATAGTCGTGTAATTTTGTATTTGTAACATTATTTGATATGACGTAATATTCCTCGATATTCGTGTTAATTATGTGACGAGATGCAATATTCCATTTCAACTACTATATAAACGTTAGTTTAAATTCATTTCATAATTCAAATTTCTACGATATAAATTTATTTCATTTCAACTACTACATAAACGCAATATTCCATTTCAAGTGCTATATTAACGTTAATATTTAACGTTACGATGTCTTTCTGGGATAGCAACTATTTATTCGGTTCGGAATCTAACTATCACCCTCAGGAGGGTTACGGTTACCCTCAGGAGGGTTACGGTTATTACGATGAGGCTGCTTCAAACTCTCTAGGACAGTTCGCGTCCAATTACGGCGGGAATGACGGCGGCGATGACGGGGTGATAACGGTGGCGATAGCAGCGGGGATAATGACAGTTCTGGTTCCGGTAAAAGGGTTTATACGACACGAATCAGGTTATAAGATATATCATATTTAATTTTACTTTCATTTTACTATCATTTAGTAATAACTAACTAAAAATATTAAATTGATTAGGTTTTCTCATCTCGTGAAGAATTAGTTGATTGGGCAACTAACGTGGGGCGAGAAAATGGGTTCGTTATTGTCACCAAACGTTCAAAAAGAAATTCGAATGGTTTGATGGTTAAAATTTGGTTGAAATGCGATCGGGGTGGTGTATATAAGGGAGCATCCACTCTAAGAAAAAGTGGCACGAAAAAAACAAACTGTCAATTTGAATTGCAGGGTAAGTACCAGATGCAGAGAGATGGGTGGATTATAGTTGTTGTGGATGATACTCATAACCATGAACCTGCTGAACACCTGGAAGGACATGCATACGCAATGAGGCTCACCGAAAATGAGCTTTCTACTGTAAAGAATCTGACCGAGCAAAATATTGACCCTCGAAACATTCTAGGCACGTTGAGGGAACAAAATCCCAATAACGTGTCTGTGTTACGAACCATATACAACGCTCGGGCAAAAATAAAAAAGTCCACCAGAATTGGTGAAACCCCAATGCAGGTTTTTTTTTCTATACTACAACAACATCAATATATTTACACCCCTCACATTGAGGAACCGACAAATACCGTCGACGGGGTTTTTTTATACATCCCACATCTCACACATTATGGCGTGCGTACCCACACGTGCTGATGATTGACACAACATACAAAACTACTTGTATAAAATGCCTTTTGTTCAAATGGTTGGTGTGACATCCACCCTGAAATCTTTTTCTGTTGCTCACGCATTCATTGATTATGAGCGTGAAGCCAACTTCAGATGGGTGTTAGAGCAACTAAAAGCAACGCTGGAAGATAAGTGTATGGAGCCCCGTGTTATACTAACCGACCGAGACCTCGCTCTGATGAATGCGTCAGAAGAATTTTTTTCGAGTGCTGTTCGATTACTTTGCAGATGGCATATTTCGGAAAATATTGCTAAACATTATAAGGCGAGTTTTTCAAATGAAGAGTGGGGTGCTTTTCAGCATGTGTGGTTGGTACTTATTAACTCTGAAACGGAGGACATATACGCTTATAATTACGACCGGCTTTATCGCAGATTGGTGTCCAACCATTCAAGTAAGTTTTTTAGTGTTATTCTTAAAAATATGTATATTTATATAAAAATAAGTACATTTTTTTAATAGGAGTGCTGATGTACCTCAAAAATAACTGGTTGGACCCCTACAAAGAGAGATTTGTGTCGGCGTGGATAAATAGAAGTTATAACTTCGGTCAGCACACAACGAACCGAGTTGAGAGCCAACATTCGTTGTTGAAAAGTTACCTGAAAGCAACCAATAGCACCCTGGATAGATTTATTCCTTTCATTAATAATATCTTAGCTACCCAGGAAATTGCTATAAAAGAAAGTTTTACCAAAAGCAAAATCATGCTTATGGTGCAGCATAATCATGAAGTGCTTAAATTGCTGCGAGGTAACGTTTCTATTGCGGCTTTGGATATGTTAGTCGGTGAGATTAACAGGATAAATTATCTAATTATATCCAAAGAATCATGTGGCTGCCATCTTTTTACCAGCTTTGGTCTTCCGTGTGCTTGTAAATTAAACAATTACTTTCAAACAGGTAAATGTTCTTTTATGTTTTTTATTTTTTCATGAAAACTTTTATTATATTTTATTTAATATATTATTTTATAGGTCAATGTATCCCGCTCGATGCCATTGATGTTTTTGGAGGAAGCTAGATTTTTCACCCGCGTATATTGTACGGGAGGTTCAAGTAGATGTACATAAAGAGATGGAGATGGTGACAAAACATTTACTTGTCCAACCCGAAAATGTGAAAAGATCTTTGATTATTATTTTCAAATCTTTCATTAATCCTTCAAAAACGGATAAAAAACCTCCTAAAGTCCAAACAAATACACGAGGTCGTTCAAAAAAGATAAGCAAAAAGAAACAATATTAGACGCCCCCAGACATAGTTCATATGTTCAACCGAGAGAAAATTTTGAAGGTTCGCCAACATATTCAAGTTCGGTGGTGAAGTCAAAACAAGGGCCTTTGCAGCGCAGTCAATCCATGTCTTCAAAATCAAGAGCCAAAGATGGATTATCTCAACAGAGTTCCAAGTTTTCATATATCCCGGGCGACGAAGATAAAAACATTTTTTTCCGGTTTAACCGCTGGATTCCATCATTCTTTTTCCCGTATATTTCAGGTGCGGATGATGTTTTAGCGGACGGCAATTGTGGTTTTCGTGCTATAGCACTCGCACTGGGATATGGTGAAAATCACTGGCGTTTTATACGTACGGAACTTATATCTGAGTTGGATGAAAACAGACATAGCTACGCTGCGATGTTTCCTGATATAAACGAAATAAGGGAATCATTAAACTGGAACGGGTTAGGTGCGGCTCCACACAAAAATTGGATGACAGTGCCACCTGCTACAATCCTTATTGCTAACAGTTTCGAGTGGTTATAATTTTTATATCGATCGGCAACTCCGCTACTTTTTTCCCGTTCTGGTTATCTCCTCGTGATATCAGTGAACATCATATAATTTCAATTGCTTATGTTCAAGATTGCCATTTCATTAGAAATCGATTAGTGGGTGACTATCCAATGCCTGTTCCGAGCAAATATTGGCATTTGTACAAAACAGAAAACGCCAATGATTGGGAGGCTATATACGGAAGTCGAATTCAAAAATATCTTGAACTAAGGCCCGTAGACCCGGTTGAACATGTAGATTTAGTATAGTTTACACATTTATCAATTCTTTCAATTCTTTATTTATTCAATTCTTTATTGTTATTGAATTGTAAACATGTAATCTATTATTTATTCAATTCTTTATTGTTGTTGAATTATAAACTGTAATCAATTCTTTCGTTTTCCAAAGAAAATTGCAATAAGAAGATTATCGAATTTTTTCTTCAACCTTTGAATTTTGTTTATATGAGCTGGGCATTTGGTTAGCATAAAAGGTGTGTAGGAATGTTAATGATATGAGATGCATAATATATGTTGAGATTCAAGTATGTTTTTCAGTGCAACTTTTCCGACTGAGATTCAAGTATGTTTATATAATTGCAGAGCCTGGCGTCGGATTTTCTGAAGGATTATATATTTCTTTATGTGGGACGAGTAGGTTCAAGTACTGATTTTATTCTCCAAAAGGTTGATTTAATATTATTCGTATAAACCACTTCCTCCACAAGCACAACCAATTGTAAACATATAATTAAACATTTAAACGTCATCCAAAATAACTCATAATATATAAATATAATTTTTCAATTTTTTTACATGGAAGGTAATAAAACAATAAAATCCTACTATCTATGCGTCATGACCACCACCAGCATCACCACCACCAGCATCCTCCGCATCACCACCACCAGCAGCCTCCTCGTCATCACCCGCAGGTCGTCTGACAAACGGAGGCAACTCCGGCCGAGGGGGAGGTCGATACCCTGGCTAGCAGCAAGGAGCTGTACGCATCCGCCATCCATACTAGCAAGGCGTGGGACTGGCGCGCCAAATGTAGTGACTCCGCCATAAACTCCCCCGTCGGCGGAATCTGCCGAATGATGGTCCTGGGAACAGGTGGTGGGACGGGTCGTCTGGCGTGTGGCTGGGGCTGCGGCTGCTGCTGCGGCGCCGGCTGCTCCTCCTCCTCACCAACGTCTGGCACCGGCTGCCAGATGGTCCGACCACCATCAGTGGACCATCGGAGGTCGTCGCCAAATTTGGCGGCAATCCCCATGGCCATGACGGTCTGTCGACCCAAATCCGAGGCGGCGTGTCCGTATTCTGCCTCGCAATTAGGGCGTCCGTAAACAACCCTAAGCGCGAGACAATGACGGTGATGTACGAGCCGCAAACAATCGGGCTATCCATCTGCAAAACAATCAAACAATAGGCATAATTATGAATCGCATAATAGATAATACTTATTTATTAACAATTAGTAGAAATATTTTTTTACCTTGCCCTGAATGACGCTCAAAAAATAGGCGGCCATGCAGTGAGCTAGATTCACCCGTCTAGGTGAAAGCAAGGCCCTCAGAAAAAATAAGTCAAGGAGCGACACCTGCTCCATGCTCTGGTCTCTGCCGGCAATGGTGCCGGCAATGCACCGGTGTAGATACCGGTGCAAAGGATCCCTAATGGAGGTCGCCCTAATGGCGCCCTCCCACGGCTGGTCGGAAATGGTCGACCACCATCCGACCAAAGGAGCCGCCTCCGACTGGACCTCGTCAGAATAAAAACGAGGATCCTGCGTCTCCTCGTGGGTGTAAAACCCAAAAGTCACCGCCCCTGGGCGAGGGTGAACTCGTACCTACCGGTCCCCAGCATAAATCGAACCGCTATGTGCTCGCGGGGGTCCTGATCCTCAGAGGCGGGAGTGAACAGAAACGTACACAAAAACTGCAACGTCAGCTCCCGGTAGCCCCTCCTCGATCCCAAATCAAACATCCGCCTCCACGGCGTCTCTCCGTCCAGCCCGATGATATCCTGGGCACGTGCTATGTCTCCGACCTCCTCTAGCACGTCCCAGTCGATAGTGCGTGTCCCCTTCAAGGGACGTCCAATCAGCTTCCACAGCTTAAGCCGTGGCTGTGTCTCCCTCGGAAAACGAAGATCAGTGTGTGGGTCCAGAAAGTCACCCTGACCCTCGGGCTCAGTCTCCGGACGTGTACGTTTGCGGGGCGGCATAATCTGCAAAAAAAAAAATTTAATTCACAAGAACAAAAAGGGTTACGGCCCGTGAAGCAGACTCACGGCCCGTAACCCTCCAAATTTTCAAAGGGTTACGGCCCGTGAAAGGGACTCACGGCCCGTAACCCTTTGAAAATTCAAACGGTTACGGCCCGTGACGCCTATTTACGGCCCGTATCCCCCAGTTTTTCAGAATTTTCAGAATTTTTAAATAAATTTTAATATATTTAAACGATAAATACACAAAAATAAATTACGAATTTGCATACGTACCGTAGTAATGAGTCGACGGTATGAAAATGATGAAAAAACGGAGGCCGTGACAGAGTAAATCGTATGTGTGTTTAGGGGGGCGTAAATGAACAAATGGGCCGTGAGGTCCTATATATTATCCCGCCTCACGGTCGTGACGGACCTCACGGCCCGTTACATATTTTCCTCACGGCCCGTAACATACCTCACGGCCCGTGAGACTTTGTAAATTTTAAAAATCACCCGTTGACAATACACGACCCGTAATGTGGAGACGAAACGGCCCGTGAAAGGCCTCACGGGCCGTATACTAATTTTTTATGTCTATAAATTCAACCAATTTCCACAATCAATTCACACAAATTTACTCAATACCCAAACGATGAGTGCTACAAGTGATCAAAATCCGTGGACGGATGAAGAGGAGGTCACTTTAGTAAGATCTTGTATCGAAAATTCAGGGACTATCCCTCCAAATTCAATATTTTGGAACCGTGTTTCAACTCGTTTTCATCAAATTCTCGAACGTGAAGAATATCGCACCACTCGTGAACTTAGCAACAAGTGGTCTGACTTGAGAAGGAAGGTCACGACATTTCACCAGCTCTACAAAGATGTTTACAAAAATTGAAATACGTTATGGAATGATACGGATATTATGACAAGAACTCAAGAAAGATATCGGGAGAATTTTGGAATTTCTTTTAACCATTTTGCGGCTTGGATCTTTTATAAAGATCAAGAAGATTAAAAATTGTGTGTTTTATTATTGTGTGATAATAACGATTTGTCGTTTTTAATAAAGTGTACTAATAAATGTTTATGTTTTAATAAAATATTTCATTACTGTTCTACATTACACGTCTACCATACAGTTCGTCTGCCATAAATCTTCGGAATCTAAAGCAAGCATCCTGTAAGCTAACCTCTTGCCACTCTAAAGATCTATTTTGAACCAACCTACGCAATAACATACAAATTACAACTCCCGAATCTCGACCAATATGACCGGCGTTAGGAGGCCAAACGGTTTCACCCGATACCACCAGTTCTTCGATTTGTTCTTGTCCGGAGTGCTGCCAATATTGTATACGTGACAGAAAATGTAAAAAGTACGATTCGAATTGTACGAAAATCGTTCGGGCATTACGATGAATGCACCATGAATCATCACACGTATTTGGTCGGCATTCGTATGGAGAATATATACGAACTTGTAGTGAGTCCATAGAAATCTTAAAAAGATACCAATTTTCTTCGTCATCAGTCATTGGTACGTAAACCTACAAAACAATTTAATTCACGGTTATAAATTCATGATTTTTATTGTAAAACATGAAAACAGTATTACCGTATCAACTTCTCATAACGCGGGATATAGACAGTCACTCCCGTCTCCATATTCGTTACCATTAACGGACCCCGATTATATTAAATAAACCACTCAAATGGGAGAATCGTCCAACGATCACTACCCGGCAACTCTTCGGTTCTACGTATTTCTTCGTATCTCCATATTGTGAGTCTATTTGTCCACGCCCGAACATGCTATAAAATAACAGCTTTTTTAATTGTTAGAATTTTAAAATAAAATAAAATATGCAAAAAAAACTTTAAATCATACCTCTGTACCTAAAGACACGTTTCCGAGTAATTCACGCCAAAATTGTAACGGAATATCGGAATGACCCATGTAATACACTCTACATGTTTGGGAATCACCGTTACGTATAAAGTGAATAATATTCTGAGACCAGTTCCTCCCGTTCTGCCAATTATGGTTATCTATTGGATCAGGAATACTTTTCACAATATCTAGTGAGTTTGAAGAGAACTCATTTTGACGTCTTCTACTACCTCCACGAGAAGACATTTTAACTGTTTCGTTTCTCACTAACCGTATATAACAAGTCATATATATAACGGTTTATATAGAATCTTAAATCGAATCAAGGAATAATACGTCGCGTCAAATAATTATAAAATTTAAAAGTGCACGCAAATCGAGGAAAGTAAATTCTCAGAAGGACAACTACGGCCCGTGACGGGCTTAACGGGCCGTTATGGATTTTGTTCACGGGCCGTGTGTGTGGACATTTACGGGCCGTTTGTTCCTACACGGGCCGTGAGTGGATGTAGTTGTGAAAATTAAATTTCGAACACCTCACGGCCTGTGAGGCCCGTCACGGGCCGTGAGAAAAGTCAAAGGGCGTATGGGAATCACCTGACAGGGCGTGTAATTAGCTTGGCCCTTCCTAATTTGCCTTTAATAGCCGTCCTATTATTTAATTATAATAATAGCATACTAGTGTTTAGTAGCACACCTATCAGAAAAAATTTGAACTGTAAAATGACTATTATATACTAGATTGGTTAAAGAACCTAAATTCGTTGAAAACCCTAACCAATCTGATCAAAAATTATATAAATATAATTCATAGATGTCGGTGTCCACAAAGACTTTTTATGGGTTTTTAAAGTTACCGTCAAACTTTAAGAAATTGCAAAAAGACCCCTCTCACTTTCAAGAAACTTTTTTTTTTTTGCTATTTTTAGTTTATCATCAAATTTTTTCAATATTATTTTTTATTTAGCATAAATTTTTTTAATCATATTTTTTATTTAGCATAAATTTTAACTTTTTAGTTTTAACTCAATACTTTTACATATTTTATAATTTAGCCTTTATATATTTACTTTCCGTTTTGGTTTCATATACCTTTCAACTTTTAGAAAATTTACGTTTTACGTTGCAGTTTAAATTTTACGAGCAAACATACCACAATGTGCGCGTATGGTTCAACGTTTCATTAAAGATTATTAAACTTAATATATAAATATACATTAAACAATCAACTTATTAACTTGTTCGTGTTTTATAGTTTTTAACCATAATATTTTTACATATTTTCAACATATTTATTACGTTTAACTGTCGTGTTACAACGTGCGATTACTATTTTAATATTTTACGTTTCACGTCCGTGGTTTAACATCTTTACATCTACTTCCATTCGATTTATTTTTTTATATAAATATAATTCATGGATGTCGGTGTCCACAAAGACTTTTTATGGGTTTTTAAAGTTACCACCAAACTTTAAGAAATTGCAAAAAGACCCCCTCACTTTCAAGAAACTTTTTTTTTGCTATTTTTAGTTTATCATCAAATTTTTTCAATACTATTTTTTATTTAGCATAAATTTTTTTAATCCTATTTTTTATTTAGCATAAATTTTAACTTTTTAGTTTTAACTCAATACTTTTACATATTTTATAATTTAGTCTTTATATATTTTACTTTCCGTTTTGGTTTCATATACCTTTCAACTTTTAGAAAATTTACGTTTTACGTTGCAGTTTAAATTTTACGAGTAAACATACCAAAATGTGCGCGTATGGTTCAATGTTTCATTAAAGATTATTAAACTTAATATATAAATATACATTAAACAATCAACTTATTAACTTCTTCGTGTTTTATAGTTTTTAACCATAATATTTTTACATATTTTTAACATATTTATTACGTTTAACTGTCGTGTTACAACGTGCGATTACTATTTTAATATTTTACGTTTCACGTCCGTGGTTTAACATCTTTACGTCTACTTTCATTCGATTTATTTTTGTTTTTATTTTAATAAGAGATTTTCTGGTGTTGGTGATCGTTAACTGTGGTGTAACATTGATTCTACTTGGCATTGTTTTGCGCCCCCGCACAACGCGAGGGCTCAATACTAGTTACAATAACATTACAAGAATAAGAATGGATTTTTTATCCGATCAAACCAATTCATCTTAACCTTGTTATACCACATATACGAGAATAGGGGCGAAGCTTTATAGGGGCTGGGGGGCTCGCCCACCCCCCCCCCCCCCTTTTTCGACAATAGTGTAATTTTTCGGCTCGATAGTGTAAATTTTCGGTCCGATAGTGTAAATTTTTAAAAAATATAGAATCCACCCCCCCTAAAATAGTTTACTTTCTCCTCCGTCCCCCTTAAGTTTTCGCTCAAGCTCCATCACTGTACGAGAATAAACAATATAATAAAAAAAATCGTCTGTTGATACCATATATTTGCTTTAAATACAGAGTCACTCCTGTAATTCCAAATAACCTAATTAATAAGCAACCATCAAAATTACTTCTTCTTCTTCGACCATGCAAGAGAATCTAATCACAAACGAAGAGCCCGGCAAAGACACCTCGATCCAAGCTCAATTAAATCCCAAATTACCGAGGCCTAAAAAATGTGATCCACCGATTCTACTTTAAATGAACATGAAGCATACAAAATACTTGGAATGTCGACACCTTTCGACCAAATATAGTTTGATTCACCACATTTAATTGGCATTGGCCTAGATTCATCAACTCCATGGTAATACAAATAACAGATGGGTCAACAATAAAAGTAATTACAAGATAAAAATGTCAATATCGTCATATTGCTAATCATACAAGGATTATCAACAAGCTAAGATGAATTTCTTCCTTTGGAGGTAAAAAAGTCTATATAGTTTCTTTTTTTTCATCTTTTGATTAAAGAAAAGAGAGAAGGCTTAAAAGTCCTTCAGACCTCTATTGTTAATTTACTATGCTTGGTTGGGAAAAGGGTGAATGGTCCCGAAGGGACGGGAAAAAGCCACTAGAAAGGTCATACGATAAATCTCCGACGGTTGTTTTAAAACTTAAAAGTTTTTTTTTTTATAAATTACCTTATTCAGTAATTCGGTAATCTATTAGTGCTCACCAACACTTTTTATGTTTATCATTTTTCTTTTAAATTTTGTACTATCCATTAGTGATCACAATTGTTTTTATGTTTTTAAAACCGTCGGTTCAATATGTTTTCTAGCCTGGAACTTCGGTATTAAAAACGAAAAAGAAGATAAAGAACGAGAGGAATTGTTGTTCAGAAAAAAACAAGAAAAAAGATAAAGAATGAGAGGAATCATTCATCTTCTCACAGATGACATATGTACTAGTAACCACACAAAAAACTCGATCTCATCTCTACGCGTGTAATGGAATTGAAAGCATGTTTGGTCACTCGTTCAATTTTTTATTATTTTATTTGTTATTAATTATATTAGTTTTTAATGTTAATTCATTACATAAATCCTCTCACTCATAATCACAACTAAATCTTCCTAATGTAATAAAAAGCTAATTAGGGGTGACATGTGGCAAAATCATTTTTTTTTCTCAGCAATTTTTATTCTCTCTATTATGAAATAACTACACTAATTACTAATAATATAACTTAATTTATTTTTAGATTAAAATTATCTTTTTTGAATAAATTAAATAATATTAATAAATTTTTCTTTAGATTAAAATAGTTTTTTTTTATAATTTAAGGAAGAAATTATTTTATAAATATTATTTTTAAATAAATAATTTTTTTATAAATAGAAATTTTTTAAAATATCAACTTTTTTTGAAAAATAAAAATATTTTAAAATTATATTTTTCTAAATTAGAATTTTTATAAACCATAATTAATTAAAAACTGAAAGTTATAGTAAAGAAATTTTTATAATGATTTTTTTTAAAACGGTTTGTTTTGAAACAAAATATTTAATTTATTTTTTGAAAAGAATAAAAATAAGTTTAAAAGGTTGACATCATTATTTTATTACTTATAACTTTTACTCATACAATATTTTAGTCATATCTTATCTTAAAGTATTATCTTATAATTAATAAAATTTATATGATGAAAATTTTAAGGATAAAGTTATATAATATTAATTTATACCGTCAAAAATGTGTATAGTAACTTAGTATCCATAGTATGGTTACCAAACTTTTCTCCTTTTGATATCATCAAATAGGTGGATCAAAAGATTTAACACGTCAAGAAGACAAGGTTATATGCTTGGCCTTATAACCAAAAACAAAAATGCCGTTACAAAAAAAGAAACAAAAAGCTAAAAAGAAAAACCAAAAGAATCGTAAAGACGTTTTAAGTGGGAAAAAACTAGATTATTTTTCTTTTTTTGAATTATGTTATACTGATGCATATGGGGTGTGTGGGGTATAAAAATGCAATGGTTTCGAAACCGGACCGGACCGGTCGGTCCGACCGGTCCGACCGGACCCGGTGCCTTTGCCGGTTCGGTTCGTTGGTTTTAGACCGTTTTCAAAATAACCGGCCGGTTCGCGCGGTTGACCGGTCCGACCGGAACCGGCGAACCGGGTTGAACCGGTTTTTGAATTTTTTTTTTATTTTAATAGAAAAATATTATTGGATATGGATTAAGGAACACTGGTTCGTTAATTTGGACTATGTTTAATTGAATGATATGTATTTTGGATGTTGTTTTGGATTAAGGAACACCGGTTCGTTAATATTATACCTTATACATACACACTAAATATTTGGATTTTTTTTTATTTTTTTAAATATTTATGACGTCATCCGGTTCGTAATCCGGTCCGACCGGTGAACCTCTAGGCCGACCGGTTCGCTTCCCGGTCCGGTTTTGAAAACATTGAAAAAATGTATTAACAACGCAGGTTATAAATTTAAAATGGAAATTTATCATTAAACCATAAGATAATAGATGTTAACGTTATAGATATATTTATATCCTTCAAACATTTTTACTCAATGTCCACATGAAAATTTACAGGAACTTTTTTTTGGTAAAATATTATCACGTTTATTTTTTCACCAAAAGTTTCTGTAAAATTTTAAGTTTAGCTACATGCCAAAGAATAAATCACTGTTAGTATTATAATTTTACTTACAAGTGTGTATTTAATAACATCAATATTTGACAATGGATGAATAAATAATTAATATCTTTAAAAAGACAAAAGAAAATGACCATTTTGATTCTTAAAGCAATCTTTTTAACCTTCAAATACCACCTAATTAGATTGAATTTGTAAACATTTAAACTCAAGTCATAATTATGAGAGACAGACATAAGACTGATATTCACTAATGCCATTACGAGCAAAATAGCTATTCAAACTCACTGCAAGAATTCTTATAATTAGTGGCGACACCTTTAGCGGCGACATTATTAATAGCGGCGAAATTAATAGCGGCGACTTGTCGCCACTATTGATGAGGAATCCGTTTTCACTTTTTTCAATCGGATCTGACCGTTGATCGTGCAATAGATCTAACGGTCGGGGATTGATCGTACTTAACCAATAGCGGCGACACATTAACGGCGACATGTCACCGCTATTGGTTAAAAATATACTGCCCACCGCCGACTTCCCTCCACATTTCCCCCTTTCCCTCCATCCACCTTTCTCTCTCGATCGCCGCCTGCCACCAACCGAGCACCACCCACCGGCCGTCACCCGATCACCACCCACCGGTCACCACCGCAACCCCCATTCCCCCTTTCCCTCCTCCTCTCGCCGGTCACCACCGCAACCCCCCACCACCCGAGCAGCCTACCCGATTGAGCACCACCGAACACCACTTCTCACCACCTGCCACCACTGCAATCCCCCACCACCGCTGCTGCAACCCACCACCACCACCACCACCACTGCTGCAACCGACCACCGCCACTGCTGCTGCAATCGAAGACCACCGCTACTGCTGCAACCCACCACCACCACTGCTGCAACCGAAGACCACCGCCACTGCTGTGTTAAAAGTATGTATTTTTGACCAAAGATACTTATACACCAATAGTTGATCTTTGTACGTTTTTTAAGCAACTCTGCTCAAGAACACTATTGGTCGAGGATATGAAGAAAGCTAAGGATGTCATTCTTATAATATTGTGCAAGTTAGACTTTATCTATCCTCAGGCGTTTTTTGACATTATAGTTCATTTAGTTTTGTATTTACCTGATAAAGCGATTTGTGGTGGTCCCTGTGAATCGGATAAAAAAATAATGTTAACACATCTTTAATTTTATAATTCTATTAGTGTTTTCATTTCTAAATCTATCTTTGAGAGAATACATCAAACTATTTGAGTTGTACACGTTTAAACCATCACAAATAAAATTATTGTGAGTCGGTTTTTGGGGCAAGATTTTTGAGAAGCCGTTTTTCACCATCTGTAGAACCATGTTTTTGTGGGTGACGTTTCTCTTTATGAACTAAAAAAACTAAAGCGAGCCGAAGCTATCTCATTTTTTAGTTATATATATAAAGAGGCTGAGATATCTATTTAAAAATTAAAAAGGTAGTGAAATTTGAAAATGTTTTTAGGTTTTATTTGTGCTCTATCAAGTAAGTTTTAATTTTCAGTTTCTATTAATATTTAATAAGAATAGTTGTTTCTCTAATGTATAGTAGGTGAAGTAATTAAGTGCGTTTCTAAATGTTTTTGGTCTTGTCGTTGTTAATACTTTTAACCTTACATTGTAGTCTATAAATGCATCATATCTACATATTCCAAATCACTGTCCACCTTAAAAACATGGATCCCTCTTGTGATCAACGTACAAACGTTCTTCTAGTCACTCTTTCCGCTCAAGGTCACATAAACCCGATCCTACGACTCGGCAAACGCCTCGTTTCCAAAGGGCTCGATCTCACCCTCGCAATCACCCACTACGCCCTCAAAACCGTCCCGTCACCCCCAAACTCCATAAACAACATCCGCCTCGAGTTCTTCTCTGATGGTCTACCCATCGACTACAACCGAAAAGCCAATATCGACCACTACATCGACACGCTAACCGAGTGTGGACCCGTTAACCTATTAACCCTAATCCGATCCAATACTCGTAAATTCGCGTGCATCATCAACACACCTTTTATACCATGGGTAGCCGATGTTGCAGCCGAGGTCGGCGTCCCTAACGCCATGCTATGGGTCCAACCATGCACCTTGTTCCAAATATATCACCGTTACTACAATCGTCTCGACGATTTCCCTACGGAAACCGACCCGAATAAGCGCGTTAACCTGCCCGGACTGCCCGTTTTCACCACGGATGACTTGCCATCCTTTGTTCTTCCAACAAACACACTACATAGCTTTGATAGAACACAAACAAAAGTGTTCACCAACATGCATAACGTCAAGTGGGTGCTCGGGAACACGTTCATGGAGCTCGAGAACGACGTGATCACGTCGCTGAATAATGATGGGTTTGCGTATCGTCCAGTTGGACCGCTTTTGGGCGACGAAGAAGACGTCGGTTTCGATCTATTCAAATCAAAAGACGAGAGTACTAATTGTATCCAATGGCTAAACAAACAAAAACCCTCATCCGTAGTTTATATCTCATTCGGAACTCTTTTATATACGTCCGTAGAAGAAATAAGTAGCATTGCGGATGGTCTAAAAACCACAAACGTCCGTTTCTGTGGGTAATACGATCACAAGAGAATGAAAAACAATTAGAGTTACCAGAGGAAATTAAACAAGGGTTGATAGTGAATTGGTGCCCACAAACGGCGGTGTTATCGCATCCGTCGGTCGGGTGTTTCGTGAGTCACTGTGGTTGGAACTCGCTCCTCGAGAGCATTGTTGCGGGCGTACCGGTGATCGCGTGTCCGCGGTGGACGAATCAGCCGACGAACGCGAAGCTCGTGACGGACGTTTGGGGCATTGGTTTGAGGTTGAAGGTGGGTGAAGATGGTGGTGTTCGTGGGGACGAGGTGATGAGGTGTGTGGAGGAGGTGATGAGTGGCCGGAGATCGGAGGAGTTCCGGCGGAATGCGGCGGAGCTGAAGACGGCGGCGCGTGAGGCGGTGAGGGAAGGTGGGTCGTCGGACGAGAATATTCGGATGTTTGTGGATGAAGTGATTTCTAATCGATCATCATATTTGGAATGAAAATTGAAAAAGGATGTTATTATACAAAAAAAAATTATGTGCACTAAGATCATTAACTATATATTTTGTTAAGTTAAAAAAAAATAATTATGTAATTTTTAATTAAATATATATTATATATATATATGTATTTAATTAAAATTAACTTACTGAATGACTATTTATTTTTATTTTTATTAAAATATTTTTTACATATTTAACTTTTTTAGACGATCAATTAAATATTATGCGTCTTTTGTGTAAATAATAACAACAATTGTATGTCTTCAAATACAAAAGTTTAAACTGTACCATAAAACAACAATAACCGAAAATCAAAATTATAACTTCGAACAGAGAAAAAAGTATTGTCAAAAATTTAAAGAATTACAATACTAAAATCCAATATGTAAAAATTCATAGTAAGATAAAAGTTTATTTAATAATTTAATTTTAATGATTGAATGTATATACAATATATATGTTTTTAGAAAATGAAATTTAGAATATTTATGAGTTAAATGAGAAGCATTTAAAAGAAATAATACATAATATCACAATTACGATTACAAAAAGGGGCCTACTAAAGAGACATCCAGATGGATATCTTGGCGCCCTCTTTATGGGTCGTAAGGCCCTTCACGGGCCGTAATGACTGTCGGGCAATAGAATCAGTCATTTAAAAACGTAACGGTCCGTGAAGGTGTTCACGGTGTTAATTTTTAACGGCCCGTTAAGCCCTTCACGGCCCGTTAGTCCTTTGACTTACGGCCGTGAACCTCTTTACGGGTCCTATTTTCACCTTTAATAATTTGACGAGATATATTATTCCTCGTTTTTCGTGTAATTTTGTATTTATTACGTTATTTGATATGACGTAATATTCCTCGATAGTCGTGTAATTTTGTATTTATTACGTTAATTGATATGACGTAATATTTCTCGATATTCATGTTAATTATGTGACGGGATGCAGTATTCCATGTGAACTACTATATAAACGTTAGTTTATAAATTCATTTCATAATTCAAATTTCTACGATAAGTTTGAAATAATATTTAACGTTATGATGTGTTTCTGGGATAGCAACTATTTATTCGGTTCGGAATCTAACTATTACCCTGAGGAGGGTTACGGTTATTACGATGAGGGTGCTTCAAATTATTTAGGACAGTTCGCGTTCAATTACGACGGGAATGAAGGCGACGATGACGGGGGTGATAACGGTGGCGATAGCAGCGGTGATAATAACAGTTCTGGTTCCGGTAAAAGAGGTTTATACGACACGAATCAGGTTATAAGATATATCATATTTAATTTTACTTTCATTTAATAATAACTAACTAAAAATATAAAATTTATTAGGTTTTCTCATCTCGTGAAGAAATTAGTTGATTGGGCAAGTAACATAGGGCGAGAAAATGGGTTTGTTATTATCACCAAACGTTCAAAAAGAAATTCGAATGGTGTGGTGGTTAAAATTTGATTGAAATATAATCGGGGTGGTGTATATAAGGGAGCATCTACTCTAAGAAAAAGTGGCACCAAAAAACAAACTGTCAATTTGAATTGCAGGGTAAGTACGAGATGAAGAGAGATGTGTAGATTATAGTTGTTGTGGACGATACTCATAACTATGAACCTGCTGAACACCTGGAAGGACATGCATACGCAATTAGGTTCACCGAAAATGAGCTTTCTACTGTAAAGAATCTGACCGAGTAAAATATTGACCCTCGAAACATTCTAGGCACGTTGAGGGAACAAAATCACAATAACGTGTCTGTGTTACGAACCATATATAACGCTCGTGCAAAAATTAAAAGTCTACCAGAATTGGTGAAACCCCAATGCAGGGTTTTTTTCTATACTACAACAACATCAATATATTTACACCCCTCACATAGATGAACCGACAAATACCGTCGACGGGTTTTTTTTATACATCACACATCTCACACATTATGGCGTGCGTACCCACACGTGTTGATGATTGATACAACTTATAAAACTAACTTGTATAAAATGCCATTTGTTCAAATGGTTGGTGTGACATCCACCCTGAAATCTTTTTCTGTTGCTCACGCATTCATTGATTATGAGCGTGAAGCCAACTTCAGATGGGTGTTAGAGCAACTAAAAGCAACGCTGTAAGAAAAGTGTATGGAGCCCCGTGTTATACTAACCGACCTAGACCTTGCTCTGATGAAAGCATCAGAAGAAGTTTTTCCGAGTGCTGTTCGATTACTTTGCAGATGGCATATTTCGGAAAATATTGCTAAACATTGCAAGGCGAATTTTTCAAATGAAGAGTGGGCTGTTTTTGAGCATGTGTGATCGGTACTTATTAACTCTGCAACAACGGACATATACGCTTATAATTACGACCGCCTTTATCGCAGATTGGTGTCCAAACATTCAAGTAAGTTTTCTAGTGTTATTCTTAAAAAATATATGTATATTTACATAAAAATAACTACATTTTTTTAAATAGGAGTGCTGATGCACCTCAAAAATAACTGGTTGGACCCCTACAAAGAGAGATTTGTGTCGGCGTGAATAAATAAAAGTTATAACTTCGGTCAGCACACAACGAACCGAGTTTAGAGCCAACATTCGTTGTTGAAAAGTTACCTGAAAGCGACTAATAGCACCCTGGATAGATTTATTCATTTATCAATAATATCTTAGTTACCCAGAAAATTAATATAAAAGAAAGTTTTACCAAAAGCAAAATCATGCTTATGGTGCAGCATAATCATAAAATGCTTAAATTGCTGCGAGGTAACGTTTCTTTTGTAGCTATAGATCTCTTAGTTGGTGAGATTAACAGGATAAATCATCTAATTATATCCAAAGAATCATGTGGCTGCCCTCTTTTACCAGCTGCGGTCTTCCGTGTACTTGTAAATTAAACATTACTTTCAAACAGGTGAATGTTCTTTTACATTTTTTATTTTTTCATGAATATTTTTATTATATTTAATTTAATCTATTATTTTATAGGTCAATGTATCCCGCCCGATGCCATTGATTTTTTTGGAGGAAGCTAGATTTTTCACGCGCGTATATTGTACGGGAGGTTCAAATAGATATACAATAAGAGATGGAGATGGTGACAAAACATTTACTTGTCCAACCCGAAAATGTGAAAAAATCTTTGATTAATATTTTCAAATCTTTCATTCTTCCTTCAAAAACTGATAAAAAAACCTCCTAAAGTCCAAACATATACACGGGATCGTCCTAAAAAAGATACGCAAAAAAGAAACAATATTAGACCCCCCAGACATAGTTCATATGTTCAACCTAGAGAAAATTTTAAAGTTCCGTCAACATATTCAAGTTCGGTGGTGAAGTCAAAACAAGGGTCTTTGCAGCGCAGTCAATCCATGTCTTCCAAATCAAGAGCCAAAGGTGGATTATCTCAACAGAGTTCCAAGTTTTCATATATCCCGGTGACGAAGATAAAACAATTTTTTCAGGTTTAATCGCTGGATTCCATCATTTTTTTCCCATATATTTAGATACGGATGATGTTTTAGCCGACGGCAATTGTGGTTTTCGTGCTATAGCACTCGCACTGGGATATGGTGAAAATCACTGGCGTTTTATTCGTACGAAACTTATAGCTGAGTTGGATGAAAACAAACATAGGTACGCTGCGACGTTTCCTGATATAAATGAAATAAGCACAAACTCATCATAGGGGTATTTTTTAGGATCTCGAAATTTCCAAAGTTTAAAATGATATTTTTTTCATACGGATCCAGCCTATAGAACAGACGGCTCTTAATAAGCCCAAACTCGTCATACAGATATTATGACAACAGCTCAAGAACGATATCGGGAGACTTTTGGAATTTTTTTAACCATTTTGCGGCTTATATCTTTTATAAAGATCAAGAAGATTAAAAATTATATGTTTTTTATTGTGTGATAATAACGGTTTATTGTTTTTAATAAAGTGTACTAATAAACGTTTATATTTAATAAAATATTTCATTAATGTTCTACATTATACGTCTAGAATACAGTTCGTCTGTCATAAATTTTCGGAATCTACAACAAGTATCCTGTAAGCTAAACTCTTGCCACTGTAAAGATCTATTTTGAACCAACCTACGCAATAACATACAAATTACAACTCTCGAATCTCGACCAATATGACCGGCATTAGGAGGCCAGACGGTTTCACCGAATACAACCAGTTCTTCGATTTCTTCTTGTCCGGAGTGCTGCCAATATTGTATACATGGCAGAAAATGTAAAAAGTACGATTCGAATTGTACGAAAATCGTTCGGGCATTATGATGAATGCACCATGAATCATCGCACGTATTTGGTCGGCATTCGTACGGAGAATATATACGAACTTGTAGTGAGTCCATAGAAATCTTAAAAATACCAATTTTTTTCGTCATCAGTCATTGGTACGTAAACCTACAAAACAATTTAATTGACGGTTATAAATTCATGATTTTTATTGTAAAACATGAAAACAGTATTACCGTATCAACTTCCCATAACGTGAGATATAGACAGTCACTCCCGTCACCATATTCGTTACCCTTAACGGACCCCGAGTATATTAAATTAAACCACTCAAATGGGAGAATCGTCCAACGATCACTACTCGGCAACTCTTCTGTTCTACGTATTTCTTCGTATCTCCATATTGTGAGTCTATTTGTCCACGCCCGAACATGCTATAAAATAACAACTTTTTAATTGTTATAATTTTAAATAAAATAAAATTTACAAAAAAAACTTTAAATCATACCTCTGGATCCAAAGACATGTTTCCGTGTAATTCACGACAAAATTCTAACTGAATATCGGAATTACCCATGTAATACACCATACATGTTTGGGAATCACCGTTACGTATAAACTGAATAACATTTTCAAATCAGTTTCTCCCATTCTGCCAATTATGGTTATCTATTGGATCAGGAATACTTTCCACAATATCTTGTGAGTTTGAAGAGGACTCATTTTGACGTCTTCTATTACCTCTTCGAGAAGACATTTTAACTGTTTCGTTTCTCACTAACCATATATAACAAGTAATATATATAACGTTTTATACAGAATCTTAAATCAAATCAAGGAATAATACGTCATGTCACATAATTATAAAATTTAAAATGCACGAAATCGAGGAAAATAAATTCTCAGAAGGATTACTACGGCCCGTGAGAGAACTCACGGGCCGTTATGGCACTCATTCACGGGCCGTGATGTTAGACGCTTACGGGCCGTGATGTGTTTCACAGCGCGTGAGCGGATAAAGCTGCGAAATTTAAATTTCGAACACCTTACGGCCCGTAAGGCCCTTCACGGGCCGTGAAAAAAATCAAGGACGTCCATATAACACCTGACCGGGTGTTCAATTAGCAAAACCCTTACTAAAAATTGGAACACCGATATGTGAATAGTGTTCACTCGGATCATCTCTAGTCAGTAGTCAAGTTTTGATACAATTTATACATATATACTTTGGAATCAAAAGTAAAAAAAAAACAGTCTGCTTAGGTCGTTAATCTCCTGCACGTTATATCGTTGCGAAGGTCAAATATCTAAATCTTGACTCCTTCGCTTTTGATCCTTTTCTTTTCCTTTCTTCCTTCACCCCATATGATTCGTTAAATTTGGTTATTTTCCACTAAGCAATAATTGAGCTTCTATCTATAGTTTCTTTTCCTTTTCCTTTTTTACGTGAGTCTTCGTGACTTGAGTTGTCAATAGTACATATTGATTTTAATTTTGCAACTCATTTAGAAACACCATCAAAAAGTCCTCAAGTCAGATTTCATCCAAATATTAAAATTTACAAACCCAAACCTTTACCACGTATTATTAAATAGGCTAAAAAATATTGTAATTGGTAATTATAAGTTAACATAATTTTATTACTTCAGATAATTGCGAAAGCAATAAAATGTATATTGTTTACAATAGTTATTAGTTTATTAAAGTGTGATAACTACACTAAGACTAGTTATTAAGACTTTGGCGGTAGAATTTGTGGATTCTCTTTGACAAAATTTGCAAACTAAATCTAAAATTGTCGAGAACTAGAGTTTTAACAGTGTTTAAATTAGATCACTCAGTTTTTATATTTTTATAAATTAACAGTGTTAACATGTTTTTTAGCATGTTATACTTTTTGTTTTAATTAGAGATATTTTTTTCTATCTTTGATACTGATATAGAACGTTGACGTAAATTTTAGTTATTTTTTTATTTTTTCATAATTAACATGTTTTTTTAAATATAATTTTATATATTAAAAATTCTGACCCTCACATCTTCTCCATCGTTACTTTTGACATAAGAAAAATTAATGATGACTCGATTTGATCATTAGGTGGTCCAATTTGAGAAAAATATACATGGGTTACTAAAGTAGAACACTTCTGACTCTGTTAGAGGTCCAGGATTTAAACGTTGACGTGACGTTCAAAAACAATCATATTATTCCTAAAGTTTTAGCTTACCCCCGTATACTATATAGAATATATTCATATAATAAGATTAGGTCATTTTAAAATTTAAAATTTTTTAAATTACAAGAACTCATCTAAACTTTTAGATAATTTGATCAATGGCTTAAAACAATAATGTTATTTTAGTACAAGGAAATACTATTAATTTAAATTAACGAGGAAAAGACATAAAACAAAATTTTATTCTCTAATTATTCTCTCACCATCAACAGTTTCCTTTTTAGCATTTTTTTTTCTAAATACCACACGATTAAAAGATGATCTAATTTATTTTACGATTCATCTATTTTTCTCTTTTGATCCAAGCTGTCCTCATTCCAATATAAAGTCTTATTTTATTTTTGGGAGTAGTTATATCTTTAATGGATTTGAAGAGGAGAAGTTCATGAACAACTTGAAATTCGTAATGCTTTTTGCAATTTTGGTATTTAAAAAACGCAACTCCTCATAGCTATAAAAATATATTAGATGGAAATAGATAATCTATTCATCAACAATTATCATTTTGATAGATTAGGTTTCATTAGGGTTTCGGTTACTTCATTGCATTCAGACTCGTATTGTATGAACCTTAGCGGTAATTTTTAAACTTTAACATCATGATTATTCAACATGGTTATTTGATTTGATTCAATTAAACTATTTAGAAAATAGAACTAATCGAAGCTAAGTAAATACCATTTTATTTGAAGAGAGAGAGAGGGAGGGAGGGAGAGGAGAAATTTATTGTCTGACTATTTTTTTTCAAGGTAAGAATTAAAATTCAAAATCTATAAAATAGAAATTGATTTGTTGAAAATATAAAAAACAAATAAAAGCTTTTACGTATTGAATATGATTAGGAGTAATAAAAATGAAATCTAATGTAACTACTTGTAACTAAAAATATACAGATAAATAAAAACAAACATTTTTGACGGTATCTAATTATTAGTAATGAACTTTAGAATGAATTTCTTTTGAGTTATTAAAATTGAACTCTATGTTTATTTTAAAATTGCAGGTAAGTTGGAAATCCAATTAATTAGTTATGATTTGAAAAAAAAAGAAGAAACATATTTTTATTTAAATAAATATATAGATATTTTAAGAAAAAAATGAAGACTAATTAAAAAAAATGACATGGCGGTCTTAAAAAATAACATAGGACATAAAAGATGTTGTATATTGTGATAGTAAGATATACACCAAAAAATAATTTGGAGGGGTCACTTTTTTAATTTGTCTTCAATTTTTTCTTAAAATACCTCTATTTAAAATTAAAATTCAATAACATATAAATATAAATATATCAAAAACAAAGGAAACGGAATCTATTTGTAACTCATGCCTCAAACCTATAAACATTGCTACGGTACACTTGGGATAATGTGATATATGTATAATACGTATTAGTTTAGTGATAAATATATAAATATACAAAAACAAGTAGAGAAAAAGATAGTTGTATCTCACGCGTCAAATCTTATAAACGTTATACGCAAAACAGACTTAAAGTTTAATGTAATATATATAATAGTTACTTGTTTAGTATTATAATAGTTGCTATCGAGCTAGGGGTCTCTTTGGAAGCGGTCTCTCTATCTATCTGGATAGAGAAAAGACTTGCTACCACCTACCCCTCCCAGACCTTGCTCTTGAGTGGGATATACTGGGTTTTTTTGTTTGTTAGTTACTAGTTTAGTAATGTGTTATAACCACTTTTAAACTAGTTACTAAGACCACTACATTAGGGTGGTGACACCATCTAACTTAACACTTATACGTTGTGCTTCATAATTAGGATGTACAATGATACTATAAATGAACAGTATGGCACCATCTAACTTAACACTTATTCAGGATGGTGCAAATCAATGTTCTCAAAACGGATCGGACATCGAACCGGACGGCTTACTGGTTTGGTGGTCGGACCGGTCGGACCGGTCGGACCGGATGGACGGATTTAACTATATTTTAATTATATTCTATATGTAATTAATATAAGTAATTTATATATGATTTATACATATTTTTATAGTTATATATAAAACTTAACTATATTTGTATATACAAAGTACTAATTTATGGTTTAACACCCGTTTTTACCCACTAAAATCAAAAAAAAAAAAAAAAAAAAAAAAATCAAAATCCGGTCGGACCCGAACCGGTTGGCCGGTCCAACCGCCGACTCGGTTCGAACCGGCGGTTCAACTCTCCAAAAACGAACCACCCTCGACCGGACCGGACAGGCCTCCGAATCCCGGTCGAACCGGTCGGACCGGCCGGTCCGATCCAGTCCTAACACATTGGTGCAAATGGAGAGCAGCATCAGGGATCATGTGTGATAGGAGGTTCCCAACAAAACTAAAGGAAAAACTATACAGAGTGGCAGTACGTCCAGCGATGTTATAAGGCACAGACTGTTGGACCATAAAGAAATCGCACCACAAACAAATAGAGGTCGCAGAAATGCGAATGCTGAGGTGGATGTGTGGCCACACAAGATTGGATAGAATAAGAAATGACGTGTTTAACAGAGGCTAGAGG
The DNA here is from genome assembly GCA_024085815.1 of Flaveria linearis. NCBI lineage: Eukaryota > Viridiplantae > Streptophyta > Magnoliopsida > Asterales > Asteraceae > Flaveria > Flaveria linearis. Next base: position 20,165,908 of record CM044010.1, read on the forward strand.
TGGCTTGTATCAAAGATAAAATACGAGAGGGAAGACTAAGATGGTTTGGGCACGTAAAGCGGAGGCCGATGGTAGCACCTGTTAGGGCAGTAGAGAACATCAACGTAGAGGGTAGGAGGAGTAGAGGTAGACCTAGGTTGACTTGGAACGAGTTAATTAGGCGAGATATGGTAGACTTGCACCTCTCTGAGCACATGATCGAGGATAGGAGTGAGTGGAGACGTAGAATTAAAATTAAGGACTTTTAGCGGGATCTGTGGGTAGGAAGTGTAGAGGTAGACTTGTTGCGAGACTTGTTTTCTTCAATCGGCCCTTTTCGCGTTTCTTGCTGCTTTTTTGTTGTACACACCTTCTGAGCACTTATGTGTCATTTATCCGTCTGTTGTCTGCCGCCTATTACGTTTGCTACGGTCATTGATCTCGGTATTGAGTCGGGGGTATCTTCAGAAGCGGTCTATCTATCTCCCAAGATAGAGGAAAGACTTGCCACCATCTACCCCTCCCAGACCCTGCTGTTGAGTGGGATTTACTGGGTATGTTTGTTTGTTTGTTTGTTTATGGATGTTTCTAACCATCATTCTTCCTAACTATATGTACATAAATTTAGAGTAAATTACTTAAAAAATCAATCAAGTTTGTTTAAAATTCACCTTTCATCCCCTAACTTTTAAATATTACAGCTACCACTTAAGCTATTTAGCAAACGTAACATGTATAAAAAGTGTTTAAAAATATCCGAATCCGAGATTCCAATTCGAAAATCCAGATCCAAATTATCCGAAAATTCGGATATCCGAATTTCGGATACCTGGAAATTCGGGCTCGGATTCAAATAGTGATTTTGAAAAATGTTTCAGATAGTTCGGTTATCCGATTATCCGAAAATTAAAAAATATATCTTTTATTTTTTAAATTTTAATAATTTTATTTATTTTAAGTTGAGACTTTTTAGTGTATATTGTGATTTTTGTCATATGAGTTGGTTTCTTACATTATTTTTATAATAGCATAAATATCAAAATTGTAAAATAAATAAAAATAATAAAAAATGAATTTCGGATATCCGAATCACTATCCGTATCCGCAATTTCGAATATCCCGGATATCCAAAATTTCTGCTATCCGAAATTCGGATATCCGACTTTAAACATTCCTAACATTTGTATTCTCTAGCTTGGAAGTCCATTAAACTTTTTTTATTAAGTTTGTTACATCATATCGGTTGGGTAGGAGGGCACAAACTTTCTTATATAGGACTGAATATCTTTCTTATCGGACACGTTTTAAAACCGTGAATGCAAGCGCATGAGGGTGTGCCAGCTACCAAAGCGAATGTAATGAGCATTTCCATTAATCTCCTTTCCATTTCAGGTCCACAAACTTTAAAACAGAAAATGAAACAAAAAACTTAATTGCTTGGCAATTTAGTTAGAAGCAAGCTCCTATAAGGGGGCTTACATGTACACAACAACCACCCCATGTTTATAGTAGAAATTTAGGATGTGTAGTAACAACAGTCATAAAAAAAGGGTCAAATTTTTGGCTCAACTGCCTAACTACAACGACTATGGTTGTTTGTCTTTTGATTTGAATGGCTGATTGCTTACTGATGCGGTTATGGTGGTTATTTAAGCCGGTTGAGAGCTTGCGGCCTATGTTTATATATTAGTAGAATATATTTTTTATATTTATCTTCTGATTTAGTTTCATATATTTAAGCCTTGGTGGTTATGAGGCTACATATATAGGTTTATATGTTTCATGTTTGATCATCAATTCAATAAACAAATTCCTTCATGGTAATCAGAGCCAAAGCCAAACCCTAATTTTTTTTTCTAAACCATGGCCGCCAACAATGCCGAAACGTCTTCACCTACCAAACACACAGACACCAAACACCTTCACCCAGCCTATTCCGTCACCAATATCAACACCAAAATCACCCGTATTTTAGATGGCAAGACTGTCTCATACGCCTCCTGGGTCAAACTGTTCAGGCAGAACGCACGTGCCTACAATGTTCTACACCACATCGATGGCACCATACCCCCCAAAGAGACCGATTCGAATTACAACACATGGGTTGGACTGGATGCATTGGTCGTTCAATGGATATACAACTCGGTCTCCAATGATGTTATGGAACGTATTCTGGTCGATGAAACAACCGCACGTGAAGCATGGCTCAAGGTGCAACAAATTTTCGTGAACAATAAGCATGCTCGTGCGGCTACACTCGAACAAAAGTTTTCACACATGTCGCTCTCTTCCTGCTCCTCTTTCGATGCCTACTGCCAGACTCTCAAAGATCTCGCTGCACAACTTGCCGACGTCGACCAACCTGTTTCGGAGAGTCGGTTAGTCATCCAAATGTTTCGCGGCCTCCTGATGAATACGACACCGTCAGCGCACTGATAAATCAGAGTCAACCTACATGGGATGATGCAAGAACAATGGTTGAATCCGAAATACAAAGACAGGCTGGACGAACAGGGTCCGACCGTAACACTGTCCTCCTTCACAATCAATCTCCGGCGGCTAATGACCGCAAACCAACCCCCCACGATCCCTCCATGGACGCGAACAAATCTCCATACCCTAATGGTTACAAAGGTAATCATTATGATCCGGCTAAAGCAGCGCGCGGACGGGGTGCTACGTCTCGAGGGGGACGATCGGCTGGTCGGGGTGGTAGGGGTGGCCGCAGCCATCCTTCTTGGGAGAACCCTCGCAGCCATCTTTCTTGGGAGCACCCTTCTTCCCAATTCCCTAATCGGTCTCCCAGTGGCCTCCCATCTCAATTCCACTATGGGCCGCAGCCCACCAATTACCAACAGTGGACACCACCACCAACCCCATATCCTTCTTTACCATACCAGGCCCAAGCCCATGTCCACACATACAATCCACCTCACAACAGTAATGGGCCTCCAGGATTTTAATCCGGTAATAATGCTTTAAACCCAACAGATATTGGCACAGCTCTTACCAATTTGAATCTCAACTACACTGACCCACAATGGTACATGGACTCCGGAGCGTCTTCTCACATCACATCGGACTCAGGTAAACTAACGACCCCCTGTTCATTACCTACTAATCCTATTTTTGTTGGCAATGGTCAGAAACTTCCAATTTTTGGTTCCGGCAATGCTTTATATAAAACACCCACCAAAACTTATCACCTAAACCAAATGATTCACTCCCCAAACATCATCAAAGATTTGATCTCTGTACGTAAATTTTCCATAGATAATCAAGTTATTGTTGCATTGACCCTTTTGGTTTTTCTTTGAAGGACCTCAAGGATGGACGCCTCCTTTCCCGACACAATAGCACGGGCGATCTCTACCCATTCACCACACCCGAGTACTCGTTGCTGTCTTCGTCTACACCTATCCCATGGCATGATCATCTTGGACATCCAGGATCAAACGTGTTACCTATCTTAGTCGTTATTTTATTCCAAATGTAATAAGACTGTTGAACATGCGACTTGCCACTCTTGTCACGTGTCCAATAGTAAACGTTTGCCTTTGTTGATTCAGTTTCTAGTACATTTAAACCGTTTGACATTATTCATTGTGATCTTTGGACATCTCCTGTTTTGAGTAATTCGGGGTATAAATATTATATGGTTTTACTTGACAATTACACTAATTATGTTTGGGTGTACCCTCTTAAATATAAATCCGAAACATATAATAACTTTGCCAAATTCCACAAACTCATACAAACCCAATTCAACACCAGTATAAAATCTTTCCAATGTGATTTAGGGGGGGAATTCGATAACCACCAGTTTAAACACTTTGCTAATACTAACGGCCTCGTCTTCCGCTTTTCGTGTCCACAAACGTCACAACAAAATGGGAAATCTGAACGCATGCTACGTCGTCTCAACGACATCATACGAGCTCTCCTTATTCATGCCCGTCTTCCATCCACCTTTTGGGTGGAAGCCCTCCACACCGCCACTTATCTTCACAATATTCTTCCCACAAAAAAACTTAATTTTCACACCCCTGCCTTTACCCTCTACCTCCGTCAACCGACGTACGACCACCTTCGCGTGTTCGGTTGTGCTTGTTACCCAAACTTGTCCGCTACCCAAACAAACAAATTGTCCCCTAGATCCATCCGTTGCGTGTTTCTTGGTTACCCGGCCGACTTTCGTGGTTATCGATGTTATGACCCCCTCACCGGTCGTGTTTACCTCTCACGTCACGTTATCTTTGATGAGCTTCAATTCCCCTTTAATGAACCTTTGTCTCCCAACACGTATCAATTCTTGGATGTCGACGACCCACCTGCCTTCTCCTACAAATTCCCATCATCCCCACCCTTCACTATATCCCCTACCCCTTCCGCTTCATGTCACACCCCACCGACGGCGGAATCATCGGAGCGGACGAGGGAATGATTGATTGTTCATAACACATGGTTGTCTATTTATGGAAATAATATTACAATCAGATTACAGGATAATATAAGTTTAACATACACAAATACAATAATTGAAACCACAAATAATAATTGTCTTTTATTTTAACTAAGTCCGTGTCTTAAATGAGCACGTAGAAGTCCACTATCCTGCTTAACCTGAAATCATGTGAGAAAATAAAGTCAGCTAACGAGTTAGCTGGTGAGTAATCACAGTTTTGAATATACATATAGATTGATTGATTGATCCATCGATTGTAATTCAATTCACAAGGTAATATTAAGACTTATATGGCAACCGCGAAGCATATAGATAAACCGACACAATATAAACCCCTTGACTTGACACGTGCATATAATAGACTCCACACAAACACCATAGATTGACTAATTGCCTCTGGCACAATCACCACTCGACTATTCATATGGGGTGGGTTATCCAAACCAGTAGATCTACATTGTTGCCAGGATTGATTGATTTATTGAATTAGGGTTTTACTGTCGTCCAGTTTATCACAGTACGTTCACGTATTTGCAAGTAATAACATAACCTGTCTTGAATTGAATTGAAAATGAAATAACAATAGAATATCATGATAGAATATATGGTATCACATGATTTCCCCCAAATAGGAAATGATATAAAAAGGGGATATGAAAACTCACTTGATTGATGAGATTGGAATTTGGACGTGATAGTTTAGACACCAACGATTTCCTTATAATTATCCTAAGGAACGGTGTCTCGAGTTAGAATAATAACGATTTGGGAATTTGGGAATGTATTAGGATTTCTATGGTAGTTTAAATTGATAAATTTTATTCGGTTTGAAATGTCTTGAAATAAAAGAATTTATTGAAAATGATTATGTCAGGAATTTTAATAAAAATTTATACGTGTAAGTTATATACGTTTATACAATTTATTAATAAATTGTATATGTATAATTATATTCATAATAATATATATAATTATATATAATTATATTATATATAATTATATGTATAATATATACATGATATATGTATATGATACATTTATACATAAATGAACATAACTATATATGTATGTTAAGTATATACACGAGTTATAAATTGCATACAATTATATAAAATTATATACATGTAATTTAATCAAATAAAAATTATTTTGATAATTGGATAATATATACCTATGTATATATATGGATTAAATCTATTTATTGTATAATATATATTATACATTAATTATTAATTGGTAGAAAATAGAATTAGTTATTTTATTTGTTTAAAACAATTAAAAATAAATGAATAAAATATAAAAATGAATTTCAGAAAGTAGTTAAGTTGCTTTAAAATTTTTAATGTTTGTAAAAACATTTTTAAAATTTTTAGGATTTTTTTTAGAATTTTTAAAGCTTAAAAAGAGTGTTTAAAAAATATATGAGGTGGCCGGGGTCGAACCCGGGACCTCTGGGATGTGATAGAGCGTGGGAACCGGTGAACCAAGGCCTTAGCCGCGGTTATGATCCGGTTTATTTGATTTTAAAACACCACCCAACAGAACCCTCAAACCCGAAGAACCCTAGGTTCGATTTTCTTCAAATTGAACCTCGATTCGATTCTTATTGCTACTGAAATCATGGGGCTTTCATTCCCCATGAAAAACCGAGTTTGTAGAGGTATTAATTACCTGTTAAGATGGTGTATTCGAGGTGTTTGAGTTCGAGATAGGTCCGCGACTAGATGCCAATCGAATGTTGCTCAGATCGTGATGATAATCAAATTAAATTGATATGAAGCTTTATATGATGATAGAGAGTGAAAGCCCCTAATCAATTTCAGGTTCTGAAACTCCGAAGGTCGGGTTCGAGTGAGTTGCAGGCCGCGATGAAGATGAAGATTGATTTCAGTGTTATGTTGGGTTTGGTAAAATTGAAACAAGAGTTCGATTGGGTATGTATTAATGATCGATTATGCAGCTTTAATTTGTTTATTGATGTTGTTTGAGTGGATTTATGAGCTGTTTAGAATCCGAGAATAAAGTGACAATTATAGCCGTTTCCTTGACTAATTCAACACGTTTTGTGTTGAAATTCAACATAGATTGGATCCAATGAAACTTTCGGTGTGATTGTGGGTTCAAATTGGAATAATTTGACTGATTTTTGGTCGGGGATCTTGTGAGTTCGATGTGGTGGCTTTGGATCCGTATTTCTCGAAAATTTAACATGTTTAATGGTTGTATCGAGTTCGAAACTCATCCACGAACACATTGGGACCGGTTTTGCGAGTTGAAATGGTGTATTTTTACCATTTTGGCTTCGCCGGAGTTTTGGCCGGAGTACCGCCGGCGACTCGCCGGAAAAACGGGGGTGGGAAGCTGGGTTTTAAAAAATTACAGAAATGGTCCCTGCGATTTCAAACTTGTTATTTTATGTTCAAACTTTGGTTTTTAAGTTTCATAAATTGCATCTTCACCCCATGGACTTATAAATCAATGTTTTTAATACATGTTTATATATATATATATATATATATATATATTTAATAATCCTTACTTATTATTAATAGCAGTATTATTTATTTATTTATTTATTTATTTATTTTTTTTTTATTATTATTATTATTATTATTATTATTATTATTATTAATGATTATCGAAGGCTTACAATTAAAATCCCATGATCGTATTATTATCGAATATTAACAGGAGTTAATATATATATAAAAATACAGGTGGTTACAGTCTCCCCTGCTTTAGGAAATTTCGTCCCGAAATTTGTTCACGAGGAGGCTGAAACGAAAAGATGAGGATACTTGGATTTCATTTGGTCCTCACGTTCCCAGGTGTACTCTGGCCCACGTTTAGACTCCCAACGAACTTTGACAATAGGTATCCGGCTACGCTTGAGTTGTTTAACTTCCCGATCCATAATTTCCACAGGTTTCTCAATAAAGTGCATAGATTCATCAATCTGGACTTCGTCGAGTGGAATGTGGAGATTTTCATCGGCAAGACATTTCTTGAGATTTGAAACATGAAACGTCGGATGTATATTGCTAAGTTCTTGAGGTAGTTCAAGCTTGTAGGCCACTTTCCCAACTCGTTCGAGCACTTTGAATGGACCCACGTAACGAGGTGCTAGCTTCCCTTTCTTTCCAAAGCGAATCACTCCCTTCCAAGGTGACACCTTAAGAAGTACGAGATCACCGACATTGTATTCCATGGGCTTACGTCTTTTGTCAGCATAATGCTTTTGACGATTTCTAGCAGCGACCAAGTTATCACGGATCTTATGAATTTTGTCGGTTGTTTCTTGTATCAATTCCGGACCAGTAATCTGTGATTCACCAACTTCAGACCAGCAGATGGGAGATCGACACTTTCGACCATACAAGGCCTCAAATGGTGCCATCTGGATGCTGGTATGATAACTGTTATTGTATGAGAATTCGATCAACGGAAGATGAGAATCCCACGATCCACTGAAATCAATGACACAAGCCCGGAGCATATCCTCGAGGGTCTGTATCGTTCTTTCAGTTTGACCATCGGTTTGCGGGTGATAGGCTGTGCTAAGATTTAGTTGAGTCCCGAGAGCTGATTGGAGACTTTTCCAAAAACGAGAGATGAAACGACCATCGCGATCAGAGATAATATCTAAAGGCACACCATGTCGACTGACTATTTCATTAATGTAAATACGAGCCAATTTCTCGACTCGATAATCTTCCCGAATTGGAATGAAATGAGCCGACTTAGTCAATCGATCAATGATAACCCAGATACTATCGTGACCACTAGCGGTACGAGGCAGCTTGGTAATGAAATCCATGGATATGCTCTCCCATTTCCATAATGGGACCTCGGGTTGTACGAGTAATCCAGAGGGACGTTGATGCTCGGCTTTGACTTTGGAACATGTAAGGCATTTAGATACATACAAGGCTATATTCTTCTTCATGCCGGGCCACCAATATTGGTTCCGAAGATTCATGAACATCTTATCTGCTCCCGGATGAATAGAATAGCGAGCCTTGTGAGCCTCATCCAGAATGGTTGTTCGAAGATTATCGCGATTCGGAATCCAAAGTCGATTTAGAAAATACAATAGTCCGTCCGACTTGGTTTCCAATTGGAGTTCAGCACCGCATGACATTTCCTCATACATGTTGCCCTCGGTGACTGATTCGTGTTGAGCTTCGAGTATACGGGTTAGGAGGTCGGTTTGAATGGTAATACTTTGAAGCATAACTTGACCCTTTCGACTTAATGCGTCGGCTACGACATTCGCCTTTCCTGGATGGTAGCGAATTTCACAATCGTAGTCATTAAGTAATTCAACCATCGTCGTTGTCTCATGTTTAATTCCTTCTGATTGAATATGTGCTGAAGACTTTTATGATCGGTAAATACAATACACTTGGTGCCGTAAAGGTAGTGCCTCCAAATTTTGAGTGCGAATACCACAGCTCCTAGCTCGAGATCATGGGTTGTGTAATTTTTCTCATGAATTTTGAGTTGTCTTGAGGCATAAGCTATGACTTTGCCTCGTTGCATGAGAACACAACCAAGACCTTGCTTCGAAGCATCACAATAGACAACGAAATCGTCATTCCCATCGGGGAGAGTCAAGACTGGGGCATCACACAACTTCTGCTTGAGGGTTTGAAAAGCTTTCTCCTGATCTGGTCCCCACACGAAACTCTTGTCCTTATGTGTCAAGGCGGTGAGAGGCACAGCGATCTTTGAGAAGTTTGGAATAAAGCGACGGTAGTAACCGGCTAAGCCAAGGAATGAACGAATCTCGGTAGGAGTTTTGGGTTCTACCCAATTCTTCACTGCCTCAATCTTTGCAGGATCCACGTGAATACCTTTGTCGTTTACGATGTGACCAAGGAATTGGACTTCTTTAAGCCAAAATTCACACTTTGAGAATTTTGCATAAAGCTTTTCCTGTTTCAGAAGTTCAAGGATCGAACGGAGATGATGTTCATGATCGGATTTTGATTTTGAATAAATGAGAATGTCGTCAATGAAAACGATCACGAATTTGTCCAGATATGGTTTACACACGCGGTTCATTAAATCCATGAACACAGCAGGTGCATTGGTTAACCCGAATGGCATTACTGTAAACTCGTAATGGCCATATCTTGTGCGAAAAGCTGTCTTGGGAATATCATCATCGTGCACTCGTAATTGATGATAACCTGAGCGGAGATCGATTTTGGAAAAATGAGAGGCTCCTTGAAGCTGATCAAATAAATCGTCTATCCTGGGTAGAGGATACCGGTTTTTGATAGTAAGCTTATTAAGCTCCCGGTAGTCGATGCACATTCGAAAAGAACCGTCCTTCTTCTTCACAAACAAAACTGGGGCTCCCCAGGGCGAGGAACTTGGTCGAATGGAGCCTTTATCGGAGAGCTCTTGAAGTTGACTAGCAAGCTCTTGCATCTCAGATGGTGCAAGTCGATAGGGAGATTTTGCTACTGGAGTTGCGCCAGGCACAAGGTCAATACGGAATTCGACTTGACGAACAGGAGGAAGACCGGTTAAATCATCGGGAAAGACTTCAGGAAACTCTCGAACAACCGGAATGTCTTCAATCTTCTTAGATTTCTCATCTGCCTTCACGATATGAGCCAAGAAAGCCACGTAATGTTTGCGGAGGTACTTTTGAGCTTTGGTGCAGGACATGAGTATTAATCCCTTGGAAAGCTTTTCCCCGTAAATATTTAAGACACTTCCAGATGCGCGAGGGATCCGGATGATTTTCTCGAAACAGACGACTTCAGCATGGTTCTTTGACAACCAATCCATGCCTATAATGACGTCAAAACTTCCAAGTGGCATCGGTATAAGATCAACAGGAAATTCGTGTTCACTAAGTTTAAGGGTACAATTTTGGATGACAGAATCAATTGTGACGGATTTCCCATCAGCTAATTCTACTGTAAACGGTTTCCCTAACTTAGTTCGGGTATTAACAAGCAAAGGTTCAAATTCTAAGGATACAAAACTTTTATCGGCACCGGTATCAAATAAAATTGAAGCATATTGATGATCGATTAGGAACGTACCATTCACCACATCATTGGCAGCCTGAGCTTGTTGGGCATTGATGTTAAAAGCACGCCTTGTGCTGCGGGTACGGCATTAACGAGCTGAGGACATCGGTTACGGAAATGAGTTGGATCACCGCATTGATAACATGCACGAACTTGAGCAATTGCAGGAGGGTTTTGTTGGACTGGCGCATTTACCAAAGCCTTAGCAGCATTCCTGCATATGTTGAATGTATGGCCAAAACGACCACAACTGGTGCACTGACGACACTTAGCACCAGTAGGATGATGATACTTGCAGATGTTGCATTGTGGAAATGGCCCGGTGTAAGGTTTCTTTGTTGGGGCTTGATTATTCATGGTTGGTTGATGGGTCGGTGCGACTTGGTTGATTGGAACAGCAGGGGTAATTACAGCAAAGTTTTGAGAGTTAGCCTTCCTCTTCCGGTTCCTGGAAGTTTCAGGCTTGTCTTCCTTGGTTGTTTCAGTAGAAGATTTCTCCATTTTCTTCTTGTCACCCTTCCTGGTCAAGGTACCGGCCTTGACATGGTTATCGGTTAACTGAGCTGCTAGACGGATAGCATCTGCCAAGTTAGTAGGGTTCCTACCCCACACGGTATCCTGAATTGCATAGGGAGACCACCTATGTACTTCTCGATAGCTCGAGATGAGGGAGTAACTAGATGAGGAACCAGAAGACTCAACTCGTGAAAACGGTTAGTGTAAACCAGATTCTCGCCGCTTTCCTGAGCCAAATCCCAGAATTCAGCTTCTAGTCTTTTGATTTCATTTCGTGGGCAGAATTCTCGTGTCATGAGTTCCTTTACTTCAGCCCACGTCAATGCCAGGGCAGCATCAGTGCCACGGGTTCGTTTCTCCCCGTTCCACCAAGTTAAAGCTCTCTTCTGGAAAACACTGGTAGCGTAGCGAACTTTGAGATTTTTAGGACATTCGCTGTTAAGAAACGTGTTTTCAATACTCTCGAACCATTGCAGAAGACCGGTGGCACCTTCGGCTCCACTAAACTTAGTGGGATTGCAGGAATTGAAATGCTTGTAAGTACAAGTTTTGGGAGGGTTTGGTGCAGTTGGGTTTTGGACAGTGTTTGGTGCAGTTGTGTTTTGGACAGTATTGTGCCTTGGTTCAGATGAGTAAGCAGTGTTGGGATAACCGCAGCAACTTCACGTGCCACCATAGCAGCAATCTTGCGGCCAGAGCTTCTAGATCGGGTGCGGTTTTGGCGAGAAGACATGCTGTATAATAAGGAACGAAGAAACCTTTATGAGTAACGGGTAATTGGTTTTTAAAACTTTTCAAAATAATGAAATCGTTAATGAGATTGTTTAAAACAACAATGAGAGGTTAGGAGTGTAAACGTTCGGTTCGTAAACCAAAACGAATACGTTGACTTATCAAAGTATTTGTGTCCAGCACGAGGACATGCGTACCTATAAGCGAATACTCATCTCGAGGGTTCCCAGGTAAGGTAATCAAGTTGTATGAAATACCTTGCCTAGACAGAACACCTTAAGATACAGGTATCCCACTCTTCCAGCATTGCATGTTCTCGGTCGTGTGACACGGACTTTGACGAGATTTGAAAACCATGAATAACAATCGAGTTTTGGAGTTTGAAATCACTTGAATTAGGCACACAATGCCTTAGAATATGAGTTAAGATTCGTGTGTATATTGATAGATTCATAGTATAAGAAGAATCACATAAACAGATAATCACATAATCAAGTATAAACATGTAAGGCACATAAAATCCTGTCTAAGCATATAAAATACATGAGAGGACTCATGTGTAAAGGTACTTAGTTATAGTCTAGGTCATTCCATTTCTAATAACCTAATTCCCTATAACCATGGCTCTGATACCAATCTGTCACACCCCGACCGACGGCGGAATCATCGGAGCGGACGAGGGAATGATTGATTGTTCATAACACATGGTTGTCTATTTGTGGAAATAATATTACAATCAGATTACAGGATAATATAAGTTTAACATACACAAATACAATAATTGAAACCACAAATAATAATTGTCTTTTATTTTAACTAAGTCCGTGTCTTAAATGAGCACGTAGAAGTCCACTATCCTGCTTAACCTGAAATCATGTGAGAAAATAAAGTCAGCTAACGAGTTAGCTGGTGAGTAATCACAGTTTTGAATATACATATAGATTGATTGATTGATCCATCGATTGTAATTCAATTCACAAGGTAATATTAAGACTTATATGGCAACCGCGAAGCATATAGATAAACCGACACAATATAAACCCCTTGACTTGACACGTGCATATAATAGACTCCACACAAACACCATAGATTGACTAATTGCCTCTGGCACAATCACCACTCGACTATTCATATGGGGTGGGTTATCCAAACCAGTAGATCTACATTGTTGCCAGGATTGATTGATTTATGAATTAGGGTTTTACTGTCGTCCAGTTTATCACAGTACGTTCACGTATTTGCAAGTAATAACATAACCTGTCTTGAATTGAATTGAAAATGAAATAACAATAGAATATCATGATAGAATATATGGTATCACATGATTTCCCCCAAATAGGAAATGATATAAAAGGGGATATGAAAACTCACTTGATTATGAGATTGGAATTTGGACGTGATAGTTTAGACACCAACGATTTCCTTATAATTATCCTAAGGAACGGTGTCTCGAGTTAGAATAATAACGATTTGGGAATTTGGGAATGTATTAGGATTTCTATGGTAGTTTAAATTGATAAATTTTATTCGGTTTGAAATGTCTTGAAATAAACGAATTTATTGAAAATGATTATGTCAGGAATTTTAATAAAAATTTATACGTGTAAGTTATACGTTTATACAATTTATTATAAATTGTATATGTATAATTATATTCATAATTATATATAATCAAGTAATTATATATAATTATATGTATAATTATATACATGATTATATGTATATAATACATTTATACATAAATGAACATAACTATATATTGTATGTTAAGTATATATGTAACACCCCAACCCGGAGAGGCTGACGTGTCACTATTACAGATATCAAATCAAAAACCAAATCCATGATATTAAAGAGATAATCTCAAGCAAAACCAGATAATTCGAAAGAACCTAATTAAGTTATTCATTACATCAATTAAAGTAAAATACAATCTTGATCTTCAACCACTCTTCACTGATTTCCCGGAACCCCTGATTACCTACAATCAAATAAGAAAACACCACAAAAAGGAAATACGGCTGAGCCAAAAGTTGCTCAGTGACGGAAATAACAATAGTAATAATACGAAACATAAAATACTTATATCTGAATACTGAACGGATCATATGATACTGAAACGGAAATCTGAATCTGAACATATAATACTGATACTGAACTGAACATGTAATACTGAACTGAACTGATATACACGACACGTATATACAAACAAAATAAGTCGTGTAACATAAGAAGTACCCAGAGCCAAAACTGAACTGATAAGTACATAGCTAGCTAGACTATGCACTAATGAGATGGTGTGTGGGGCGTACACACATGATTCCATCCCCCGGAACTGAACTGAACTGAACTGAACTAGGATCGATCCATCCGCCTCCCAGATATTATGGCCAAAGTACTACCTGAGTACTAACGTGTTAACGGAGACGCCGTGAACTATTTATTACACACCGTCACGAAAAGTGTCACATCATTGACGCCACAATGATATGTCGGAGAGCTCGGGTAACAGAGTATCAAATCAAATGGTAGAACAACTACCAACATATAACATATCAATAAAACATTTATAGGAACATGCAATAATGAGCACAATTCATAAAATATATATTGCATGCTACAGGTCTCAATAAATAACACTAATGAGTCGAACGAATCGGAGCATAATTAAATAATAAGGATATACGACTAATAAAGGCTAAACGATTCATATTAACGGAAATAACATATCAAAAATCCGTACTACAAAGTAACGGAACAGAATTTATACTATGATAAAGATAACCAAGAATCCGTACCTTATACACGAATGATAATAATCAGAAACGAGGTTTAGGCTCGGTTAACGCCGCGAGAACCTACGATAACGTAACGCAATTTATAATCTGAAAAATTCCAGTTCTGCCCTTGTCTTCTCGCACTCGTTAAAAATACTAAACGACGTTTAAAAATTCTGAAAATATCCAGTTTACTAGATTAGTGACTTCTAAACAACTTTCATTTAGAAAAGTTTTTGATTTGGATTACCGAAATATGAGAAAAACGTGGATATTTACAGCTGCGCAGAACTGCTAGCTGTTACGAAAACGACTATTGGAGGTCTAAACGAATGAGTTTTTCAATGTTTTATATATCAACAGATTCGTCTTTCGACGAACTTCGTCATGGACATAAGGTTTAACTAATTTGAATCTGTTATGCAGAAGTTATGGCCTCCGTAAGTTGGCTGTAAATTACGTATAAATCAACTTATTTAAAACTTATCTTTAAACGAAATAAACTATTTATAACAATATAACACAAATTTGTTAAGGTTTTTAATAAGTTAATTTACAGAAACTAATTAGGCACTTTTATAAAATAAGTCTTATATTAATCTGATTTTTACCATTTATTTAAAAGAATCCATAAAAGAATTAAACTAATTGTCTTTGTTATATAAATTTTATAAAGGTTTAAACTTAAAGAAAATTACAGAAATTAAGTTGATGATTTAAAAATAAACAGGGATTATAAAAAGGATTTTTATAATTTTTAGGAATTTTTTACAAAATTTTAAAAGGTTATATAAGGCTTTAAAAAAATATGGAGAGGCTCGGGTTCGAACCCGGGACCTCTAACACTTCATCCCACGCACCAACCACTGAACCAAAGGCCTAAGCCGCGTTAATTTCCAGCCTTTAATTCTTTTAACCAATCTCAAACCCAAACCCCCAAATCCTTCAAGAACCCTAATTCCCAAATCACCCAAATCGATTCAATTGATCATCCAATTGATCCTGATAACAAAAACATTCATGGGGCTTTTGTTCCCCATGAAAAATCGAGTGTGTGGGTAGCTTTAATTACCTTTATGATGAAGAAATGAAGCTGAACTGATCGAAGAACAGGTCGCGGTCAAGAGGTGATCGTTGGGTGGCCAATCCTTGATGAAAATCAAATTAAATTGATAGGAAGCTTCGTGTGTTGATCTATATTAAAAGCCTTTTATCCAATTTAGTTAAAATCGATCGTAGATGGGGTTTTGATAGGTGTTGCAGGTCGACGGTTCGTGGAGTTCGAATGGTTTGATTTTGTTGATTTCTGATGATATGGAACTAAATGGAATGCTTTAAACGATGAAATGATTGTATGTGCACAATCAATTTGATTAATTTCATTGTTTAGTGCGTGATTATGGTGATGGTCGGCCGAAAGTGAAGAATCCACTACACCGACTCTAATAATCAAAATACAGTGGCCCACGAGTTCTAATTAAGCACGAAATGTTGTCGGGATCAATTATTGAGTCAAAACCGCGTGTTTTGGATCGTGGATGCTCGCCGGAGCCGACTGGCTCCTTGGCCGGAATAGTAACGACGGGGAGAGAGAAAGACAGATTTTAAATTTGCCATTTTACACAAATGGTCCCTGTGGTTTAGGTTAGTTAGCAATTGAAACTAAAAATTTGTTTTGGTTGTTGTTTTTTTTTTTTTTTTTCTTTTATTATGGGTATTATAATTCTACCCCCCTTAAAACAATTTCGTCCACGAAATTGCTAGGTACAGATCAAACAAGATATGACATAACGTACGCGGAGTACTGTGATGTTAAAGAAACAGATAACTGATAACTTTATAACTAATAACAGAAACATATAACAGATAATACCTAAGAGGTAAATAGATACGGATATTGGGAACGGATTTCATCTTCTATCTCCCATGTAGCTTCACGTTCGGAATGGTTTTTCCATAATACTTTAACAAAAGGAATAGTTTTCCTACGCATAATGCGCTCTTGTCGGTCAAGTATGGCCTCGGGTTCCTCCTCAAACGATAAGTCTTCACGAATCAAATGAAGTGGGTAGTTAACCACATGAATAGGATGATAATTGTATCCCCTTAAAAGAGATACATGAAAGACGTTATGCACATGTGACAGTTGAGGTGGTAAAGCCAAACGATACGAAACCTCGCCAACTCTTTCTAGGATTTCAAAGGGTCCGATAAACCGTGGACTAAGCTTCCCTTTTAGACCAAAACGTCGTACGCCTTTGCAAGGCGAAACCTTCAGGAATACCTTGTCACCGATCTTAAACTCCAAAAGTCGACGGTGTCGGTCTGCATAGCTTTTCTGTCTACTTTGAGCTTCTTTTAACTTTTCTCTAGCAATAGCAACTTTTTCATTCGTGATTTGAACCAACTCGGGTCCTTCGATGACTCTTTCACCGACTTCTTCCCAACAAATAGGTGCTCTACATTTACGACCATACAATAATTCAAAAGGTGCCATGCCAATGCTAGCTTGCCAACTATTATTGTAAGCAAACTCGACCAAACACAAGTACTCATCCCAGTTCCCAGTCCACTCTAAGGCACAAGCTCGAAGCATGTCCTCAAGTGTCTGAATAGTACGCTCCGACTGACCGTCAGTCTACGGATGAAACGCCGTACTAAACCTCAACTTGGTACCCCATGCAGCTTGCAAACCCTTCCAAAAGCGAGAAGTGAACCTCGGGTCTCGATCAGACACGATTGACACCGGAGTGCCATGAAGTCTAACAATCTCTTGTGTAAACACTTCAGACAGTTTGCTAACTGAAAATCCTTGCTGAATTGGGAGAAAGTGAGCTGACTTTGACAATCTGTCAACGACAACCCATATCGTATCATTTTTCTTAAATGTCCTTGGCAACCCTGTCACAAAATCCATGGAAATATCATCCCATTTCCATACAGGAATAGGTAGTGGCTGAAGCAAACCACTAGCTCTTTGATGCTCAATCTTGACCTGTTGACAAGTAAGACATCTGCTAACAAATCTAGCCACGTCTTCTTTCATACCATTCCACCAGAAATTCTGATGAAGATCACGATACATCTTAGTAGATCCTGGATGGATAGAGAACGGAGAACTATGTGCCTCAGCTAATAACGATTCTCGAAGAGAAGAATCATTAGGAACACATAACCGTTTACCACACCAGATTACTCCGTGCTCATCTACTCTGAATTCTGATTGTTTACCAACCTCCACATTCTGTAAGATTGCCCAGAGTTCACCATCGTCTTTCTGTGCGTTCTTAATCCGGAATATTAAGTCTGACTCAATCTGGAGTGTAGCGAGATATCCGTCTCTCTTGCCAATATGTAGGCCAATACCCAATCTATCGAGGTCGGTAACGTTCTGAGGCTGTAGCTGTAGGGAGGCTACTGTTCCTGAGCTCTTCCTGCTAAGAGCATCGGCCACCACATTGGCCTTTCCCGGATGATATGAATATTGGCATCATAATCTTTTAACAACTCTAACCATCTTCTCTGCCTCATGTTTAGTTCCTTTTGTGTGAAGATATATTTCAAGCTCTTGTGATCAGTAAAAATATCACAAGTCTCTCCGTAAAGATAATGACGCCATATTTTCAACGCGAAAATAACAGCAGCGAGTTCAAGATCATGCGTAGGATAATTTACCTCGTAAGGTTTCAACTGCCGTGAAGCATAAGCAATGACCTTACCATGCTGCATTAGCACACATCCAAGTCCCTTTTTAGAGGCATCGCTGTAGATCTGATATCCACCCGTGCCCGATGGAAGTGTGAGAACAGGAGCAGACACCAATCTTTTCTTGAGCTCTTCAAAACTTTTCTCTCGTTCGTCATTCCAAGAGTACTTAACCCCTTTCCTTAACAGTTGCGTAAGGGGTAAAGCTATAACAGAAAAACCTTCAACAAATCTGCGGTAGTAACCAGCAAGGCCAAGAAAACTACGGACTTCTGTGGCTGAGGTCGGTCTAGGCCACTTAGTGATCGCCTCAACTTTAGCAGGGTCCATCATTATACCCTCCGCAGAAACAACATGACCCAAAAAGGCTACCTTGCTCAGCCAAAATTCACACTTTGAAAATTTTGCATAAAGCTTCTTTTCACGTAGTGTTTCGAGCACGATACGGAGATGATTCTCATGCTCCTCCTTACTTTTAGAATAAACTAAGATGTCGTCGATAAATACAATGACGAACTTATCGAGGAACTTGCGGAAGACTCGGTTCATTAGGTCCATGAATACGGCCGGGGCATTAGTTAACCCGAACGGCATAACCAGGAACTCATAGTGACCATACCGAGTACGGAAGGCAGATTTAGGAACGTCAGACTCCTTGATCTTTAACTGATGGTAACCAGACCTCAGATCGATTTTAGAGAAACACTTTGCACCCTGAAGCTGATCAAATAAATCATCAATACGAGGCAGAGGGTAACGATTACGGATAGTGATCTTGTTGAGTTCTCTGTAGTCAATGCAGAGTCTCATAGAACCATCTTTCTTCTTCACGAATAGGACCGGTGCGCCCCAAGGCGAGACGCTTGGTCTAATAAATCCCAAATCTAATAATTCCTGTAACTGCTCCTTTAACTCTTTAAGCTCCATAGGTGCCATACGATACGGTGCCTTAGAAATCGGTTCAGCACCTGGAACAAGATCAATAGTGAATTCTACCTCGCGATCTGGTGGAAGTCCGGGTAACTCCTCAGGAAACACGTCAGGAAAATCACCTACAATCGGATAATCAGATATGTTCGGCTTTTCAGAAGATGTAGCTTTCACCGAAGCTAGAAATCCCACGCAACCGTGCGATAAGAGTTTCTGAGCCTTAAGCGCAGAGATGATTTTCAACGATTTCCGAGGCTGAGTCCCTTGATAAACAAGTTCAGGGCATTGAGGATTTCCAAATAAAACACGACGAGTCTGGCATTCAATAGTAACGTGATGTCGAGTTAACCAGTCCATACCAAGTATGACATCAAAGTCACTCATTTGCATAGGAAACAAATCAGCTTTACGAATAATAGACTCGATTCTAATCGGACAATCTCTATAGACATGTGAGATGATAGTCGACTCCCCTAATGGAGTTGTAATAGCCAAAGCGTGCTCTAACGCAGTCGGTGCAGTCCTTAAGTACTTAGCAAACAAAAGAGATACGACAGAATGCGTAGCGCCCGTATCAAACAAGACATAAATATCCCGCTTTCCTATGCAAAGGGTACCGGAGATCATACCTAGGGCATTTACTATCAGTATCAGATAAGACATATATATGTATATAATACGTTGCTAACTAAGGGTGTCAGAAATATACCTGGTGCGTTAGCCGCTTCATTTGCAGTGAGCGCAAAAACTCGTCCTCCAGTTGCAGGTTTAGCTTGATTCCCTCCAGCGTTATTACGAGGGTCGCGCTGAGGGCAATCCCTAATCATGTGTCCTGCACGTCCGCATCGGAAACATAATCCTCCGGCCAGACGACAAGCTCCCTTATGAAGTTTCCCGCATGTGTTACACTGAGGGATAGCATTCCGATCCTGATTAGGGTGCTGCTGATTTGGTGGTTGAGTACGAGTAGGAGCCTGCTGAGTCTGATTATGAGTTGATTTCTGGTTCTGGTTTCGATTCTTCCATGATCGAGAGTTATTGTTGTTGTTGCGATCGAAACGGTTTCGACGGTCTCGTGGTGGTGAAGACTGATTCTTATTCGTATGAGAAGATGACTGATCATGGTCATTCTCTCTAGGCCGCTTACGGTTATCATCATACGACTTCCTTCCATTCTTTTTATCATTATATAGGTTTTTAACAGCATCAACCACTTCATTAATATCTTTAAACCGATGATTCAATATAAACTTTCGATCCCTTTCACATATGGCCCACTGAAAATTTTCTGTCTGCTCTTGCGGTGAGCCTGCAGATGCACCAAGAAAACTCACCAATCGCGTAAATCGTGTCTTGAAATCTGTTATGTGCTCGTCATCCCTCTGTCTAATATTAGCATATTGTCTACGATACTCAGTGCGGTCAGCAGCAGTGAAGTATTCCTCATAAAACATTCCTCGGAATTTATCCCAAGGAAGTGTAGCTGCATATTCGTTTCCTCCTCTAGCTTGTTTCACAGTCGTCCACCATCTGTGAGCATCATCTTCTAACTTGTAAGTAGCCAACCTTACTTTGTATACGTCCTCAACGCCAAGTACCTCAAACAATTTCTCAATATGACTGATCCAGTTTTGCACCTCGACCGGATCATTGGAAGTACTGAAAGACTTAGGCCTTTGCTTCTGAAAACGTTCCAACCAGACATGAATACCATCACGGGGTGGTGGTGTATTATCACTGGAAGGTGCTCCTGTGTTGTTCCCGCCAGAAGGTGGTTCTGAGTTATTTCCACCGGGTGGAGGTCCTGTGTTGTTTCCCTCCGAATTAGCATGTTGCATCTGCTGGATGACTGTTTGAGCAGTCTGAGTCATCAGGTTCGGGAGTATTCCAGAAATAGCAGCGTTTACGGCATTAGCAACGAGGGTTTCAAGAGGAGTATCAGATGAGGGGCCATTCGAGTTATTGCGGTTGTTCACACGTCTCTTAGGAGCCATCTGAAATGAAGATACACGTGTGAATACTGGAATTTTGATCGGGAACAAAAATTAGATCCTAACCCAACGTCTACCCATTACCTCACAAGTTTATTATTAATGTTTAAGTTTTCTACAGGAAAGAGCCTTTGCTCTGATACCATAACTGTAACACCCCAACCCGGAGAGGCTGACGTGTCACTATTACAGATATCAAATCAAAAACCAAATCCATGATATTAAAGAGATAATCTCAAGCAAAACCAGATAATTCGAAAGAACCTAATTAAGTTATTCATTACATCAATTAAAGTAAAATACAATCTTGATCTTCAACCACTCTTCACTGATTTCCCGGAACCCCCTGATTACCTACAATCAAATAAGAAAACACCACAAAAAGGAAATACGGCTGAGCCAAAAGTTGCTCAGTGACGGAAATAACAATAGTAATAATACGAAACATAAAATACTTATATCTGAATACTGAACGGATCATATGATACTGAAACGGAAATCTGAATCTGAACATATAATACTGATACTGAACTGAACATGTAATACTGAACTGAACTGATATACACGACACGTATATACAAACAAAATAAGTCGTGTAACATAAGAAGTACCCAGAGCCAAAACTGAACTGATAAGTACATAGCTAGCTAGACTATGCACTAATGAGATGGTGTGTGGGGCGTACACACATGATTCCATCCCCCGGAACTGAACTGAACTGAACTGAACTAGGATCGATCCATCCGCCTCCCAGATATTATGGCCAAAGTACTACCTGAGTACTAACGTGTTAACGGAGACGCCGTGAACTATTTATTACACACCGTCACGAAAAGTGTCACATCATTGACGCCACAATGATATGTCGGAGAGCTCGGGTAACAGAGTATCAAATCAAATGGTAGAACAACTACCAACATATAACATATCAATAAAACATTTATAGGAACATGCAATAATGAGCACAATTCATAAAATATATATTGCATGCTACAGGTCTCAATAAATAACACTAATGAGTCGAACGAATCGGAGCATAATTAAATAATAAGGATATACGACTAATAAAGGCTAAACGATTCATATTAACGGAAATAACATATCAAAAATCCGTACTACAAAGTAACGGAACAGAATTTATACTATGATAAAGATAACCAAGAATCCGTACCTTATACACGAATGATAATAATCAGAAACGAGGTTTAGGCTCGGTTAACGCCGCGAGAACCTACGATAACGTAACGCAATTTATAATCTGAAAAATTCCAGTTCTGCCCTTGTCTTCTCGCACTCGTTAAAATACTAAACGACGTTTAAAAATTCTGAAAATCTCCAGTTTACTAGATTAGTGACTTCTAAACAACTTTCATTTAGAAAAGTTTTTGATTTGGATTACCGAAATATGAGAAAAACGTGGATATTTACAGCTGCGCAGAACTGCTAGCTGTTACGAAAACGACTATTTGGAGGTCTAAACGAATGAGTTTTTCAATGTTTTATATATCAACAGATTCGTCTTTCGACGAACTTCGTCATGGACATAAGGTTTAACTGATTTGAATCTGTTATGCAGAAGTTATGGCCTCCGTAAGTTGGCTGTAAATTACGTATAAATCAACTTATTTAAAACTTATCTTTAAACGAAATAAACTATTTATAACAATATAACACAAATTTGTTAAGGTTTTTAATAAGTTAATTTACAGAAACTAATTAGGCACTTTTATAAAATAAGTCTTATATTTAATCTGATTTTTACCATTTATTTAAAAGAATCCATAAAAGAATTAAACTAATTGTCTTTGTTATATAAATTTTATAAAGGTTTAAACTTAAAGAAAATTACAGAAAATTAAGTTGATGATTTAAAAATAAACAGGGATTATAAAAAGGATTTTTATAATTTTTAGGAATTTTTTACAAAATTTTAAAAGGTTATATAAGGCTTTAAAAAAAAATATGGAGAGGCTCGGGTTCGAACCCGGGACCTCTAACACTTCATCCCACGCACCAACCACTGAACCAAAGGCCTAAGCCGCGTTAATTTCCAGCCTTTAATTCTTTTAACCAATCTCAAACCCAAACCCCCAAATCCTTCAAGAACCCTAATTCCCAAATCACCCAAATCGATTCAATTGATCATCCAATTGATCCTGATAACAAAAACATTCATGGGGCTTTTGTTCCCCATGAAAAATCGAGTGTGTGGGTAGCTTTAATTACCTTTATGATGAAGAAATGAAGCTGAACTGATCGAAGAACAGGTCGCGGTCAAGAGGTGATCGTTGGGTGGCCAATCCTTGATGAAAATCAAATTAAATTGATAGGAAGCTTCGTGTGTTGATCTATATTAAAAGCCTTTTATCCAATTTAGTTAAAATCGATCGTAGATGGGGTTTTGATAGGTGTTGCAGGTCGACGGTTCGTGGAGTTCGAATGGTTTGATTTTGTTGATTTCTGATGATATGGAACTAAATGGAATGCTTTAAACGATGAAATGATTGTATGTGCACAATCAATTTGATTAATTTCATTGTTTAGTGCGTGATTATGGTGATGGTCGGCCGAAAGTGAAGAATCCACTACACCGACTCTAATAATCAAAATACAGTGGCCCACGAGTTCTAATTAAGCACGAAATGTTGTCGGGGATCAATTATTGAGTCAAAACCGCGTGTTTTTGGATCGTGGATGCTCGCCGGAGCCGACCGGCTCCTTGGCCGGAATAGTAACGACGGGGAGAGAGAAAGACAGATTTTAAATTTGCCATTTTACACAAATGGTCCCTGTGGTTTAGGTTAGTTAGCAATTGAAACTAAAAATTTGTTTTGGTTGTTGTTTTTTTTTTTTTTTTTCTTTTATTATGGGTATTATAATATACACGAGTTATAAATTGCATACAATTATATAAAATTATATACATGTAATTTAATCAAATAAAAATTATTTTGATAATTGGATAATATATACCTATGTATATATATTGGATTAAATCTATTTATTGTATAATTATATATTATACATTAATTATTAATTGGTAGAAAATAGAATTAGTTATTTTATTTGTTTAAAACAATTAAAAATAAATGAATAAAATATAAAAATGAATTTCAGAAAGTAGTTAAGTTGCTTTAAAATTTTAATGTTTGTAAAAACATTTTTAAAATTTTTAGGATTTTTTTTAGAATTTTTAAAGCTTAAAAAGAGTGTTTAAAAAATATATGAGGTGGCCCGGGGTCGAACCCGGGACCTCTGGGATGTGATAGAGCGTGGGAACCGGTGAACCAAGGCCTTAGCCGCGGTTATGATCCGGTTTATTTGATTTTAAACACCACCCAACAGAACCCTCAAACCCGAAGAACCCTAGGTTCGATTTTCTTCAAATTGAACCTCGATTCGATTCTTATTGCTACTGAAATCATGGGGCTTTCATTCCCCATGAAAAACCGAGTTTGTAGAGGTATTAATTACCTGTTAAGATGGTGTATTCGAGGTGTTTGAGTTCGAGATAGGTCCGCGACTAGATGCCAATCGAATGTTGCTCAGATCGTGATGATAATCAAATTAAATTGATATGAAGCTTTATATGATGATAGAGAGTGAAAGCCCCTAATCAATTTCAGGTTCTGAAACTCCGAAGGTCGGGTTCGAGTGAGTTGCAGGCCGCGATGAAGATGAAGATTGATTTCAGTGTTTATGTTGGTGTTTGGTAAAATTGAAACAAGAGTTCGATTGGGTATGTATTAATGATCGATTATGCAGCTTTAATTTGTTTATTGATGTTGTTTGAGTGGATTTATGAGCTGTTTAGAATCCGAGAATAAAGTGACAATTATAGCCGTTTCCTTGACTAATTCAACACGTTTTGTGTTGAAATTCAACATAGATTGGATCCAATGAAACTTTCGGTGTGATTGTGGGTTCAAATTGGAATAATTTGACTGATTTTTGGTCGGGGATCTTGTGAGTTCGATGTGGTGGCTTTGGATCCGTATTTCTCGAAAATTTAACATGTTTAATGGTTGTATCGAGTTCGAAACTCATCCACGAACACATTGGGACCGGTTTTGCGAGTTGAAATGGTGTATTTTTACCATTTTGGCTTCGCCGGAGTTTTGGCCGGAGTACCGCCGGCGACTCGCCGGAAAAACGGGGGTGGGAAGCCGGGTTTTAAAAAATTACAGAAATGGTCCCTGCGATTTCGAACTTGTTATTTTATGTTCAAACTTTGGTTTTTAAGTTTCATAAATTGCATCTTCACCCCCTGGACTTATAAATCAATGTTTTTAATACATGTTTATATATATATATATATATATATATATATATATATATTTAATAATCCTTACTTATTATTAATAGCAGTATTATTATTTATTTATTTATTTATTTATTTATTTATTTTTTTTTTATTATTATTATTATTATTATTATTATTATTAATGATTATCGAAGGCTTACAATTAAAATCCCCATGATCGTATTATTATCGAATATTAACAGGAGTTAATATATATATAAAAAATACAGGTGGTTACACTTCACCTTACAGCCCATCACCACATGAACCTGCTCCACCTCCCAGCCCACCACATACAAACCCACTAGGCCATCACCGCAGCCCACCTCTACTCCAACTAATCGCGACACCACTTCCCCATCACCCTCTGCGTCTACCGCAACCAACTCCCCCCAACCCCCTACTTTTCCCAACACTCATCCTATGCAAACGCGAGCCAAAACCGGAATCACCAAACCCAAGCCTCGGTACAACTTTGCCACCATATCCAACATTTCTCCTATACCCACCAATTATAATAAAGCATTATCGGATCCAAATTGGCTTCAGGCCATGAACGACGAATTTAGTGCATTACAGGTACATGGCACGTGGGAGTTGGTCCCTCGTCCGCCTCAAAGTCCCATCATTCGCTCCATGTGGCTCATTAGACACAAGTTCAAACCAGATGGCACCTTGGAACGTTACAAAGCTCGTCTTGTGTGCAATGGTAAATCTCAAACACCGGGCATTGATTGTATGGAAACCTTTAGTCCCGTTGTAAAACCGACAACCATCCGCACAGTTTTATCATTGGCGCTCTCGAAATCTTGGTCGGTTCACCAACTCGATGTTAAAACGCCTTTCTACATGGCACCCTGCAAGAAACCGTGTATATGCACCAACCTCCCGGGTTCGTCAACCGTCAGTTTCCAAGTCATGTGTGCCGCATCCGAAAGTCCCTTTACGGTTTGAAGCAAGCGCCTAGAGCGTGGTTCCATCGGTTCTCCACTTTTATCACATCCTTGGGGTTTCGCAGCAGCCACTGTGATACCTCCCTTTTGTTTACAAACATGGGGATGACTTGGCCTACCTATTGCTATACGTTGATGACATCGTCTTGACGGCGAACCGACCGGCTTTGTTACAACAAATTATAACTCGCCTTTCCAATGAGTTTGCCATGACCGACCTAGGTGCTCTCCATCATTTTTTGGGAATTAAAGTGACTCGCGATCAACAAGGGATGGTTCTAACACAGTCACAATATGCTTCGGACATCCTTCACCGGGCTAACATGCAATCATGCAAACCGTGTCACACGCCTGTTGACACTGCTCATAAGCTAAGTGCAACTGCTGGTGCTCTTCTTTCGGACGGCACACTGTATAGAAGCCTAGCCGGCGCACTTCAATATCTCACCATCACTAGACCCGATCTCACTTATGCGGTTCAGCAAATTTGTTTGTTCATGCATGCCCCGCGCGAACCTCATTTACATTCATGAAACGTGTGCTGCGCTACGTACATGGGACTCTCAATCACGGCCTGCGACTTTCGGTCTCACCTACTACAGATCTTGTGGCCTATTCGGATGCAGACTGGGGTGGTTGTCTGGATACTCGGAGATCTACTTCTGGGTATTGTATTTTTCTGGGAAACAATCTGATATCTTGGTCATCCAAACGTCAACCAACGATCTCTCGATCCAGTGCCGAAGCAGAATACAGGGGGGTCGCAAATGCTGTCGCCGAGGCATCATGGGTTAGAAACTTACTTCTTGATCTTCACGTTCCGGTTCGCAAAGCAACAATCATATACTGTGACAATGTCTCCGCAATTTATATGTCTAGCAATCCGGTGCAGCACCAGCGTACTAAACACGTGGAGATGGATATACACTTTGTTCGGGAGAAAGTTAACATCGAACACATCAGGGTTCTTCATGTTCCGTCCTCTCTTCAGTACGCAGACATATTTCCAAGGGTCTTCCTCGTCATTTATTTGAAGCGTTTCGTAACAGTTTAAACGTCATTGAGCATCGACGTTCAAACTGAGGGGGAATATTAGTAGAATATATTTTCTTATATTTATCTTCTGATTTAGTTTCCTATATTTAAGCCTTAGTGGTTAAGCCCGTTGAGAGCTTGCGGCCTATGTTTTATATAGTTCCATTTACCTTAAATATATAATACCTTTATTCAAAGTTTCTTTGATGCCGAAAAAAGTTAGGCATAGCTAAACTCATCATATATCTTTTCTTTAAAGTTTTAGCTTCACTAAAGTTAATCCACATGTGCTATTATGAAATGCGCATCAAAAAATAATAATAATAATAAAAAATAATAATAATAAATCAACGGCTGAGATGTTATCTTAAATACAGGCCGATTCTAATAATGCCTGTAAATTTGAATTTTTTTAAAAGGTCAAGAGAGCATTTTACCAATCTTAATATCAATCAAATAAATAATATAAAGTGATAAGGGCCGTATGAAGATCACACGTGTCACCTGTCATATTTTTTAATAAAAATATATTAAAAAAAGTATTTTCTCATTATTTAAAAATATGCTATTTTAATAAATAGAATCTACATGCACATATACCTTTCAATAATATAAAACTAGGTTAATTGTGTGGTGGAAAAGTGGGGGAGAACCCGGCCTTGGTAGGGGCGAGATTTCATAGCTCGAGACACGGATGTGACACCAGACGCTGCACGCACTCACTGCACACACACTCACATGCGATGGATTAAAGAACCCGTCCCTGGCAGGGGCGGGTAACCTTAAAGTAAAAAAGGGAAGAGATTTTCCCCTCTTGTCGTTAATCTCTCTTAAAAATACCATTTTTAAATAAAAATTCTATCTTAATGGATTTGAAGAGAAAAAGTTCAAGAAACAACTTGAAACTCGTAATGCTTTTCGTTGTTTACAATTTTGGTATTTAAAAAACGCAACATTTATGATAATTGCTATAAATATATATTAGATGGAAATAGATAATCTATTCATCAACAATTATCATTTTGATAGATTAGATTTCATTAGGTTTCGGTTACTTTATTACATTCAGACTCATATTATATGAACCTTAACGGTAATTTTTTAAACTTTAACATCATAGTTATTCAACATGGTTATTTGATTTGATTCAATTAAACTATGTAAAAAATAAAACTAATCGAAGCTAAGTAGATACCATTTTTTGCCTTCCAAAAAA
The DNA here is from genome assembly GCA_024085815.1 of Flaveria linearis. Classification (NCBI taxonomy): domain Eukaryota; kingdom Viridiplantae; phylum Streptophyta; class Magnoliopsida; order Asterales; family Asteraceae; genus Flaveria; species Flaveria linearis. Next base: position 20,194,563 of record CM044010.1, read on the forward strand.
AAGAGTAGATACCATTTTATTTGGAGAGAGAGAGTGAGAGGGGGGGAGAGAGAGGGGGGGAGAGAGGGGGGGGGGGGAGAGAGAGAGGAGAAATTTATTGTCTGACTTATTTTTTTTTTCAAGGTAAGAATAAAAATAGAAATTGATTTGTTGAAAATATAAAAAAACAAAAAAAAGTTTTACTTATTGAATATGATTTGGAGTAAAAAAAATGATATCTAATGTAACTACTTGTAATTAAAAATATACAAATAAATAGAAACAAACATTTGTTACGGTATCTAATTATTAGTAATGAAATTAGAATGAATTTTTTTTTTGAGTTTTTAAAATTGAATTCTATGTATATTTTAAAATTGCCGGTAAGTTGGAAATCAAATTAATTAGCTATGATTTGGAAAAAAAGAAGAAACATAATTTTTTTTTATTTAAATAAATATATAGGTATTTTAAGAATATAATGAAGACTAATTAAAAAAATGACATGATGGTCTTAAAAAATAATATAGGAGATGTTTGTATATTATGATAGTAAGATATACACCAAAAAATAATTTTTTGGAGGGGTCACTTTTTTAATTTGTCTTCAATTTTTTCTTAAAATTAAAATACTTCTATTTAATATCCAAAATTCAATAACATATAAATATAAACATATCAAAAACAAAGGAGACGGAAACTATCTGTAACTCATGCCTCAAACCTATAACATTAGACTCACGGTAGACTTGGGATAATGTGATATATGTATAATACATACTAGTTTAGTGATGAACATATAAATATACAAAAACAAGTAGAGAAAATACAGTTGTATCTCATGCGTCAAATCTTATAAACATTATATGCACAACAGACTTAAAGTCTAATGTAATATATATAATAGTTACTAGTTTAGTAATGTGTTATAGCCACTTTTAAACTAGTTACGATCAGTACATTAGGGTGGTGGCACCATCTAACTTAACACTTATACGTTGTGCTTCATAATTAGGATGTACAATGGTACTATTAAATGAACAGTATGGATATTTCTAACATCATTCTTCCTAATCATATGTATATAAAATTTAGAGTAAATTACTTGAAAAATCCATCAAGTTTGTTTAAAATTTACCTTTCATCTAACTATTAAATATTACAGCTACCACTTAAGCTATTTAGCAAAATGTAACATGTGTTAGAAGTGTTTAAAAATATCTGAATCCGAGATTCCGATCCGAAAATCCAAATTCAAATTATCCCGAAAATTCAGATATCCGAGTTTCGGATACCCGGAAATTCGGGCTCGGATTCAAATAGTGATTTTGAAAAATGTTTCAAATAGTTCGGATATCCGATTACCCAAAAAGTAAAAAATATATTTTTTTAGTTTTTAAATTTTAATGATTTTATTTATTTTAAGTTGAGACTTTTTAGTGTATATTGAGACTTTTGTCATATGAGTTGGTTTCTTATATTATTTTTATAATAGCATATATCTCACTGTTGTAAAAAAATAAAAAAAAATAAAAAATGAATTTCGGTTATCCAAATAACTATCCATATCCTAAATTTCGGATATCCGGGATATTCGAAATTACGGATAAAGATAGTGATTTCCGCTATCCGAAATTCGGATATCCGACATTAAACATTCCTAACATATGTATTCTCTAGCTTGAATGTCCACTAAATTTTTTTTCATTAAGTTTAAACTTTCTTATATAGGAGTGGATATCTTATATATCGGTTGGGAAGAAGAGCACAAACTTTCTTATATAGGAGTGGATATCTTTCTTATTGGACACATTTCAAAACCGTCAATGCAAGCGCATGAGGGTGTGCCAACTACCAAAGCGAATGTAATGAGCATTTCCATTAATCTCCTTTCCATTTCAGGTCCACAAACTTTAAAACAAAAAATGAAATAGAAAACTTGCTTGGCAATTTAATTAGATGCATGCTCCTATAAGGGGGCTTACATGTACACAAACCCCACCCCCCACCCCCCACCCCACCAATGTTTTTAGTAGAAATCAAGGATGTGTAGTAACGACAGTCATAAAAAAAGGGTCAAATTTTGGCTCAACTGCCTAACTACAACGACTATGATTGTTTATCTTTTAATTTGAATGGCCGATTGCTTACTGATGCAGTTATGGTGGTCATTTAAGCCGGTTGATCGAGCTTGCGGCCTATGTTTTATATAGTTCCATTTACCTTAAATATATAATACCTTTATTCAAAGTTTCTTTGATGCCGGAAAAAATTTAGGCACAGCTAAACTCATCACTTATATCTTTTCTTTAAAGTTTTAGCTTCACTAAAGTTAATCCACATGTGCCATTATGAAATGCGCATAAAAAAAAAATAATAATAATAAAAATAATAATAATAAATCAACGGCTGAGATGTTTATCTTAAACAGGAGTTCAAAAATCAAACTCATTAAACATTCTTAACGATGACACTGTGAAAGCTTAAAACATTAAATAATTGTTAGTAATTAGACCATCAAAATCATACTTACCTCAAAAGAAGCATATATTTTATGCTTAATCAAACAAACTAAAAATAATCAGGTCACTTCCTATATGATATAAAAAAATATAATTATTGTTTAGTAAAGTCGTAATTTTATAAAATAGTAACAAAGTTTTAGAATTGTTGTAATTAGGTCACTCATAAAGTTATTTTTGTTACAATCAAGTCAATCGTAAAATTTTTGTCCCACTCTAGATCACTAAAGTTTTAGGATTGTTCTAACTACGTTATTCATAAGTTGTAAAAAAATTTAAAAAATTGAAATTGCAAAAAAAACCTAACATTATTTATAAAAACAAAATTATTTTAAAATTTTGTGAATTATCTAAAACAATTAAAAAAATATGAGTGAACTGATTACAACACTCTTAAAAATTTAATGATTTAATTGAAACAAATAAAAATATCGATGACCCAATTGGAACATAAGATTTAATTGACCTGGTTAAAACAAATAAAAATATAAATAACCTAACTGAAACACTGTTAAAACTTAGTTACTATTCCATACAGTTTTCCCTTTACTAAACAACTAAACTACAACTAATTTAAATAGTCTTGATAGAACGATTAAAGTGCACCAGTCAAGTAATGCAATTGAACAAATAAAGTGGCAATTGAACAAATAAAGTGCCAATTGAACAAACAAAGCTTTTATTTTTGTGATATGCAATCTAATCAAAAGTATAACTCATATATGCCTCAAACTAACATTCAGATGATGTTTTAAATTATAATCCAGTCATCAAGATATATCAAACAAAGTGACAATTAAACAATTGTTCAAACTAACAGTCAAGGCTTCAAACTAAGTAACTAAGAGTCAAAATAATATTACAAAATAGCTTATATAGCAGCAATAATAAACTATATATCATTACAATAAACTATTTTAATAGCGAAGTACTAAATTCTGATATACGTAAGGCCAAATTCTATGGTAAATTAAAATAAGTAATTAATAGCACATACATGAAAAAGATTTCAATAGCGACGTATACTAACCTTCTGTTTGGTCAGCAGGTACTAAATTCGATCTGTGTGATCAAGAGTCTCTTGAGTAATTAATTTGTCTGCGGAGAAGTTAACTTTTTGCGCATCAGGGTTTAAAAAGGTAACTTTGTGGTGATTTTTCTGTAGCGAAGTATCCTGTTAGTTCAAGCCCATAATTATACCCTCAAGAATAAAAAGATGTAATTTGCTGTAGAGAAGAATTGAATTTTACTTGAATGCACACTCTTTCATTCAACACTAAAAACCACATAAATAGCAAAGGAAGCAAATGAACATGTAGACGTGACTAGCTACTGCTCCTACAAATCAACCACGATCCCACGTTTTGACACAACAAATTAAACAACTGACCATAACTTTGTAAACTGAAAATGTTGCTGACCATTTAACCCATGACCCGATCAAGATTAAACTACATATATACCGACCTTCTTTGTGATCCGGAGCTTCTTAAGTGATTATTCTCATTAGGGTTACAAAATTGCCACATAATGATGTTGATTTGGAAAATAAATCTTCTTGGTTCCTTTTTAAGGTGGAACATATAATTTAGGAGGAAAATTATATAAGACTGAATGGAAAAGATTTTATGTTGAGTTGGTAGAGGAAAATTTTTAGTGACATAAAGATTTAAATATCACTAAATGTGTGTTTTAGGCAAAGTTGGCATACGTAAACTCCTATTAAAAAACTTATAATAGTGGCATAAAATTTAAATGCCATTAAAATTTTGTGCAAGACAAATAGGTATTGAATACCTTTCCAAATCCATCAGTCCGTATCGTAGCGGTATCGGTTTTTCAATACTTTACCAATTTGGAGTTTTTTTTTCCTTTTTAATTAAAAAATAACTTGTCATGTGAATCAGCTTGAATGCCTATTTAATTAAGTACAAAAACGTCTTGAACTTATATAAACAATGTTCAGTATATTCATATTAACATATATATATATATTGAAAATGTCGTGAAGTTGTATCAAAGTGATAGAAAAATCTATATTTTGGCACTCGTTATCAAATTGGTACTTTTTGATGTTTACCAATGCTGAAATTAAGCAAAATCGAGTATTGATATATGGTCAGTAGCGGATTTGGTGCGGTATCGGTACGCAAATACCAACTGCTCATACCTTCTTAACAAGTCTAGTAAACATGTCGGTCATTTTATTTTGAGTAAATTACCATTTGCATCCTTGTGGTTTGGTGATTTTGACCATTTGCATCCCTACAGTTTAAAAATCCTCATATACACCCTAACGTTTCATTTTTGTTCCCATTTGCATCCAAATTTCTAACGACGTTAAATAATTCAGTTAATTTTTTATAAAATGACCAAATTGCCCTTACTCCCCCTCTGCAACTCTTCGAATTACTCGAATTCTGATAACTATAATACACATGAGATGAAGATGATGAATATGAAGATGATGAATATGAAGATAATGGAGGTTGATTCAAGCTAGAACACCTTCGTAAGAGCATCGGATCCTTCGATTTCTCAACCACCTTTTGACCCGAATTCCGCTTCGGATTCAACGCGGATCCGGTTGAATTGCTTCGTGACAAGCTTTTGATCGACAACGATCTCAGAAACCCTTTTGGGCCCTTGATGTTATCCGCACAATTCATACTCGCACTTCGTCGGAACTGCCAGAACGATCGCAATGGCGATTTCTCGTGTTCTTGATCCGGATCTCGATCTTCGATCAGCTCTTTGAGTCGCTTCTTTTGTGGGTGTGAATTGGGGGCTTTTGTGTGCGATTTGGGATGTGGGGTGTGGGTGATTTGGGGGTTTTTGATCTGGGTGGGTGGGGGGTACGATGCGGCGGAGGACGGTGGTGGGGATGGGATGTTAGGGTTTGGGAAGGTGGAATTAGGGTTTGATGAAATTGGGGGTGGGGAAGACGATGGATTGAAGAATCGTTGCACATCGAATGGTCCTCCACCTGGTTGTGGGGGCGGCGGTGGAGGCTGTGTGCGTTGTGGTTGTTCCCACCCAGCCCATGCTCCGATTGCTCCGATTGCAGTCGACCCAGCTCCGATTGCTCCGATTGCAGTCAACCCAGCCCCGATTGCAGTCGACCCAGCTCCGATTGCAGTCGACCCAGCTCCGATTGCGGTCGACCCAGCTCCGATTGCTCCGATTGCAGTCGACCCAGCTCCGATTGTACGTTGTTGGTCCCATAAAGCTCGATTCTTGAAGGTGTTTCAGGTACAGAACGAATTGCATATGTGGGTAGAAGAAATAGAGGAAAGAAGGTGGTCCCACGTTTTTTATTTTTTTAATTAAAAGGGTAGTTTAGTCTTTTAACAAGAGACTTAACAGAATAATTTAACGTCGTTAGTAATTTGGATGCAAATGGGAACAAAAATGAAACGTTAGGGTGTATATGAGGATTTTTAAACTGTAGGGATGCAAATGGTCAAAATCACCAAACCACAAGGATGCAAATGGTAATTTACTCTTTTATTTTAGTAATTTCGTTTTGTCAAGTTGACGTCACCGGTGGCCCTCTAATAATGAAATGGCAATTACTATAGCATGTGGAGGTGTTTGTATTCAACTCTATGTTCGCTTCACTAGTTCACGTCTCACTCAAACAAACAAGCCTCTTTTGTCCGCAATCAAACTTCCACTTTTTCAATTTTTCAACATCATCTCTCTATTTGTGTATATATTTCCACAAATTTCCAACCTCATATTTCAACTTCAATTCCACTCAACTTCTGATCGATCACTACCACAAACAACTTTTGTTCTACGTACTAACCATCAATGGCTACTAAACAAGATATCGTGCATGTGTTTCTAGTTACATTTCCAGGTCAAGGTCATGTGAACCCACTTCTCAGGCTAGGTAAGCTTCTAGCTTCCAAGGGTAACCTCCTTGTCACCTTCTCCGCTTGCAAATCCATCGGAAACAAGATGAAGAAAGCCGGAGCCACCGTCTCCGGTGACCCGACTCCGGTAGGAAACCGTGGCGGCATGATCCGGTTCGAGTTCTTTGATGACGGGTGCTCTGAAGACCATGATGATGAACGTAATGACCTTGACACGTACTTGCCTAAGCTTGAGGCTTACGGAAAGACAGCACTCACCGGAATCATCGACCGCCATGCGGAAACCGGCCGACCGGTTGCGTGCCTGATCAACAACCCCTTTGTGCCTTGGGTTTCAGACTTAGCAGAAGAGCTAAACATCCCTTGTGCAGTGCTTTGGGTGCAGTCTTGTTCTTGCTTTTCATCTTATTATCACTACGAGAAGTCATTAGTCCTTTTCCAAGTGATGAACAACCCGAATCGACGTTCAGTTGCCCAACATGCCTGTGTTGAGATCCGATGAGATCCCGAGCTTTCTGCATCCTTCAACGCCTTACGCGTTTTTAAGAAGAGCGATTTTAGGGCAGTTCAAGAACTTGTCAAAGAACTTTTGTGTGTTGATGGAAACCTTTGAAGAACTTGAGGGGGATTGATCAAGTACATGTCTCAGATATGCCTAATATTCGGCAGTGGGTCCGTTGTTCAAGAACCCACTGCTCCAAACCAGCTCCGGTATATCTGGAGATCTGATAAAGGCTGATGATTGTGTCGAGTGGCTCGACACAAAGCAGCCTTCATCGGTGGTTTATATATCGTTCGGAAGTGTTGTGAGCTTGAGACAAGAGCAGGTGACTGAGATGGCTTATGGTGTTTTGAATTCGGGTGTGTCGTTTTTATGGGTCATGAGGACGACTGTGAGTTCGGAAGGGGATGGTGGCAAGTTGCCTGAGGGGTTGTTGGAGGAAGCTGGTGAGAGGGGGATGGTGGTCCAATGGAGTCCACAACCACAGGTGTTGGCCCACCCCGCGGTGTCATGTTTCTTGAGTCATTGTGGTTGGAACTCAACGATGGAGGCTTTGTCCTGTGGTGTCCCCGTGGTGGCGTTCCCGCAATGGGGGATCAGGTGACTAATGCAAAATACTTGGAGGATGAGTGGAAAGTTGGGGTTAGAATGTGCAGGGGTGAGGCTGAGCATAGGGTGGTTAGAAGAGAGGAGGTTGAGAAGTGCTTAAGGGAGGCTACGAGTGGCGTAAAGGCGTCGGAGATGAAGGCGAATGCGATGAAATGGAAGAAAGCAGCGGAGGAGGCGGTGGCGGAAGGAGGATCATCTGATCGGAATATCAAACAGTTTGTGGATGAGGTTAGGAAGATGAGTTCTAAGAGAGCTTAAAACATATAACTCAACATTGCAAAGAGTGTGTTTCTCTCTAATCATAGTTGTCAAATTTCTACTCTCTATGGAAGATTGATCTAAATTTTAATTATGATGTTATTATGTCATTATCAAGAAAGTCAATTGATGTATTATAGAAAATTCTTATAGTTGTAGCAATTATTACTGTCAAGTTTTAGTTGTAGTGGTAAGAATATGTAATCATATCGTAGAGTGATTGTGGATAGCTTTAGGGGTTGTTTGTTTTTCTTTAAAACCTCTTCCCCACCTCTTCATCTGCGTGCACGTAGACGCGGGAAGAGGTTTTGAGTGCGCAGACTGTTTGATTTTTGAAAGACGTTTCATTAAAAAACGTCTTCCTGACGTTTGCGTGGAGAAGACATTGCACCACCTCTTCTAACATCTTCTAACCTCTTCTCACCCCCAAAAACCAACTGCTCTCCCATCTCCCTCAAAAGACATCGACCTCTTCCCAATCTCCTTCCCCTCACCACCATCGCCCACCGACCGCTACATCCACCCCCATCAATCGTCGGCGACGCCTTCCTCCAGCCGGCTCCCCTCCGGCGACGCCTTCCTCCAGCCACGCTACTCCAGCTGGCTCCCCTCCGGCGACGCCTTCCTCCGGCCGGCTCCCCTCCGGTGACGCCTTCCTCCAGCCACGCTCCTCTAGCCGGCTCCCCTCCGGCGACGCCTTCCTCTAGCCGGCTCCCCTCCGGGTAGACCTTCCTGCAGCCGATTTGGTCGTGAGGTGGCTCGATGAGCTCTCTGTTGTTGATTTGAAGAATCTTGCAGATATTGAATCTTTTGAGATTGGAGCAGGATCGGAGGTGGAGATAGGGAAAAAAAGTTTAATATTTGAAATAGGTTGTTTGATATTTGAAGTGTTTTTATGTTTGTCTACCAATTGATTGTTTTCTATTGCTACTCTACTAGGTTGTTGTGTATGTTTATGTTAGTTTGTTATCCATAGATTTTGAATCAAGCTACTGAATATATTCAAGAGAAGACTCGCGAATTTAATGTGTTATATATGTTTAAGCTAATAATTTTAGTTGAATACATTCTATCTTTTTGTTGTGTTGTTTGAGTTAATTTAATTGAGAGCTTTGCTTGATTTTTGTCTAATTGTTGTTCTAAATCATGCAATTGAAGTTTGCAATTAAATTGTTAGCTTATTTGGTTCTGCAATTAAAATAGGCTTTAATTACAAAATATTTCAGCATTCTGCAGATGTTAAAACAAACAGTCTTTTTATTGCAGATTGCAGACGTTTGGTGCACCTCTTCTGCTGCAGATGTCTGCAGATGTGATCCGCAGACTGCAGACGTTTACTTGCAGAAAAAATAAACAGCACCTTAGTGGTTCAGGTAAGTGCATAAAAATACTAAAACGGGATGAATATTAAAATAATAATTTTCATTGTACACTTTGAGAAGAAAGGTTGTACGAGATAACGACTTCTTTGGCTTGTAAAACGTTTTCATAGCTTTCTTTTCTTGTATAGCTAATATAAAGTAAGAGTTAATAACTACATTGCTCCTAACATTTAATAAATTAAGGGTTTGATTCAGACTGTTTGTTAACTCGTAACATGATTGGTATCTGACACTAACTTTTATTAAGTTTCAGTTAAATGGATGTAAAAAGTTTAAAATACCTCTGCACTAAAAGAAAACGTATTTAAAATATAGATAAATTAATATGGGTCCCACTCTACCAGAACCATCGTCGGACCACCATACAACAACCATCAATACTGATCAAGAGACGGAGAAAACGGTGGTGCGCAGGCGGTGGGGCGGCGACGGTGGTGCGCGCCGGGGGGGGGGGGGGGGGGAGGGGGCAACGGTGGTACGCAGACAGTGGGGTAGAGTGGGTCAGGCGGTGGTGAGCAGGAGGTGGGCAGCGACGGTGGTGCGCAGACAGTGGGGTAGAGTGGGTCAGGCGGTGGTGAGCAGGAGGTGGGCAGCGACGGTGGTGCCGTCGCAGGCGGTGGGGTAGAGTGAGACCCATAAATATTTTTTCTTTTAGTGCAGGGGTAATTTAGACTTTTCAAATCCAATTAACCGAAAAACTTAACAAGAGTTAATGTTATGGACCAATCATGTTACGAGTTGACAAACAGTAAAAACCAAACGTGTAATTTGTTAAAAGTTTGGACCAATAATGCGATATGGACAAACCAGAGGAACCAATCATGTAATTAACTCTAAAAGTAATGATCAAAAATTCATGTTCTTTGTAGTTCCGTTGAACTAACGGTAGCACATTTAAAATTTTGAATTTGCGGTAATTCATGTTCTTGAACAAAAATTCAAATGAATCTTTATTGATGGTTGGGCAAATTGATAATCACTTAACAAATATATTTAATCATTTAACAGAGATTGTGGAATTTATTGCCTTCATTATCAGGGCATCTTAACTGTTGTGAAGGCCAACAAAGAACAAAAACTTTAAGGCCCTTTTTCATAATTGAGGTTTGAGATTGACAGCTAATAGGTCATCCACTTATCAACCAATAAGATAATTAACAAAAAAACTAATAAGATGATTATCCAAGTTTTGAATACATAAGCATCTATAAAGTCTTGAAACACGTTGATTACTTATTATTACATATGTATATGAATCGTCAGGTATGTTAAAAATCAATTTGAAACAATTAAAATAATATAAGATTAAAAGTAAATAATTTTTTATCTTTAAAATATAATTATAAAGAATTTAAAACACCTTAAAAAAGGTATTATAACAATAAATTCAAAAATCATTTCCACACTTTTTTTAATGTTTCAAGTTGTTTTATGCAATAAACTTATTAGTTAAAGAATTTTAAAGCTTTAAAAATATTTTTAATCAAAATAGTTTAACCAATGAATGTTGTGTTGAAGCCGCTAAACCAACAGAGATGGACCATGTTGAAAAAAACACTACAAAAATTAAGTGAGACTTATCACTAAGACACTAACTAGCTAAGTTCGTGAGTTTGAAAGGAGAAGCGCCTATCCAAATCATCTATATTAACTTTTTGTTTCACAATCTAAATTGATTATATATATGTATAAGGTTATAAAATTGGAGGCCTCATAACTTCTAGGAACCTAAGGCTCGTGCCTATTTAATTACACTCTAGAGACGCCCCTGTTCATTATATGTTATATATTCTATTATTCGCGAATGCTGTAAATAGTTTCAGATTGCATATGGACCCCTAGATCCGGCTGATATGAGATCTCAATTGTAGAAAGTCTGCAATATACAGTATGCTAGGAGCAAAATCAAGCGGTTATATGGCCTTAACCGGTAGGAAACTTCTTCACCTGAGTCATATCTGGCAGCAACGCATGGATTTTAAATGAAGAAATCCGTGCGCCAAAACCACATGATTCAAAGAATGTTGCTTGGATTCTCGGATATGGGACATGATAACTGCTAATTCCGACATGCTATATAAGAAACACTGTTGTTTCACGGTTGATAAAGAGAGTGGGTTAGTATCCACCTAACAAGCCCAAAAAATATGACAAGTCCAACCCAATCCACATTTGTAAAACCCATCTCCCTTCTATAGATAGAGGTTCACCCCACACTTCTAATCCATACCATTTGCAGTAGCAAAATCCACTATTAGCATCTATCATAAAATCCACTATTAGCATCTATCATATCTCACTTATAAACCTCTATTCACCATGACCTTCATCTCCTTGGTAGGTTGTGATTCCTTGCCTAACATAAAAGGGATCATGGTCTCTTTCCCTGCTAGGGATACTTACTTTATAATGGGTAGTGTCGTACCATATCATTCTCTTTATCTTCTATACATACATATATACTTACTTGCATACTTGATATACGCTTGATACTTGATTACATTAATATATTACTGACTTGAGAGTCAAAGTTTCCGCGGGTTAGATCCCTCCAGGCCGACCCTAACGTAGATCTCTTTTGCCGTTACAGCTCAGATCAAAGCTCGGGATAGCTAGGCGTAGCTCAACCCAACATCAAGCCCGACAAGGATTTGGTTGTAGCAATAAGTGGCGCTATTTGTGGGACCACGAACAAAAACACATTTCGTGCTCTCATAACCATAGCCTTATCTGGTTATTGCTGGTGCTACGTTCTTAATCCAGATAAATCTCTCTCTCATGCGATTATGAATCTACTTACAATGTTGGTATGTGTCCTCACTTCTTGAATGTAGCCTAAGAAAATCATGGTCGGTTACACAAGCTACATACGTATATTCTCCATCTTTTGATGTGTAAATTAAGGGTTTAAATGTTGAATATTATGTTTGATTCCTAGTGTTTATGCATTTGATTATGTTGAATAGGTTAACTAGGAGTTTGAAGTGATTTTGTAGGTAAAATAATCAAGTTGGAAGCTTACATGGTGAAACAAGGCATTGGAGGAGTCAAGAAATGAAGATTCAAAGTGCAGCAGAAAATTTTCTACCGTAGCTTACTGTAGCCACCGTAGGCTACGCCAGCATCAGTAAAAAAACAGCAGAATACCCTCCAGCGCAGGCTACGCTGGCTGGCGTAGCCTACGCCATGGCCGTCATGTAACACCTATAAAAGCGCGTTTTTTTTAGTTTTCACTAACCATTAACCCCTTATTCGACCTAAGACGATTGGAGACGAATTTTTGGAGTTTCTAGACCTAATCCACATCATTCTAACACCATTCAATCATACGATATGCAATTCAACAACGGTTTTGAAGATCAATCAAGAACAATGAGCGGCTAGTCTTCTCGTGATCTACTTCGGGTAACAGGTTTTGTGTGATTAGGTTTTCGTTCGTATTTGACTTGTGTTGGGATTGAACTTCAGAACCCGTTAAGTTCTTTGATAAGTTTAACTCATGTTTTGATTGTTTAAACGATTGTCTTGGTTAATAATTATTTGAATATTATATGATATTGCGCGAATCATATGGTTGTAGAAGTCTTGGTTGCCAATTGAATTGGTATTGTGTATTAAGACCCATTAAGTCTTGATTATCAATACCACTTAATCATAACACACATAGAATCCCCATTAAGGATTTTCCACCAAGTTGGATTAAACGATTACCGAAAACCAAACCTTAATCCCGGAGTGGATTACTTTTCTCATAATTGTCTTCTTAATCAAGTTTAGTAATTTGCAATTTGTTTTCTTAGTTAATTTCTTAATCATTTCAAAATTCAATTTTTACAGCCAAGAGGCAATAAGTACTTTGATAATTTAGTTAATCGTTTCTTACAAATCCATTTACAATACACCGACCACTAATTCCACGAGGTTCGACAACCCTACTTACCCTAACTAGTTTAAGGTAAATAGGAACACACATTTAATATCTTATTTGATTGTTACTTCGACAACGATCAATACCTTGCAATGTTTACTGTTATGTATATTTATGTAACTTTACGTGTAAACAAACATGATTACAAAAGACATGAGGTTGAAACTACTCTATATCATAGTCTCCAGTTTTAATGCTTTGTATTTCATTTGATGGGAAATATAAATAAAAGATTTATGAATAGAGTGAAAGATTTTTGTTATTATGTGAAAACAGAGACACATGAATACAAGGGGTCAATTTTATGTATGCTTTATGATAATAATTTAAAAAGGGTCACAAGTCCATGCATTTATAACTTGTATCATGAAAACCCTTAAAACATAGAATACGTCTACAATTATAACTTATGTGATATCCTTCCCTGCCATTGTATATTATAACACACACAACCAAATTCAATTACTTATAGTCCATATATGGCTGTTAAAATTATGATTTCGTTCACACATTTGTTTGCTTTATAACACCTTGCTTTGTTAACACCGATAACACACGCATTCATCTTTGAAAATCACATATAGGGTACGACCTATACAATATAAAGTACAACCCTTGTCCTATAAAAAAATAAAGAAGAGAAAAGAAAACTATGATAATTGATATATTCATGGTTCACTTACAAAAAAGACAACCAAACATAAACTAGTAACCTTTGTTTATGTTTTAAAATGATACAACTTATGTTGTATAGTGTATAAGTATATATCTATTTTTGGTTCCTGAGAAAACAAACTAAGCTAAAAAGGTGAACTTTTATTTACTATAGTAAACAAGTCAAAGAGCAGTTAGGGTAGCTATTATATGACATTACCATAAATGAATAGGCGATATGGCTTTCAATAGCTATTATTTACCAAGTACTAAAATAGTTTTTTATCTTGTGATATGACATTACTATAAATGAATAGGCCATATGGTCTTATCTTTTGGGTCCTGCTGGGGATACCGCAGGGGTTTTTAGAGAGAAACCGGATCAAAAGATCACGGTTTGGCGAAACCGTGACACTTTGGGGAGAAACCGGATCAAAAGGTCACGGTTTGGTCAACCCTTTTGAGATATTTTTTTGAATCAAAAGGTCACGGTTTGGCCTCCATGTAACCTCTTACACACACGGTGCTCGAGGGGTAGGTGCACTAATCGAGGGAAAATCAGATTCAAAAAATATCTCAAAAGGTCACATTTTGGCCTCCATGTGATCTCTTGCTTTTTTTTGTATTATTATTATTGTTGTTGTTATTATTATTATTATTATTATTATTATTATTATTATTATTATTATTATTATTATTATTATTATTATTACTATTAACCGTAACCTTTTATTTTCTGGATACACAAAATAATACTATTATTATTATTATTATTATTATTAACTTTAAAATTATTACTTGAAAGCTAAAATACATTAATTCATATTTCTTGAAAATTAAAATACACTAAAAGTTACTTCTTTAAAGCTAAAATACATTAATTCATATACACTTAATAAAAATTGACGTTTATAAGTTATATATGTACGTAATTTTAATATGTACGTAATACTAAAAATTTTAATAAAAGAAATTTTGAATCCTATAAAAATATTATAAGTTACAAATTGAATAAAATATCTTACATTTTTATTATAAAAAAATTAAAAAAATTAAAAATTATACCCAATATGTCACGGTTTGGCCAAACCGTGACATGTACACTTAATAAAATTTGACGTTTATAAGTTAGTTTTTAAATGTTAATTTGTTTGTTATATATGTACGTAATACTAAAAATTTTAATAAAAGAAATTTTGAATCCTATAAAAATATTATAAGTTACAAATTGAACAAAATATCTTACATTTTTATTATAAAAAATTAAAAAAACTAAAAATTATACCCAATATGTCACGGTTTGGCCAAACCGTAACATATACACCACAAGAAACTCACTCCTAATAATTAACCCAATCCCGAGGTGCAGAACTTTTTCTGAAGCCCAATATGTCACGGTTTGGCCAAACTGTGACCTTTAGCCTTCAATATGTCACGGTTTGGCCTCCATGTCACGGTTTGAATCGGTTTTTTTCAAATTTTTTACGGTACGCCTAAAATTCCTGTATCTTTTTTATTTAGTGTTTGCGATAGATAGATATAGGGTCCCCTTATTTAGACACCCTTACATTTTAAATCAACACTCCTGCATCCTATACGTCGCGTATGGGTCCATACACGGTGTATAGGGTGGGTTGTTGGGTTGACATTTTATACCCTATACGCGGCGTATGGGTCTATACGCAACATATAGGGAATACGAACATTCCCCGACAGTTCGTCAGACAAGTCTATCAGACGCAGGGCTATACGTCGCGTATGACACCATACGCGGCGTATAGGCTATAATTTTTTTTGTCTTGGGCTCTTGGCTGAGATGTTTAAACAACCTATACGCCGCGTATGAACCCATACGCGGCGTATAGGTTATGGTGTTTATTTTTTGTGTTATTTTAACATATATTTTTCTAAAGATTTTTTGCGTATAAATTTTGCGTATAAATTTTGCGTATAAGTTATATTTTATAACTCATTAACCGGCCATTTTAAATATTAATTAACTAATAAAACAAATAAAATAAAGATAAACCGATAATAAACATATAAGATAAACATAAACTGATAATATAAATAACAAAGTTTTTAAAATACATAACAAAATAAAAATTACAATGCTATAAAAACTACGGCGAGTCTGGGTAATGTCGAGGCGGTGGCAACTTCGGAGGATCAATACCAGCAGCACGTGCTCGCGCAATCTCTAGCTGAACGTGTCACTCCATAAGATCCTCAACTCGATCGAGCCGACGACTCTGCTGCCGTAAACTCGTAGAAATGTCCTGCATAAATGTCTCCATACGTGTAGGCAGCCTCACATCTCTATAAATATGTCGAGGGAACTGTGGCTGAGCTGGCGGCTGATCATGTGGCTGCTCGTCGGGTGGTGGCTAATCATGCGGAATATGCCTTTGCTGCTGTTGTGGATCGTCAATGCCGAGCTGCTGAACAGGTGCTGGCTGCCAGATCTCCTCGGGTCGAAGAGAGAATCGTATGCCACCCAGAAATTGGCTTATAATACGCATGCCGAATAGCGTACGACGATCTAATCTGACCGGCTCGATCAGCGGAGATACGTCAGCGAGATGCCGAGGAAGATAACCTAAAGCTCGGGCAATCGCCGTGATGTACGCGCCGCCGTACACCGCTCCTCGCTCCTGGCGATGATAATACGAAGCAAAATACTCCACCAAACATCTCGCCAGGTTACACCTGGTCCCCGTAAGCAAACAGTATAAGTAAAATAAGTCGGGAATGGTACACCACTCCCGACTCTTGCCACGTCCCGTGATGGATGTGGTGATCATACGATGCAAGTAACGAATGAGAGGATCTCTAATGCCAGTAACCATGTCCTTAGTCCTCTGAAACGGACCTCACGCAATCTGAGGCCACCACTCTCTCAATCGACTCTCATCCATCTCAGTAATACCCTCGGTGAATAGAGGGGTAACAGTCTCCGGCTCAAAATAAAGTCCCGAGAGAACGGCCAACTGCTCAATGGATATCTGATGTGCATGTCCACAAAGCATAAACAAAATCTCAGAGCGCTGATCGTCCTCCTCCATCTCATCAGGTCGAATATAAGTAAAGGTGGATAAAAACTCCACAGTCAGCTCACGGTAAGACGGTAAAAACACGATTTCAAATAGACGACTCCATGGCGTATCGTCTCCGATAATAGCAGCAAGTCTATCGCGCTCTCCGAGCTCGGCCATAACCTCCCAATCGACGGCCTTTTGATGACCGATCTTCGTACGTATAAATTTTGAGCACTTAGCGTGCTCAATGGAACCGTGCTCAAACTGTAGCCAAGGATGATCAGCAATAACATCAACAACGTCAGCCTCAACATCTGTATCGGAAGACATATCTACATAAGAAAACAAATATATATAAATGTAACAGTTTAAACCCACGTATGGGTCAAAAACCATGTATAGGTCAACCCCCCTATACGTCGCGTATAGAGCTATACGCCGCGTATAGGGTACCCACGTATGGGTCATAAGCCACGTATGGTCACCCCCAACCTATACGTTACGTATAGAACTATACGCCGCGTATAGTGTACCCACGTATGGGTCATAAGCCACGTATGGTCACCCCCTACCTATACGCTTTTTTAACGTATCTTTCAATCTATTAAAGCGAGATCTCTATCTGTTATTATGACGCGCGGCTCCATACACTTGTTTAACGTATCTTTCAATCTATTAAGCACCCATTCAAAATTATCTTCCCGTTCTTTGCTAATAAACGCATGAGCAACACAAAATGTTTTGTGTGTGGAGGTCACACCAACAATCTGAACAAACGGAAGTTTTTACATGTTTGTTTTATATGTAGCGTCTATCATCAGCACGTGCGGAAATGCACGCCAAGTGTCGTATGATTTGGGATGACAAAAAAATATATCTTCTACGACATTTGTATCGGGATCTTCTCGGGTGTAATAAACGTACCTTTTAAAAGATAAAAGGTTTTCTAAGACTTGCATTGGTGTTTCACCGACGTTTCTTTAACTTCTTATCTTATATTGAGCGTTGTATACGTCTCTGGTTATTGATGCGTTATTAGGATTTTTCTTTTTTATAGCTGATAAGATGCTACGATGCTACGAGGCTCCATGTTCTGATCAGTAAGCTGCTCCACCAAATTGTATTCGTTTTGAGAAAACCTTCTTACAAAAGGATGCCCCTCCATATGTTGAGCGGGATCATGGTTATGTTCGTCACTTCGCACCTCTAATTTCCACGAACGACGTTTGTTGTCGTATATCCCTACTAATTTAAAAGGACATCCGATTTTTTTGCTACCAGATCGTCTAATTGTTGCTTTACTTTTGTGTTCGCCAGCACGATCACAGATAAGCCATACCTTTACGACCTGACCTTCTTTTTTCTTTGATCTTCGTGTAATAATAACGTAACCATTATCACGTCCTCTATTAACAGCCCAACAGACTAGCTCATCGAGAGATAAAAATTTTTGAGACGTTTCAAACGATACTTTCGTCATTTGTTTTTCATCACTCGAGAGTATGTTATTTTGTTGCGTGTCGTAAGTTGACTCTCGGCAAAACTCAACTTCATTATCGGCAACATACGATTGGTTTAAATCTGGCAGTCCTGTCTCGTAAGAAGATTGAACGTATGAATTATCTTGATTACTATCCGCCACGTACGAAACGCTTGAATATTCATTTGAATATTCACCAAACAAATAGTTACCGTCCCAAAACGACATACCGAACGAATAAAAAGTGTGATATTTTGAGAGAAAAATACGTTTGAGATTTACAGAGATCGAAAGCGTTATCGAAAGAACGTTCTTATATAGTTGAAAGTGAATCTTGTGTCCCGTCATATTTGAAATCACTTATACGTGGCGTATGGGTCCATACGCCACGTATAGGCTTGCGTATGGCACCTATACGCATCGTATGGCACTATATGCCACGTATAGGCGTGCCACATTTTCCACGTATGGCACCATACGCTGCGTATATTCGTACATGGTACAAAAACACTTTAAAGGACGTCAGACAACTATACTTAGCGTATGGGCCCATACGCCACGTATAGGCTTGCGTATGACACCTATACGCGGCGTATGGGGCTATACGCTGCGTATAGGCTTGCCACGTTTGCCCCATATAAGCCCATACGTTGCCTGTAATTGTACATGGTACAAAACACTTTAAAAAGTACGTCTGACAACTATACGTGGCGTACGGGTCCATACGCCACGTATAGGTGGGACAAGTATTGGGCGCATGGACCCATACACCGCGTATAGTGCACAAGCCTTGGGCGCATGAGCACTATACGTGACGTATGGGTCCATACGCCACGTATAGTGCTAATGCACCCAAGGCTTAACCTTTGTTCAGGCGCACGACCTTTGTTCAGGCGAATGAGCACTGTTTACGCGCATGACTTGGAAAGAAAATAGGGTTACATGGGTTAACTATTTCTTTAAAATAATTTTTAGGTAAACTATAACTCTTATTTCATTTATATACATACTTACGTACACATAAATTTCTTGATTACTTAATAATCATTTCAACTAACTCGGGTTCCACGGTATCAGTCGGTTACGATGAAAATCTTGAAAATTATTCAGTTTAACCGTAACCGACTAACACCGATGGAACCCGAGTCAGTTGAAACGATTCTTAAGTATCCAATTCAGATATATGTATATATATATGTAAATACTTACTGAAGTAAGAATATATAATATTACCGAGTAAATTATTTGCGAGAAGAAAATGTTGAACCACATAACCCAAATTTCTTGCGATCTTGAATAGAACCATCAATCACAAACGAACGAATTTGAGAATTCGAACGTTTACACAACGAAAAAGGGACCTATACACAACGAAAAAGTATTTGAGAATTCGAATTTGAGAATGCGTTGCCTCCCTTTATATATACAACGAAAAAGGGACCTATACGGGGCGTATAGGTCCATACGCCACGTATAGGTCGGTGTCGTACATGACAAGTGGGTAGGTCCCCGACTGCTGCATCGACAACTATACGCGGCGTATGGGTCCATACGCAGCGTATAGCTATCGGTGTAGCAGTCGGGGACCTACCCACTTGTTATGTACAACACCGACCTATACGTGACGTGTGGACCTATACGCCCCGTATAGATCTACTGATGTGACGTGGAATGTCAGACAGTAATGACGCATTAATGGTCGATACCTATACACCGGGCATGGGCTGCGTATGGACCCATACGCGGCGTATAGAGGGGTGTCGATTTAAAAAGGTGGGTGTTTATTTATTAGGACCATATATATATTGGGGGGAATCTTCCACTTAAAAAATAATAATAGTAAAAGTTTGTTAATAAGCTATCACTATCAACTTTTTTTTAAGAATACAAGTTATTTATTTATTTTTTAAATAATATTGTAAGATGATAACTCTAGTATTAAACATGTTTCAAGAGCATGTTAAAAAGGAAGAAAAAAATTTATTGTTTTACAAGAACCAAATTTGTTTTCTTGGTGTACATTTGTAGAAATTGTAAATATCAACCCAAACCGGGTCAAAGGTAGCTTTTTTATTTGCTTTTAGTTTGTATAGCTTTAAACAACTATTAATCGTTGATGCTCTTTTCACATGTTATAGTTATTGAAAGTCAAACTTGTTAGATGCATAATGATTCATCTTATTACTTGGTAAATATGTAGATGAAGATAATAAGTAAGCTAGCATCCACCAATGATTATTAGTCTAACTGATTAAAGTAAGATACTCATGACATGTAAATATTAGGAAGTTATGAGTTCAAGCCTCGCTTTATGCAAAACTGCTCAGAGTTGAGTCAGATGTTTCCCAATAATGAGTTTCCTCCCGTGAGGGTTAAGGGTACCGTCCTGACTGAGAAATAAATAGGTGGAACCGATTAAGATAACACATTCTCCGAATTAAGGTCCCATATCTGCTGTTTAAAAAAAAGCTAGCTTTCAAATTAATCTTTGTTAAGTGAATATAAACATGTCAAAGGCAAAAAGTAGCCTGCAGGACCTAGTGATGCGTTGGCTGTCAACCAACTTTCCAGTCAAGGGAGCCAACATGCTTCTCCCTTTTGATGATTAATTTACTACCAATGATCATTAGTCAATCAGTTAAGATGAGGCGCCCTGGCATATAAATAAAGTGGGGGTCATGAGTTCAAGTCTCAGTTTAACAAAAAATGCTTAGAGTTAAACTAGGGGATTTTAAACCCCTCAATAATGCTTTTAAACCCCTCAATAGGCGTATGCAATAATGCTTTTAAAATCCTAAATTTATTTTCCTAAACTGAAAGTAAAATCCTAAATTTATTTTAGTAAGAATCATAATAGCATTTTGCGTATGCAATAATGCTTTTAAACCCCTCAATAGACCTAAGTGGACAAGCGAAATCTCATGAGAGTTTCTAATAAACATCTCCATAAAGTTCTTCAGGTTGCCTCCAGCTAAGCATTAAATTTAGTATGTTTAGCCAAGTCTTACCTAATATGTCTCTTACGGTGATCTAAGTGCGCATTCGCATACCAAGTTCCCAACATATGCTCGGCAATTTACATGCCAAATTCATACTCAACGATTATCGACATGTAAGCAAAATAGTTACCGCTCAAGAACCATTTCTTAATAACTTGCTCGACATCTTGCATTCTCACATTTATAATCTTTGTCCTTAAACCCCCACCCCAACTTTGTTGGTTGGTGTAATCAATACATGAAGAGGGCCCGGATACACTTCGATTACATCAATCATTAACTACTCAAAAGGTTTCCTGTCTTTGATTAAGTCAGCATACCCATTTTCTTGTCCGTAAGAAATGTAACCACTTCTTTAACTTCTTCATCGCCCACAACTTGTTCAACACATGAATACTCTTCAACAAATAGGGGAATCAGTATGATACTAATCTCCAATACATCCTCCCCAACTTGCAAAGACGGTGAGATGGATTTTCTACTTCACTACAAGAAAAACAGTTTTTTGCGACGAACTTTTTTGCGGCGATAATAATTTCGTCGCAAAAAAGTCGATAAACGACAAAAAAGTTTGCTTTTTTGACTTTTCCAGTCAAAATGTGATTTTGCGGCGATAATTTCGTCGCAAATAACAAAAATATATATTTTTTTAATTTTTTCATTTCACGACAATTTTTTAAAGGGCGGGAAAATTCCCGGCAATTAATTTGCGGCGACATTTCGTCGCAAAAAAGATGTGATAAAAAATAAAGTTTTATTTTTTATTTTTTATTTATAGAATAAATATTTGCGGCGATAAATCGTCGCAAAAAAGTGTATCTAAATTTATTTTTATTTTTATTTGATGTAAAAAGTGTCGTCGCAATTGGTTTTTTGCGGCGATATATCGCCGCAAAAAGTTTCTGCATATTTTAAAGTCGTGGTCTTCAGATCTTGTTCCCATCTCTCAACCAACACACACCCACATACGCCAACCCCACCCCGACGGCCCACCCCCACCCTACTCCCGGCGACCGGCCACCCCCACCCTACTCCCGGCGCCCGGCGACGACCGGCATCCCCTACCTCACTCCCCGTCGGCCGGCGACACCTACCGTCGCTCCACCACTGCCATTTTCAAAGTTGCTGCTCCACCACCGCCGGTCCACCACCGTCGCCGTCTCACCACCGTCGCCGCCTCCTTTACACCCTAGCCACCACCACCACTCCTGATTTTAGGTAATAACCTCAATTTTACCTAATTTTATGTTAATTTTTAGTTAATATTTTGAAATTAGGGTAATAAAGTTTATGTGGTTATGAAAACAAAGATGTTTAACATGTGTGTATGTATGTATTTAAGAATGTATGTATTTAGTGTGTTAATTTGTAGTTGTTTGGTTTGAAGTTTATTTTGTTTATGAAAATATGGATGTTTAACATGTGTGTATGTAAAAATATAAGAATGTAGTTTATGAAGTTTATGAAAATATGGAATGTTAAGTTTGGGATTTTGTAGTTTATGTAAGAAGTTTATTTTGTTTATGAAATATTGAATGTTAAATTTATGTTAATATGTAGTTGTTGTTGAAATTAGGTTTATTAATTTTGTATTAACATTGTGTATGTTTGTATTAAGATTGTTTGAAATAACATGTGTTTGGTATGTTAATATAAGAATGTATGTATGTATTTGGTATGAATATAAGAATGTATATATGTATTTGGTATGTTAAATTGTATTAATATGTAGTTATTGTTTGAATATAAGAATGTATATATGTTTGTATTTCCCTAGTTTTAAATATGTTAAGATAATTAATATTTGTTTGTAGACGCAGTTATGACGATTGATAAGACTTGGACTACTTTAGAAAATAAATTTTCTAAAGAATATCTGATTGGTCTTAAAGCATTCATGGAAAGGTGTAAGAGTTATATGAATGGCCAAAATAAAGCTCGATGTCCGTGTAATAATTGCAATAACAGTTATTGGTTTCCTCTTCCAACAATAGAGCGCCATATACATAATAATGGTTTTTGTCGATTTTACAAAACGTGGAGGTATCATGGTGAATCATATGTTCCGTCACCGGTAGTTCCAGTCATACCTCAAACGACAGACCCAATACATGATTTTATTAACGATGTTCGTCAGGAGAATGTCCCACAAGAGGACAACACATACGACGACGACGAACCAATGAACACAACAGATACACCGATTGATACAAATGATGAACTTGCTGAATTACTGAAACTTGCCGACACCGAACTATACCCTGGTTGTGACTGGATGTCTTTATTGGATTTCTTGGCAAAACTGAGTCACATGAAGGCCATCAATAAATGGACCGATACATCGTTTGACCAATTGTTAGAATTTCTGAAAACTGCATTTCCGCTTGCTAAAATCCCACCGTCAAACTATGAAGCCAAGAAGATAATGAAGAAAGTTGGGTTAGGATATGAATCGATCCACGTTTGTAAGAACGACTGTTGTTTATTTTGGGGGAAAGATAACCAAGATTTGCAAAAATGTCCAATATGTGATGAAAGTAGATGGAAGGACGCAAACACTAAGGGGAAGAAAGTTGCCAACAAGGTTATGCGTTACTTTCCATTAATTCCTAGATTAAAGCGTATTTATAGCTCAAGACACACTGCAAAGCATATGACATGGCATGCTTCTGGACGTTGCACGGAAGATGGTAAGTTACGTCACCCGGTGGATGGTACATCATGGAAAGAATTCGATTCAATGTATCCTGATTTTGCCAAAGAACCTAGAAATGTTAGATTAGGGTTGGCTGCTGATGGCTTCAATCCATTTGGGAACATGAGTACGTCGTATAGCATGTGGCCGGTAATACTGACAACATACAATACGCCACCATGGTTATGTATGAAAGAGTCTTCATTCATGCTGACGTTATTAATCCCTAGCCCTAAATCACCTGGGAAGGACATTGATGTTTTTTTAAGACCATTGGTTGATGAATTGAAAAGTCTTTGGTCGGACGGAGTCGTGACAAAAGATGCAGTTATAAACACTTTCTTCACATTACGTGCAATGCTTTTATGGACTATCAATGATTTCCCTGCTCGTAGTAGCTTGTCTGGTTGGAGTGGGCAAGGTTACTTTGCATGCCCAACATGTAAGGAAGACACTCCATCTGTTCATGTATTGGGAAAAACTGCTTATGTTGGACATAGAAGATGGTTACCAACAAATCATAAATGGAGGAAGGACAAGTCATTCAATGGTCAGAACGAGACTAGACGTCCTCCTAACAGGAAAACTAATGATCAGATTTTGGAACAACTTAATAAATTGCCGCCCCGTATTTCTGGGAAACATGTTCAGTTTGGTGGTAAGAAGAGAAAACGTGATTCCGATGTTGAATTGAATTGGACCAAGCGTTCTATTTTCTTCGAGCTTGAATATTGGTCTTCAATTCAACTAAAACATAATTTGGATGTCATGCATATCGAAAAGAATGTGTGCGAGAGTTTGTTGAATACGTTGATGATGAACAAGGAAAAATCCAAAGACACTAATAAGGCAAGAATGGTGTTAGAACAATGGAACATTCGACGTGACTTGTGGCTTGTAGATAACGGTCGCGGTAAGCTCTCAAAGCCTCATCCCAAGTTCTCTTTCTCAAACGCCGAAAGGAGTCTTTTTTGTCAATTCATTAAGGAAGTAAAACTACCTGATGGTTTTGGCTCTAACTTTAAACATAAGGTAACCGATAATGATACCCAAATAACGGGGATGAAATCACATGATCATCATATAATGATGCAACGGTTGCTTCCGATTGGTGCTCAAGCGTACTTGGATAAAAACATTTCAACACCAATAATTGAGATGTGCTTATTCTTTAAGCAACTTTGTGCTCGGAACTTGATGTCATCTGACATGCAAGATGCTGAGGAGAAGTTGATTAAAATTTTGTGTTCTTTCGAGCAAATATTTCCTCCGTCATTTTTTGACATAATGATTCATTTGGTTATGCATTTACCTGAGGAGGCCATTCAAGGTGGGCCAGTTTATATGAGGTGGATGTATCCATTTGAAAGATACATGAAAAAGCTGAAAAATTATGTTAGAAATAAGGCTAGGCCCGAAGGTTCCATTGCGGAGGGGTATGTCGCAGATGAAGCCTTAACTTTCTGTTCAAGGTATCTTGACGGTGTACCGACGAGATTTAATCGGCCGGACAGAAACGAAGATGCCCCAGTTCCCACACGTGAGTTTTATGTCTTCCAATCGCTATGCACACCTATCAGCAAGGGGGTTGATAAAAAAATGGATGGTGTGCTTTGGGCAAATCTAAATTGGTTTGTTCTTAACAACAGCTCTGAGATCGAAGAATACAAAGAGTAAGTATTTTCTATTTCGGGTTGTGTTTTCGTAAGTTATCTTTATAGTGATTATTATTAACGCAAGTAACATTATTTATAGTGAATTTATTACTCAAATGCCGCATGGAACTGACTTGGAAGCAAATTTTCCTAACTGGTTTAAACAGAAGGTAAACTCATTTGTGTATAAAACCGATTATACAAACCGATCATACAAATTTTTCTAATTTTCTCTTATTTCAAATAGATCAACCGTCGGCGAGTAAATGATGAATCTAGTGTTAGTCCTCAGTTATTTGCTTTAGCAAATGGACCACGACATGCAAACTCTTACACCGCTTGTATAGTTAACGGTGTGAGATTTGTAGTTCATAGCCGAGACGTACGCCGTACAACTCAAAATAGCGGCATCTCAACAACTGGTCAAGATGGAACAAAGTATTACGGTTTGTTGGAAGAGATTCTGGAGCTAGGCTATCTAGACCGTTGTAAGGTTGTGTTGTTTCGATGTAAATGGTTTAAAACTAATAACAACAAACTTTGTGTCATTAAGAATAACATAACCAGTATTTCTACCCAAACTGAATGGTTTACAAATGATCAATACATTCTTGCAACACAAGCAGAGCAAGTTTTTTATCTTGACGAACCGTCTAAAGCCAGTCAAAGAGTTCAATCAATCAGACATTGGAAGGTCGTCCAAGAGGTGAATCATCGGAAGATTTGGGACCGAGATATTATAATGGAAAATAATGAAGCAGATTTAATTCATGGCAGCACTTCATCTGAGCTTTTGTTGTCTGCTGACTTAGATAATTTAACATATGATGGTATGAGTAGAGATGAAGCTACAGAAGTCGATGTTTCCCTTGAGCATGTCAATGTAGAGGACGAGACATATGAAGATACGGATGAGGGTGAAGACGACGATGCAGACCAAGTTGTTGACGTTTCTGATAATTCAGATGATGAATCAGACGAATTTAATAATGATTGTGGAGAAGATTCTTATCACACCGATGAATCCGATTGATTGTAATTTTTAATTTTAACCGAATCATTTATTATGTTTGATCTATTATGTTTATTGAATTGTTTTTTTCAATTATGTGTTTAGCTAATGATTCAATTACGGTATATTTGTATACTTATATAATCTTTTTTTACAGATGGCAGACGTGGCCCGGGGTCACGGTGGGGATACCTATGGTCGTGGTCCACCTGGTGGTGGTCCTCCCGATGATGATCGATCGTGGCAGCCGCCACGACAGTGCGAGGTCAGTGATGACTCCGGCAGCGGCAGCGGACGAGGTATGACCAATTTTTTATACTATTATCTTTTAAAATGAAAATATATAATTTACGTAGAATTTTTATACTATTATCAATTTGCAGGACAAGGCAAGCGTGGAAAGACCACACTTCAAGGTATACGAAAGAGAAATCCACAAGGAAATTTGCTCACAATTGAATTTGAGCAAGGTACGCATGACACCTACAAACCTGTGGGTGTCAATCAGGCGACCTTTGCTTCACTGGTTGGCACAATCGTTGACAGATTTCCTCAAAACTACAAGAGCTGGAGAAAGATACCTGCGGATTTGAAGGCGACTATCTGGGCTGACTTACAGGTTAAGTTTTTGATAATTAAATTCAGTGATTAAATATATATACACTAAGCTATTTGTTTTCATAATTTGCAGATGTATTTTGATATGACTCCCCACGAAGGCCTGAGGGCAGGCATTGAGAAATATGCTGCAAACCGGTATAAAGATCACAAATACCGGTTCAAGCAAAAGCATTTTAGCAAAATAGGCGGGGAGGACAGGGTTGATATTTCTGATGTTGTGCCACCTGATATGCAAGAATCTGAATGGAAAGGCTATGTGGATTACTACACTTCTCCTGAAGTCAAGGCTCGGTCTGCAACCAACAAGTCCAACAAAGGGAAGCAGACGATCAAGGGACATGGCGGTCGGACATCTTTAGCCCAATGTCGTTATATGTTTGTAAGTTATTTTAATCTAATGTGTTTATAACTTGTTTTATGTGTTTGTAAGTTACTTTTATATTATTATATAACTATAAAATGTGTTTACAGCGGGAAGATGGTTCTGATGAATCTGGGAGTGCCATATTAGCATATCGTCGCTTCTATACCGATTCAAGCGGTAATTTCTATCAACCTGAACCCGCTGCATACTATGTAAGTAATGTACACGTCTTACAATTTTATAAAAATAAAGTAATATATAAAATCACCATATATATAACATTGTTTATTTTTTTTGTAAACTATAAAGGAGCAAATGGTCGCGCTTCAACAACAACATCCAGAAATGTCAGAGAAACAGATCATGCGCCAGGTGTGTATGGATTTGTGTATGTATATTAGAATGTATGTATATTTGTGTATGGATGTATCTGTTCCCAATTCTTATTTGTTATACAAATATATTTCTGGTTATATAAAATGGATTAATATGTATATTTGTGCATATGTATATGGGTATTTGTGTATGAATATGTATGTGTATATATTAGAATGTATGTATATGTGTGTATGAATGTATATGGGTATTGAGATTAAAATGAATATATATTTGTGTATGAATGTATATGGGTATTGAGAATAAAATAGATTTATATGTATATTTGTGTATGAATGTATATGAGTATTTGTGTATGAATGTGTATGTGTATATATTAGAATGTATGTATATGTGTGTATGGATGTATATATGTATTTATGTATGGATATATATGTGCATGTGTATGGATGTATATATGTATTTATGTATGGATGTATATGTATATGTGTATGAATGTATATGTGTATTTATGTATGGATGTATATGTGTATGTGTATATGTATGTTGAATTGTGATTAAAATAGATGTATATGCGTATTTGTGTATGGATGTATATGTGTATTTGTGTATGGATGTATATGTGTATTTGTGTATGGATGTATGGATGTAAAATTGATGTACATGCGTATTTGTGTACAGGTGTTGGGGGAGCGGCCCGGGTGGGAACGTGGCATCGGTCCAATACCGAGCGTGCCTTCACAACCCCCACCGCCACCTCATAGAACAGATCAGCGGATGTTCTCACAATCTGAGGTTGAGGAGATAGTAGCAGCGAGACTGGCAAGAGAGCAAGAACAGATGATGGCTAATATGATGGCACAAATGCAAAGTCAAATCCAAAGCCAAGTCCAGAGCGCGTTGAGGAGAAGTGGTCATTCTCAAGAAGATGAAGAAGATGAAGATGATTAAGGTGGGTCGTCATAGGATGGTTTGATGGTTTTTAGTGATTGTAATGACTATTTTAAAACATTTGTTTGTGTAACTTTTAACTTGTTAAATTGGGACAATTTTTTGTTTATATGCTATGTTTTGCGATTGGTTTGATAGTTTTGATAGTGTGTAATGATTTGGAACAGCAGGTTTGGTCTGGTACCCAGAAAAATCTGGGTGGATTGCTGCAAATGCAGCCAAATTATTAAAAAAAAATTTCTTTTTTGCGGCGATATGTCGTCGCAAAAAAGTAAAATATATTGGCAAGGATTGCCGCAAAAAAGATTTTGGTCAAAAAATTTGCGGCGATATATCGCTGCAAAAAATAAGTACTCGTCGCAAAAAACATCGTCGCAAAAGATTTATCTCTGAATTTCATTTTTTTTAAAATAAGTGGGGCCCACAAAAGAAATCGTCGCAAATTTCGTCGCAAATAACATTTTGCGACCACTTTGTTACGGCGACTGATTTGCGACGACATTTTCGTCGCAAATAATATTTTGCGACGAAATTACTGTTTTTTGCGACGATACTTATCGCCGCAAAAAAGTCTCTTTCTTGTAGTGCTTGTAGTTTAAGCATTTAAATCATTGTTGACATGACAAATGGTATTATGGTAATCGAGCAATATATTCCTCATTCACATATTGATAAGCATTCTGAAATAATTTAATATTTTAGATAATGACATTTTCTTGTTTCTGACTAGGAACTAACATTGGATCTGATCATAACAATAGGAAAATTTTGATGGGTTCGAGTATTCACAATTATCGGCTTGATCACACTATTAAAATATTTGTATGTTGGTTGAAAGTATGCATGTTAATAGTTGTTGTAGTCCTTCAAGTTACTTGAGCTAATGTGTCATTTGTGGTTCATAATTGCTGCAATTCAAATTTTGCCTACAATTGTAGTTCACTCTAACTGATCATACCCTTGATAATCGTACGAATAAGATGAAGGTGTATCTTTATGTCACAAAATATGATCGAATAATATCTCAAACAAACCAAAAACCAAGTCTGATACAATGAAAACACTACCAAGAACAGAGACAACAGAGAACCAGACTATCAAAGTGATAATCTACAGAGAACTGTTGTGATTAGCAGAGGTTCACTAATGAACAAGAAACCCTAATTGTAGGGTGAAGAAGAAGAGTAGTGGCTGAAGAAATAATATCTGATATTTTACACCAAGAGCCCTAATGCCAAATAAGTAGCAGCCACCATCGATGCCAATGCCAAGCCCATCTCAATGATCAACACCAAAGCCCAAAGCCCAGCAAACAAAGTCCAACTCCATCCAGAGGATCCCACAAAACAATACAAGAAATAAACAACATTAGAAGGATTATTTAGACATAAAATTGAAAATAATAAACAACTTTATATAGTTTTAACACTTTATGATAAATTTTCAACATATATAATTTTCTTCACGCATCCTCATATTTTTCTAAGTAATCAAGGCAATCATCTCACGCTTAAGCTGGACTCCCGCAACATTTACATATATAATAAACTCTTTTACGATGAAATTCAACTACTTAAAATTCTACTACCTATAAAGAAAGAACCTGTGCAAACAAACTAGAAACCCAAGGTAAATACGGAACACATAAAAATTATAATAAAATACAAATTTTTTGGTTTTTTGCCTTTTCCAAAAATTTTAAGCAAACTGCAAATCCTAGTGTCCCACAAAGGAGGCTATGATTAATCGGGACGTTTGTCGAAAACCTATTTATTTATCTTGTGTGTCCAAACCAATCATTAACCGGCTACAAGCTAGATGACTTTAGCCAAGATGGATTACATGTCCGGTTCCTATTGGTGGAAATTGAATTGAAGCGAACTAAAATTTAATTATTAATTTAGCTTTTTTTTATTAGTCAACTGCTTATTTTAACACTTTTCTCTTTGTTTTATTTTTAAAGTCGTGCATGATATTCTTTTTTTTTTTTTAAAAAATCAAAGGTAAGAGTACTCATGTATGACAATCACAAGATAGTCTAGTGATAAGACGTACAACTTAAATTTATCTAATAAAGTCAAGTTCATACATTTCTCATGTAAACATGTTAGAGCATTCACATCTCATTCCTTATCTTTATCCATATAATTACACTAAAAATCACTACTTCTTCTCTCTCCTTTCAATTAAATAATATATTTTTATACCTTTTTCATTACCTTTTCTCTCTCCTTCACTCACAACCACTTTCAAAAATATTAAAAAATTTATAAGAATTGTACAGTGATTCTTCAAATATACCAATCCACAATAACATTTTCTCTCTCCTTCACTCACAACCACTCAAAATCATTCCATATAATATACCAAACACACTCACATAAATATAAGGCATGGGTTGTGAATGCTCTTAGATAGCTTGTCGCTAAAAATGAAAATGTTAGTTATTTATGCGTGTGAATACCAGTATTGATCATGGTTGTTAACTAATGCAACATACTAAATGTCATATTATAATATAATAAATGTTAACTAACCATGCGTAATGGATTAGGCTGAGCCTAATGAGTTATACGTAATGTTCTTAAAACCGGATCGGACAGTGAACCGATCATTTTACTGGTTGAACCAGATTTAAGAATGAGATGATATCATAATAATATATATGTATGTATATTATATATAGCTATATATAAGTTAATACAAGTATTCGTATATTCTATAGTTATATGTAAAACCCAACAATAGTTATATATCCAATACTATAATTCATCATCCGACCTATCTGTTAAACTCATTAAAATTTAAAAAAAAATAAAAATATGATCCGACCCCGTTCCCGATCCAACTGCCGAACCAATTCAAACCGTCCGGTTCTTGTAGAAGAAAACGAGTTGGGGTGGATAGAACTGGTGGTCTTACCGAACTCCGCCAGGCCGATCCAACCCGAACAACATTGATTATAAGTGATAACAATCCACAAGTCATAGTTCTTATTTAAGGAGTCTTATGACTCATATACACTCATGTTTGACCATGAATCACTACGTTTTGACAATGTTTCACCACCGTTAACCATTACTTGAAATACACCTAGTTTGTTTGATCACCATGAATCACAATGATTTACCAAGTTCAGCTACATTATGGTATTACAGCAATGGAAAGTTTTGACACCAACAATGTGTTTCTCTTTGATGTATTCTTAACAAAATCATGTTCTTCAAATAGTTTTATTACCAAACATTTACCTCCAACAATAAGCTCTTTAGACATGAACTCTTTGAAACATTACATTTTATCAAGAAACAAACAGTACTCTTTCCAACATTCAACTAAATGTTTTCAGCTTTCTTAAAACTCATCTTCCTAACCTCATCCATAAACTCTTGAATATTCCGATCAGATGATCCCCCTTCCGCCACCGCCTCCGCTGCTGCTTTCTTCCATTTCATCGCATTCGCCTTCATCTCCGACACCTGTACGCCACTCGTAGCCTCCCTTAAGCACTTCTCAACCTCCTCTCTTCTAACCACCCTATGCTCAGCCTCACCCCTACACATCCTGACCCCAACATTCCACTCATCAACCAAGTATTTGGCGTTTGTCACCTGATCCCCCCATTGCGGAAACGCGACCACGGGGACACCGCAGGACAACGCCTCCATAATCGAGTTCCAACCACAATGACTCAAGAAACATGACACAGCCGGGTGGGTCAACACCTGAGCTTGTGGGCTCCATTGGACCACCATCCCCCTCTCCCCCACCTCCTCCAAGAACCCCTCGGGCAATTTGCCAGATACCCCAGTAGAAGTCGCATTCATCCTCATGACCCACAAAACGACACCCCTGAATTCAAAACACCATACGCCATCTCTGTCACCTGATCTTGGCTCAAACTCACGACGCTTCCGAACGATATGTAAACCACTGATGAAGGCTGCTTTGTGTCGAGCCACTCGACACAATCATCAGCCTTTATCAGATCTCCAGATATACCGGAGCTGGTTTTGAGCAGTGGGTTCTTGAACAACGGACCCACTGCCCGAATATTAGGGCATATCTGAGACATGTACTTGATCAAATCCCCCTCAAGTTCTTCAAAGGTTTCCATCAACACACAAAAGTTGTTTGACAAGTTCTTGAACTGCCCTAAAATCGCTCTTCTTAAAAACGCGTAAGGCGTTGAAGGATGCAGAAAGCTCGGGATCTCATCGGATCTCAACACAGGCATGTTGGGCAACTGAACGTCGATTTCGGGTTGTTCATCACTTGGAAAAGGGACTAATGATTTCTCGTAGTGATAATAAGATGAAAAGCAAGAACAAGACTGCACCCAAAGCACTGCACAAGGGATGTTTAGCTCTTCTGCTAAGTCTGAAACCCAAGGCACAAAGGGGTTGTTGATAAGGCACGCGATCGGGCGGCGGGTTTCCGCATGGCGGTTGATGATTCCGGTGAGTGCTGTCTTTCCGTAAGCCTCAAGCTTAGGCAAGTACGTGTCAAGGTCATTACGTTCATCATCTTTGTCTTCAGAGCATCCGTCGTCAAAGAACTCGAACCGGATCATTCCGCCATGGTTTCCTACCGGAGTAGGATCACCGGAGACGGGTGCTCCGGCTTTCTTCATCTTCTCTCCGATGGATTTGGAAGCAGAGAAGGTGACAAGAATGTTTCCATTTGAAGCTAAAAGCTTACCTAGCCTGAGAAGTGGATTCACATGACCTTGTGCTGGAAACGTAACTAAAAACACATGCACCATATCTTGTTTTGTAGCCATTGATGGTTAGTAGAACAAAAGTTTTTTTTTTTTTTTTTTTGTGGTAGTGATCAGAAGTTGTGTGGTTTCTGAATGGTTGATATATGAGTGGGTGCATGTTGTTAGGGAAAAGGGTTGTAATATATAGAGATTGGAGATAGATGATGTTAGAAACTTTTAGATGATGATGGGCAACAAATGGTGAATGTGGTGTACGGTCATCAATCACCACATCCCCTTGGGTCTATTACTAGGATAATTAAGATAAATGTTGGTCCATTGATTTTACTCTTCAAATCCTTAGGTATACAATTGATGTAACGTGATTATGTATTGTGTTTTTGGTTTTCGGCGTCTATCTCCGTCTCGATGATAGTCGTCGGTGGTGCTTGTTTTAACGAAAGTCAATTTTCAAAAAAAAATATACAATAGAGCCCGGGGCGTTAAAGATAGAGCTAGCCCTTTAAAAGGCATTAAACACCTCCCTGTGAGGTTGTGGAGATTACGTTAAATAATGTACATACATTTATTGTTAAAAAAATATGCTTTACATGTTCAAGAACTTAAGAACATAAGTGGTGTATCTTACACGCACAATCAAAAAAAATTAATTAATACATTAAAAAAGGCTTTAAAGAGAGTGAGTATTTCTTTTTTGATGTAACACCTTGGAGTTAAAAAGGAAAGTGAAAATATATCCAATAGAAGTTTTAGTTTTTTTTTTTTTTTTAAAGCTGAGGATCAAGAACTCGCGTATGACAAGAGATGTGGACTATGTTGTCCAAATCGTGTACCACGCCACAGAGCCCCCACGCCGACCAACCGAACAACCCCTCGATGAGAAACCTCTATCACCCAGGTAAACCCGTAGAGGAAAACTCACCCGAAAGACTCGAACCCGGGTTTCCCCTGGCCTCATCCTCCGTGGCCACCACTGGGCTAGCCAGTGATGGTTCAATAGAAGTTTTAGTTAGATAATCACCATCAACGTTCTGACAATCATTAAATAAAATTTAATTGCATCACTTAACATGCATATTAAAAAGCAAATTGCATATATTAACGTACATGCAAATTAAAAAATGAAGAATAACAGTAATATTTTTTAATTCTGCACGTAACTAATCAAAATGTCAACGTTTATTAAAAAATGACCAAACAGCTACCAAAATAGATGGTTAGATTCGAATTACTTAAATTATAATAATAATGAATAAACCTCATTTTACGCATTTCAAGCTAATTTCTTCATCTATACTCCCAACTATTTGACGAGATCGATAACACAACAATAGGACGAGGATAAATTGTTATCCTTTAGGGAGATATCTAAGTTAATCAAGACCTTACCAAATCTTCTAACTATCTTCTCTACCACAACTTAACGTCGTCCCACTAATGAAGCAGAATATCCCGTATCACAATCCAAACAAGGTTATATTCCACCGCTTGTCTAGACTATAATTGGAGATTATCAAACCAAAACTGCCATGATATATATATGACTTCCTATGTTCAATTTTTTTTTTCGCACATGCTAAAACCGGGAACACGATCAACATCTTCAGACCACCCACATATTTTATATCAACTTTTGAGAGCTCGATTGCCTCAGAGTTCTTCTGCATGCTATTAAGCTCATGGAAGTTCTTGGCCTCCTCGATCAAAGCCACAGAAGATCAAACTTTCTTTGCATTTGCCTAGAGCTGACCCCATTTCCGAAATAATTAATTAAATTATGCAAGATAGATAAGAAATTCATAATTCAAAATAAAAATGAAAGTAAAATCCTCAACTCATTTTCATAGGAATAAAGACTCATTTAGTATACGCAACAATACTTTTAAACTCCTTACGCTACTAGAAAACTGGGCAACTGCTACAAAAAATTGCAACCGAAAAAAATAGACAAAAAGTTTGCGACCACTCTATGACCGAAATAAAAAGGTCACAAAATTAGAGACCAAAACAAAGACGGTCGCAAAATTAGCAACTGAAACAAAGAATGTCGCAAAATTAGCGACCGAAACAAAGACGGTCATAAAATTAGCGACCGAAATAAAGATGGTCGCAAAATTAGCGACCGAAACAAAGACGGTAACAAAATTAGCGACCGAAACAAAGATGGTCGCAAAATTAGTGACCGAAACAAAGACGGACACAAAATTAGCGACCGAAACAAAGGTGGTCGCAAATTTAATGACCGAAACAAAGATAGCCGCAAAATTAGTGACCGAAACAAAAACGGTTCCAAAATTTAGCGATAGGCTATCTCCAGTCGCAATTATGCATTAAATAAGTTTTAACATTAAATTAATACAAAATAAGTTTTAATAGGTGTTATATGTTTAAACTATAGGTTAATTGCACATATGATAACCGGAAGGACTAACTCGGTAAAACACAATTAGTACAAAGATTATAACTTGCTGTAGAAATCAAGATACAATACTAGACCCAAATCAAAGCAACAGAAGCAACAAATCTTTAAAAATAGGGCTTTTTTCTTCACTAATTTCACAAATCCTTCACAACAACATGATGGATCGCGATGACTACTGATGTTAACGCTCCTCACTCAATTCGCGAACAATAATCATTGATGTTACTTACAATGGAGGTGTAATTCTGGGCACCGTTTTGAGAACTAATATCAGTAAATTCAGCTCCCTTTGTCTTTCATGCGCAAACAACATTGATCATGTTCAATTGGTTGTTTTAATCGTTTTTATGTTGTATATTGAGTTGGTGATTGGAACTTTGTTTTTATCAGGGTTGAAAGCGGCTAACAAGACGTCTGATAAGATCATATAGCTGACGGATAATGTCTACGTACATTGTTATGGATCGGTATGTGATTTAGTGCTTAAAACTTAAGTTTTTTACTACAAGTGTAAGTTGTAGTTCATAGGTTCATTGCATATTACTGCAAGTGTACGTTGTTTTCTTCGATATTTATGCATTAACGATTATGTGTGTATGATTTTTAGGGCTCCGATTCCATCAATGCAGTTGGAGGCTTTCATTTTTTGTGATTTGGATGATTTCGAGTTTGATTGCTGCCTTGCTGGAATCCATATCAACTAATGTGTATAATCGTGTTATTTAACTATAAGGAACATAAAGTATCTCATCATTAATATATGAGTTTATTATATATGTGTTATAAGTAGAGTGCCTTGTGCCTTCGGTTCATGATCAATGAGTGTTAACAAAACTGAATCTCATCGTTCATTGAAATAACAACAGTTTATACAAACAAATCTATATAAGTTCTTTACTTATGAACAATGAAAACAAACTAAGAACTTAACAAGATTAAACACTAACCTGCAATAATGTGTTGCAGACTAACAATCAAAAGAACCCAAACGAAATGAACAAGAAGATGAACAATCTCTAACTGAATCTTCTTCTCTGCTCGTGAAGGAAAACCCTAGAAATGTGAGAGAGTGTGATCTGACCGAATGAATCTTCGAGAAGAAGATTACTTCTAATATAGCCACACGTACACACTCCAGCTCCGAGCTCCAATTCTACAAGCCCACTTGCAGCCTTAGCCCAATGTAATAAGCCAATTCACTCTTGAAGCCCAACCTTTTATATACTACAAATAATCACAAAACTAAAATAAGAAAATGATTATGATATATCCAGATGAATTAGAGATGAATTAGAACTAATATGAACATATATATTTTAACACTCCCCCTTAATTCAACTGGAGAAAACATCAAACAACTGCAACTTTGTACACAAATAATCATGCTGCTGAGTGCCCAAACCTTTTGTAAACAAATCTGCAGGTTGATCATTAGTATCAATCTTAAAAATTTTAAAAAACCCAGAAACTACCTTTTCACGAAGAAAGTGTAAATCTAACTCAAAATGTTTCGTTCGATCATGAAAAACTGGGTTACCTGAAATAAGAATTGCAGCCTTACTATCACAATATAATGGAACAGGTAAAACTTGAGACACATTTAAATCTTTTAACAATTTTACCAACCAAATTAACTCACAACCGGTAATGGCCATGGCCCTATACTCTGCTTCAGCAGATGACCTAGACACTACAGGTTGTTTTTTACTTTTCCAAGACACAAGTGAATTACCCAGAAATATACAAAAACCAGATATACATCTACGAGTAGTAAGAAACTTACCCCAATCAGCATCAGAATAGCCTCTAAGATTAAGATCAGAACTTTTAGAAAACAAATTACCTTTTCCTGGCGATTTTTTCAAATATCTCAAAAGCCTAAGAGCAATTTTCAGATGAGACTGAAGTGGTTTATGCATAAATTGACTTAAACAACTCACTGTATATGCAATATCAGGTCTAGTAAGGGTGAGATATATTAATCTACCTATCAATTGCTGATAAACAGTAATATTAGTCAATTCAGAGTCATCACAACCAGCATTCAATTTATCTGTTATAATGACATTTTGCTCAATAGGAATACTCACAGGCTTAGCACCAAGCATACCAAAGTCATTTAAAAGCTCAAGATAATATTTTCGCTGAGATAACACAAGACCATCATCAACATTAAAGACTTCAATTCCTAAGAAATACTTTAACTTTCCAAGATCTTTTATCTTAAAACTCTCACTAAGAAGCTGTTTTATTTTATTAAGCTCATTTATACAGCTGCCGGTTAATACAATATCATCCACATATACAAGTAATATGCAAATATGATTATTATCATGTTTAACAAACAAG
This sequence comes from Flaveria linearis, assembly GCA_024085815.1. Taxonomy (NCBI): domain Eukaryota; kingdom Viridiplantae; phylum Streptophyta; class Magnoliopsida; order Asterales; family Asteraceae; genus Flaveria; species Flaveria linearis. Next base: position 20,232,923 of record CM044010.1, read on the forward strand.
GAATGGTCATTTATACTTTGTTGAAACCCAATTTGTAGAAGAGTATTTGTAAGTTTTTCATTCCACTTACGAGGGACCTGTTTCAAACCATATAAAGATTTAATCAACTTACATACTTTATTATTTGAATCAGTAAAATACCCTTCAGGAAGAGACATATACACTTCCTCATCCAAGGACCCATATAAGAAAGCATTATTTACATCAAGTTGAAACAAACACCAATTATTTTGAACAGCCAAAGATATTACACATCTAACTGTTACCATTTTAACAACAGGACTAAATGTTTCATCAAAATCTAAACCTTCCTTTTGACTATATCCCTTAGCAACTAATCTTGCTTTATATCTTTCAATCTCTCTATTTGATTTATACTTGATTTTATATAACCACTTACACCCAACAGGTTTTCTACCCTTAGGTAAATCAGTTAAAATCCATGTTTCATTCCTAATTAATGCTTCCATCTCTTCATTCATTGCTAAAACCCAATTATGGTCAACAGAAGCTTCCTTATATGTCCTAGGTTCATAACTTTTACTAAGTGATGAAACAAAACATAAATTTTTAGAAGATAGGTTTGAATAATTCATAACCTTTTCTAGACCAAATTTTACTTTTCCTTCAATCACATAGTCACTATATTTTTTAGGAATCACAGATTTTCTACTAGATTTTCTTAGTAGATCACCCTCAGATACATTATCCTCATCATAAGACAAATTAGTAGTCTCAATGTGTCCATAGCTATCACACAGTTCTTCTGGTTCAAAACCTCCACTCTCACCAGTTATAATATCTGTTCTGGCAGTATCTGTTTCATGAACAGTACTGGGAGAGGGTGATTCCAAATCATCAGAAGTAACTTGTGTACTAGGATCTAAAGGACCACTACTGTCATCAGGCTTTGTTTTATTTTCATCATTGGGTGGCATCTGGTTCTCAGAATTAGTATCAAAATCAAACACATTTAAGCTATCTAAGAACTGGTTATTAGTAGGAAAGTATTCTTTAAGTTTAAAAGGATATATATCTTCACAGAACTTCACATCACGAGATTCAATAACAGATTTCTTTTCCAAGTCCCACAGCTTATAACCCTTCCTATTATTTGAATACCCTATTAATACACACTTATTAGCTCTACTTTCAAATTTATGTGTTGGATTTATATTTGTAGAGAAGCATAAACAATCAAAATTCCTAAGATGATGTAGAGAAGGCTTAGACTTAAACAGTAACTGATATGGAGACAAACCATTGAGCACAGATGATGGAATTCGATTGATAAGATATGTTGCAGTAAGAATACATTCAGACCACATATTCACAGGTAACCCCCCCTGAAACAGAAGAGATCTAGCGGAATTAAGCAAATGTCTATGTTTTCTTTCTACAACTCCATTCTGCTGAGGTGTATAAGCACAGGAAGTTTGATGTATGACACCTTTTTTACTAAAAAATCCTTGAAGTTGATTGTTTAAAAATTCAGTACCATTATCTGTTCTACAAACTTTTATTCGTTTTGCAAATTGAGTCTCAATTAAGTTAAAAAAACTTTCAATGTTAGAAAATACTTCACTTTTAGATTTAAGCATATAAACCCAAACAGCCCTAGAATAATCATCAACTACAGTCAGAAAATATTTGAATCCATCATGACTAGTTACCTTAAAAGGACCCCATGAATCAAGATGAATCAGTTCACCTATTTCTGTAGATGTATGTTCACTATTTGAAAACGACTCTCTAGTTTGTTTAGATTTATGACATATTTCACATTTTTTGGATAAATCATTATAACTCAACTTTAATTCAGGTTTTAAGACACTTAAAACTTGATCTGATGGATGCCCCAACCTACTGTGCCATAAGTCAGCAGAGACAGAGCATGCAAACATACAAGTATTAACACAGCTTTCACCTTGTTTGTTTACACTATCCAGAACATACAACCCATCTACAGCTTTACCAGTCATCACTAGTTTCTTTTGTTCTAAGTCCTAAATATAGCAATGAGAATCAGTAAACAAACACCACAGATTGTTTTCTCTTGCCATTTTATTCACAGATAGAAGGTTCATACAATATTCAGGAACTACCAACACATCATTAAGAATCAGATCATCTGTTAACTTGAGATTGCCAATTTGAGAAATTGATGCTTTGGTTCCATTTGGATGACCAACAGTCAATTTTAGTTCAGAAACATCTAATAAATTTATCATATTAGCTGTTGATACAGTCATATGTTGATTAGCACCTGAGTCTACTATCCAATTTTCCTTAGAAATTATCTGTTTATGACTGTGAGAGCTGTTAGCTAACTGGAATAGGTTTGTATTAAGACACATACCAGCCATGTTAGCCTTTGGAGATCCAACTGGATTATGCTCAGATATAAGGGACATGATTTTATCGATCTGTTCAGCTGTAAAAGGTTGAGACATTACAGAATTAGTAGAACCACTAGTTTCAACATTACTGGAATTGTTTTGAGCCCTTTGAACATTTGACTTCTTTTTATAGTTTGGAGGATAGCCATCAATTTCATAGCATTTATCAATTGTATGTCCAGACAAATTACAGTGTGAACATTTTTGACCTTGGCCTTTATTTTGTTTCTTTTTATTGTCAACAAATTTTGAAACAAAAGCAGATACTTGAGTCTTTCCTTGATTATTTATTCCCCTATGAAATTCTTCAGATGAAATTATAGCAAAGGCATTCTTTACAGACGGTAAAGGTTCCTTAGATAGTATAGTGGTTCTAATTGGTTGATAGATATCATCAAGACCCATTAGGAATTGCATTAGTTTGAGTTGTTGATTATGAGCTGTGATTTTTGTGGAGGCATCACAAGTGCAGTTAGGTAGATCTGATAATATGTCATATTGTCTCCACATGGAGTTAAGTTTGTGATAGTAATCTGATAGAGATTGACCACTTTGCCTAATAGAATTTATCTGTTTATGTAAGGTATATAGAACAGATCCATCAACTTTACTATAGGTTTCTTTAAGTTCATTCCACACATCATATGCAAGTTGAGAAAATATTTGGCCAACATATAACTCCTCAGATATTGAGTTAAGTATCCAAGACAGAACAACAGAATTACAACGATCCCATTGATTTGACAGGACAGGGTCATTGGTTTGTTTTTTACAAGTGCCATCAATGAAACCTACTTTATTCTTTACAGATAGAGCAAGCTTTATTGACTTTGCCAGACAGTGTAATTTTCTGTTCCTTTCAACTTTATGCTTATTAATGAGAGGTTATTAGTATCACTTGCATGAAGATATAAGGGATTACTAAAGTCCAAGTTATTAATTTGAGTTCCATCACTTGTTTGAATAGCAGACTCAGCCATTGATGAGAGATATTTAAGAACTTATCACTTACAATCACAGCAAATAGCACTCAGATCAGATATACAGATACAAATGAATACAGATAACAGGATCAGAGAGCCACAAAATGAATACTCCACGAGATAAGATGATAAAGCAATCATACACTCAATCACCTGAACTCAATTGATACAGGGACAACGAAGCCTATCCAGGGACCAGATTCCAAGACCACTTTTAATGGTGGCTGGACAAGTATAGATAGGGAGTTGTATTTTTCCCCCAATTGATCAGGTGAACATATACACAATCACACACAAACACCAGAATTATTTACAGAAGAGGATATAATAACAAGAAATATAACAAGATATAGAAATAAAAGAGAGTAAGGGACCCTTATCTATAGTCCAAGTATTGACACTAATGGGCAGTTGATTCCCGTATGTTAGTACTCCCACGGAAACACATTAGTGAAGGGACTTGCTATAGAATAGGGTGAGAAGACTTACAGTGATATAGCACACACCACAGCTGAATATCAATGACTGAACCTTCAGTCAACTTGTGGAGATGCTTCACAGAGCCATAAAATATCTCAAGCAACCAAACGTACGTTGTTTGACACGAGTTTATCAGCGGAAGACGTTTGTATGATTCAGTGACATTGAGAACACGAATCAGACCCAGGGTATAACAAAATCACTAAACAGTCTTAGATCTAGGTTTAGATATTAGTGTATTATTCAAAACTGAGTTCTGTAGAGAGATCAGATCTAAATCGATCTGACACAGATCCAAGAACCCTTAGGGTTTTGACACTTTAAACCACAACTTATCACCCGACGCTTAAGATTCAAAGAGAAATGAGATCAGTATAGTTCTGGTGTCTCTTTACAGAGACACATATGAAGATATCTGTAATCACCTATCACCATGACAATCTCGTTCTATTAGGGTTTTTTGAAAACTGAGTTTTTATGAACAAACGATGTATCAAGAGCAACGAGGCTCTGATACCATGTTAACAAAACTGAATCTCATCGTTCATTGAAATAACAACAGTTTATACAAACAAATCTATATAAGTTCTTTACTTATGAACAATGAAAACAAACTAAGAACTTAACAAGATTAAACACTAACCTGCAACAATGTGTTGCAGACTAACAATTAAAAGAACCCAAACGAAATGAACAAGAAGATGAACAATCTCTAACTGAATCTTCTTCTCTGCTCGTGAAGGAAAACCCTAGAAATGTGAGAGAGTGTGATCTGACCGAATGAATCTTCGAGAAGAAGATTACTTCTAATATAGCCACACGTACACACTCCAGCTGGACCGAGCTCCAATTCTACAAGTCCACTTGCAGCCTTAGCCTAATGTAATAAGCCCATTCACTCTTGAAGCCCAACCTTTTATATACTACAAATAATCACAAAACTAAAATAAGAAAATGATTATGATATATCCAGATGAATTAGAGATGAATTAGAACTAATATGAACATATATATTTTAACAATGAGAATAAGTTATTTAGTTTGCCAAGATTTCTAATGGTTAGGTTTACTGCTTTTATCTAACTGGTTTATGCTCTTTGATAGTTTGATAATGATTACCATTATTGTTTTTCCATGTATTATATGTTATAGAAAAGCTACAGTTTCAAGTCTTGTATTATAGGATTTTCTACAATAATACTACCGATAAGCATTTCCCATTAATAGTGTAACTCTTTGACTCATAAGCTAACAAAGATTTAGAAACTTCTATCGAACAATTAGAAAGGAACACCAATTTTGTACTGAAACCTATATGTTAACCCCAATACATCATTTATCAGGTTAACACTCAAAGAAAGGAAATAGAAGAAATGAGTGGCATAATGATGTAGATCCCTAAAGTTGCTATTAAATAAAATAAAATTATTTGAACAGAATTCATCTTTGTCTTCACTTCAAATTGATAGCAAATTGGTTTTGGATTGAAAACACCAAATTAATATTGTATGAGTTAATTGTTGATCTTTATTGCGTATTTTTTTCTATTTTCAAAACAATGTATCACGTGAGGCTTGTTTGGTTGACCATCCAAATGCTCTTACCCACATGGATTAATGATTTCCTTTATTCATGACACTCGATTACCCACTTAAATTGCAGAATCTTGGTGTGACATTGAAGATCTCCTTTCTCTTAAGCACCCACACGTCGACCTTGTCTCTATTCAACTATTGAAGTAACAGATCTCCTTTCTCTTAATCACATATGTTGTTGCTAAAGAAACCATGCAGGTTAGTTGTTTCCTCAACTCATGGTACTTGTAGTTATCACACTTAGATTTCATACATTATTGCTATCTACGTTCTAAAGTAAGCATTAGGGAACATTTAAATAAATTTTAAGTTTTTGAGCCCATTTAAGAAAGACATAGTTATGTTTATCTTGCTTCAACTGGAATAAGGGATCGCGTTAGGCACTGGTAATTTGCATCTAAATATGATATAGAAGTCAAGATTATACCTTCTTGACATAAACTTTCTTGTCCTAATTAGGAGAGGAACTGAAGATCATCAAAACTACATTACACCTTTTAGAAGAAGAGCAAGTAGGTTCTGACTTGAATGCTTTAAATTTAAACCTATTTTAAATGATATGTCTTTTTTTTATTTTAGGATTCACATAAGAGGAAGAAAAAACTATCTTTATTTCCTATGCTATACATTCTTAAATATAATGATCATAATTTCAAGAACCATAAGTCTAAGTTTGACACAACATGTAAATCACCATAAAGTTTAGAGTTTAGAAAATGATAAGTTAGTTGATGGTTTGTTGTTTTAGATTGAGGAACTTGAAAGGAAACTGAAAGAACAAGAATAATATTCTGATTCAACCTCACTTCATTTGAAAGGTCATGTTTTTTATGTTACTCTTTAGCTCTATTAGTATTGTTATTAACTAATGTACTAGCAATTGATGCTTGTTGAATTAGTTCTTGCAACAATATTTTATCAGACCTTAAAAACAGCATTGGCATCTATTGCATAATATCATCAAGTTAATTTTACAAGAAAGTAAATATGTCCCATGCGGGAAAGTAAATAGATGGCAAGAAATGGTTGTGATTTTTACTTGCTTCATTTATATCTATATCTCACTCTTATAACACAACCGGGTTTATCCTTTTCAATCATTTAAAATTCTGATGTGACCTTTTTTTAATTCAATATGGATTTATTAACAATTTTTATTAGTTCCAATAATAATATCATATGGCAGGTGTTCTGTGATATTGTTATCTAACTTCAACAGTTGATTTGTTCACAACATCATCAGGTGATAGGTATAGTTCAACATTTGCATGCACTTTTATGTCATTAACATGTTTAACTTCAGATGTTTTATAGATCTATAAATGTATCTTGTTATCGTTTAGATATCGGTGAATGCCAAATTTGTAGGGAACCCAATTGGTTTAGAAAAGGGTATTGGTTTTTTTAAGGAACATTAACCAATAGAAAAAGGTGTTGAATGCAGTTGATGCATTTTGACTTACAATTTAGTTTTCTGGTTTATGTACTATAGGTGCAAGAGGATTTGAAGCAAATGACCTATGAATGTGATCCAACAAAGAAGTCAATCATTAAAGATATTCTGTCGGCTTTCAAGATGTATTCTTGGTTGGAAGTTTAGATATTATAGATAGAAATTTGTGTAGTTGTCTATATATAGATTTTTTTGAATTTTTTATGTAAAGAACTTGAATAATTTTTTCTTCATATTAAACATATTTGATATAAATATTTAGTTTGATTTATTGTTGCATCTATAATAAAATGAATTTGGAAATATTTCTATATATAAATTAACATGATTTTTAAAGAATTACATTTCTTATACATAACTTTTCAAAAATTTTGCAACCGAATGGCGACAAAAAATATGATCGCAAAGGCGGTCGTCGCGAATTGATCGCAAGTTAGCAGTCGCAAATAGGTTGCAAAAGCAGTTGACAGTCGCAAATCGGTTGCAAAAGCCAGCGGTCGCAACATTCAATCGCAAAAATTTTAGAGGTCGTAAAATGGTCACAATAGGGCAATTGAGATGTGTGTTTTTCCAACCCCATTTTCGGTCAAAAAACGGTCACAATAGGGCAATTGTGACCTTTTTGCGACCGAAAAAGGCCGTTGCAAATACCTTGTATTCTAGTAGTGTAAGTAGGCCTAAGTATATGAGCGAAGTCTCATGAGGGTTTCTAGTGATGAAACACCCCAAATTTTTTTTTATAAATACTTGCAACAATTTATATCAGAGTTTTGGTCCCAGTTTACAACAAAATTTGTCACTCGTGATGACATATCATTTCATAATAGATATATATAAAAAAACATTACAAGAAACATAAACGTTTTACAAACTTTTAATACAATATTTATTATACTATATATTAAACGAGAGTAGGGTTCCTTCGTCAGTCCAGGCTCGTCCGTGAAGCTTTAACCATTTATTGGCGCTTTTTCTGAAAACGTTTAAAAATATTTTTATTAGCTTTCGCTAAGTAAGTACACCCTTTTATTTTTAAAAAAACATATTTTTATTCATTGGAATTTAATATCCAAAATCTTTATTTATTTAATCATCTTTACTTCTTTGGAATCCAACACCCGAATTCCTTATCGGTTTATTTTTAACCCTTGAGGATTATTAACTCATCTCTTTATATATGTGGAGTTCAACACCCGAACTCTTTGGGATTTCAACACCCGAAATCCTTACATATATTTAACTTTCCTTTTATATACATGTGGAGTTCAACACCCGAACCCCTTGGGATTTCAACGCCTGAAATCCTTACATATATTAACTTCTCTTTAAACTATCAATACTCATACTTGGACCCGTAAACATATAAATATTTTCTTCATAATCATGTTTATCAAAATAAATAAACATATATCACATGTATTTAGACATGTTTCATCTCCACATAATACATACAAACTCATAATAAATAACACATATATCATGTAATTAAACGTATATCAAAATTTAGTTACGGGTCATTATACTTACCTCCTGATTAATGACTTGAATATAGAAGATAATTCTTTATCTTATGCTTAAACCGTCTTCCAAAACACTAAAACTTTAATATTTTCTTACTCAAATCTACTCCAAATCCTACTCGTATGAATATATTCTTGAATTACACACAATTAAGTGTGTATATATATGTACACTTACTTCTTCTGCCGCCTCTCCATTTTAATATTAAATATCCATTTCATTTAAAAATAAATAAATAAATATGGTAGCTTAATTTTCAAACACATGGACTCTAGTATCAACGTGGCAAACACCTACACGTGTATACCATTGAATGTTTATCCCTTCAATTCTTTTATTAATTTAATCTATTAAGAATAATAATAATAATAATAATAATAATAATAATATTATTATTATTACTGATAATCGTTTTGTTAAACATTATTTAAGTCTATAATATTTTGGCTCAACTAATTCGTTAAACACTATTTAAAATATATATTTCAGATATTTTATTTTCATCCATAAAACGGGATGTTACAACTCTCCCCCACTTATTTAGGTTTCGTCCCCGAAACCTTTTTATACATCAAATAATTCAGGGTAATACTTTCTCATTTCATTCTCGGCTTCCCATGTGGTATCGGAACCACGCCGGTGTTTCCACTGTACTTTCACTTGACTTATTTCTTTATTCCGTAGTTGCTTAACCTTACGATCAAGAATCGCCACTGGCTTTTCTATGTAGTTAAGCTTTTCATCCACTTCTATTTCATTTAACGGCACATATGTCGTTTCATCAGCTAAGCATTTTCGTAAATATGACACATGAAATGTGTTATGGATTCCATTTAATTCATCAGGTAATTCCAAACGATACGCCACCTGCCCCACACGAGCAATAATTTTGAACGGACCAATAAACCGCGAACTTAACTTGCCACGTTTACGAAAACGAATCACACCTTTCCATGGAGAGACCTTCAACATAACATAGTCTCCCACCTGAAATTCAATCGGGCGTCTTCGTTTATCAGCATACGACTTTTGTCGATCTTGAGCTGCTTTTAAATGCGCTCTGATTTGATCAATCTTTTCTTTTGTCGCCTCCACTACTTCTTTATTAGCAAGTTCTCTTTGGCCAACTTCTCCCCAACATACAGGAGTGCGACATTTTCTGCCATACAACATTTCGAACGGGGGCATTCCAATGCTCGAATGATAACTATTATTATAAGAGAACTCTGCTAAAGGCAAATATTTATCCCAACTACCACCAAAATCAATAATACATGCACGTAGCATATCTTCGAGAGTTTGAATCGTCCTTTCGCTTTGCCCATCAGTTTATGGGTGATATGCCGTACCGATTAATAATTTAGTGCCCATTCCTTCTTGAAATTTCCTCCAAAATCTTGAGGTAAAACGTGTGTCTCTGTCAGATACAATAGACAATGGCACACCATGCCTTGACACTACCTCGTTAACATATACTTCTGCCATTCGTTCAGACGAATAGTTTTCACGTATGGGTATAAAGTGAGCACTTTTTGTCAGACGGTCGACAATTACCCATATCGTGTCATATCCTTTTGCCGTTTTTGGAAGTTTCATTACCAGATCTATCGTAATATGCTCCCACTTCCATAATGGAATTTCTAGTGGTTGCATTTTCTCGTATGGTTTCTGGTGCTCAGCTTTGACTTGTAAGCAAGTCAAGCACTTTTCAACATATTTAGCAATATCTCTTTTCATTCCAGGCCACCAATATTCTTTCTTTAAATCATTATACATCTTGGTTGCACCTGGATGAATTGAGTACTTCGACTTGTGCGCTTCATCAAGAATCATTGTTTTGACATTACAAATTTGAGGAATCCAAATTCGTCCAAAACGAACTTTAATTCCTTTATCATTTTCTTCAAAATATCGAACTTGACCAATAATTCTTTCACGCCTCAAATTTTCTTCCTTTAGTGCCTCCACTTGTGCAGCTTTAATTTGATCAAACAAGTCGGAATTCACAATCAGTTTATATGACTTTACTTTAATTGGAGCGTAACTCTTCTTCCGGCTTAAAGCATCAGCTACAACATTAGCTTTACCCGGATGATAAAGTATTTCACAGTCATAATCCTTGACCAGTTCTAACCACCGTCGTTGTCTCATATTCAATTCCTTTTGGTCAAAGAAATATTTCAGATTTTTATGATCAGTATAGATAGTGCACTTCGTTCCATACAAATAATGCCTCCAGATCTTTAACGCAAATACGACCGCTGCCAATTCAAGATCATGGGTTGGGTAATTTGCTTCATGTGACTTCAATTGCCGTGAAGCGTAAGCTATTACCTTTCCTCTTTGCATAAGCACACAACCCAATCCAACACGTGAGGCATCAGAATAAACTATGAAATCTTCAGTTCCTTCTGGTAGTGCCAGAACAGGAGCTTTAGTTAACTTTTCTTTCAAAAGTTGGAACGCCTTTTCTTGTTCTGGATTCCATTCAAATTTGGAATTTTTCCGAGTTAGCTTGGTCAACGGGGAAGCTATCTTTGAGAAATCCTGAATAAAACGCCGATAATAACCGGCTAAGCCCAGAAAACTTCTGACTTCAGTTGGGGTCTTAGGAGGTGACCATTTCATAATAGTCTCTATTTTGGAGGGATCCACCAAAATACCTTCCACATTAACCACATGACCTAAGAATTGGACTTCTCGAAGCCAGAATGCGCATTTAGAAAATTTTGCATATAACTTTTCTTTTCTTAGCAAATTAAGAACCTCACAAAGATGCTGAGCATGATCTTCTTCGGTTCGTGAATAGATAAGAATATCATCGATAAAAACGATGACAGAACGATCAAGCATAGGTTTACATACTCGATTCATAAGGTCCATGAAAACCGCTGGAGCATTTGATAAACCAAATGGCATCACAACGAATTCATAGTGCCCATAACGAGTACGAAAAGCTGTCTTAGGTACATCTTTTTCTCGTACTTTAACTTGATGATAACCTGACCTTAAATCGATCTTTGAGAACCAGCTAGCGCCTTGTAGTTGGTCAAAAAGATCATCAATTCTAGGCAAAGGGTACCTATTCTTGATGGTCAGCTTATTCAATTCACGATAATCAATGCACATCCGCATGCTACCGTCCTTCTTTTTAACAAACAATATAGGCGCGCCCCAAGGTGAAACACTTGGGCGAATAAAACCTTTATCCAAGAGATCTTGAAGTTGAGACATCAATTCCTTCATCTCGTTGGGTGCTAGTCGATACGGCGATTTAGCAGCAGGCTTAGCTCCAGGAACTAAATCAATTTTAAATTCAACTTCTCTTTCTGGTGGAACGCCCGGTAGCTCATCAGGGAATACGTCAGGGAATTCTTTAACTATAGGGACTTCATCAAGTTTTCTTTCTTTCGTTTCTTTATCAGCCACGTAGGCTAGAAACGCTTGATGTCCATGTCGTATGTAACTGTTGGCTTTCGCCATTGAACATACGATTATGTTGCTCTTTCTTTCTCCGTAAATCCGGATTTGTTCTCCCGTTGGCGACATAAATTGAACAATTTTTCGATTGCAGAGTATCGACGCGTGATGCTAGGACAACCAATCCATTCCAATAATCACATCAAATTCTCTTAACTCTATCGGGATTAAGTCGATATCGTATTCCTCTCCTTGAATATTTACTTTACAGTTTCGACATATTTCGGATACGACGAAACTTTTATCACTAGCAATGTCAACTTCAAACACATTTACTAGCTTACTTCTAACAAAAGAATTATGGCAAGCAAACTTTATAGATACGAAGGATCTACTCGCCCCAGAATCAAATAAAACATATGCAGGAAGGAAGTTGACTAGAAAGGTACCTGTGACGACATCAGGTTCAACCTTTGCTTCTTCTGCGGTAATTTGAAAAGCCCTGCCTCGTGGTTTTGGAGCTTCCAACTGTTTCATGTTCTCTAAGGCTCTCGATCCTTCCGCAGTCTTGGTAACCCTTGTTTTCAGCTCTGGACAATCATTCCTCATATGACCCGGCTTATAGCAGTTATAACATAAGTTGACAGGGCTGATACACTGTGGTGCTGTATGCCCTGGTTTCCCACATTTATAACAAATTGGGTTCTTATAACGACACTCCCCAAGATGCCTCTTTCCACAGAATTGACAGTTACCATACTCTTTGATTGAGCCTGAACTCTTTACAGGCTTTATAAATTTTACTTTCTTTACAGGTACTGCAGGAACCATAACATCAACCTTTCTCTTCCCGTCTCTTTCTTTCTGTCTTTTCAGTTCCATCTCTCGTTCACGAGCCCAATTAAGAAGCTCCTCAAGACTTCCACATTTTGATGGAGAAATAAATTCTCTAATTTCTGTCTTAAGGATAAGATGGAACCGAGTCATCCACATTTCTTCAGAAGTAAAAAGCGAAGGACAAAACTTCGCTTTATCATAGAAAACTCCAAAGATTTCATCCACAGTCTCATTGCCTTGACGCATATGAAGAAGTTCTTCAGTGATACGATCAATTGCAACACGAGGACTGAAATGTTTTAGGAAGATTGGTTTGAATTCTTCCCAGGACATACTTCTGATTCTTTCTCTCCCCTTCTCCTTCTTCACCATATTCTACCAGTCTTTAGCTCTTTCATAAAACTGGTTTGTCGCGAACATCACTTCATCGTACGGATCGCAATGACACGTATCGAAAATAGTTCCCATGGCTGTTATCCACCTTTGGCTGACCAAAGGGTCAATTTCACCTTTAAACTGTGACGGTTTACATGCCATGAAATCGGTATACGTGCAGTGACGTTTTTCGACTTTAGCTATTGGCGCCGCTTCCATATTATTCGTAGGTTTTTCTACGACCACTTCATTCTTTTTTAATTTTTCTTCTAGCATAATTCCAATAGAATTTTGCATTTTAGCTAAAAGATATGGGATATTGGCTTCAAATGCCTTTCCTACTTCAATGGCAATCTGTCTACGAATTTCTTCTGGTACAAACGTTGTATTATTATTAAGACGAGATGAATACACTGATCTTTCTGAAGCATTATCTACCTGCTTTTCAGTGTTACGACTTCCCTCGCCTTGTGTAGCATTCTCTCCTCTTTCATCCGCCATATTTCTCTAAACAATTTATTTATTTCAAGTTAATTTTTTTTATTCTAATGATTTCTACACTGCAAGCACTTATATAAAGGCCTTAATGCTCCATACTTTATTGTCAAGACAAATAATATATCTAAGGCCAAAAAGTACTATATATGAATTTATAACATACTACACATACATATCATTTTATGCATATATATTCCCCATCCCCACACTTACTCTTTGACGTTTTTAATACAATATGATCTTTGGAAATTCATAATGATATAATATATTACCCTCATACTGGCCAGGTATGAAAACAATATACTATACTCATCATAATTTTCCAATTACCATATGATATCTCAATCATACAAATTTCAGTGTACACATATTTTCTCATATGTTTTCATAAAGCACCAATACCAACTTCCTATTTATCTGCTTCCCTGGACAGTTTCTGGACTGAACCCTCTCGTTTTAATATCAGTAGCACTTATGGTTCGAGTCTAAGTATTTCTTTTATATACTTAAATCTCTCGAACCGTGCTCTGATACCAACTTGAAACACCCCAAATTTTTTTTTTTAAAATACTTGCAACAATTTATATCAGAGTTTTGGTCCCAGTTCACAACAAAATTTGTCACTCGTGATGACATATCATTTCATAATAGATATATATAAAAAACATTACAAGAAACATAAACGTTTTACAAACTTTTAATACAATATTTATTATACTATATATTAAACGAGAGTAGGGTTCCTTCGTCAGTCCAGGCTCGTCCGTGAAGCTTTAACTATTTATTGGCGCTTTTTCTGAAAACGTTTAAAAATATTTTTATTAGCTTTCGCTAAGTAAGTACACCCTTTTATTTTTAAAGAAACATATTTTTATTCATTGGAATTTAATATCCAAAATCTTTATTTATTTAATCATCTTTACTTCTTTGGAATCCAACACCCGAATTCCTTATGGGTTTATTTTTAACCCTTGAGAATTATTAACTCATCTCTTTATATATGTGGAGTTCAACACCCAAACTCCTTGGGATTTCAACACCCGAAATCCTTACATATATTTAACTTCCCTTTTATATACATGTGGAGTTCAACACCCGAACCCCTTGGGATTTCAACGCCTGAAATCCTTACATATATTAACTTCTCTTTAAACTATCAATACTCATACTTGGACCCGTAAACATATAAATATTTTCTTCATAATCATGTTTATCAAAATAAATAAACATATATCACATGTATTTAGACATGTTTCATCTCCACATAATACATACAAACTCATAATAAATAACACATATATCATGTAATTAAACGTATATCAAAATTTAGTTACGGGTCATTGTACTTACCTCCTGATTAATGACTTGAATATAGAAGATAATTCTTTATCTTATGCTTAAACCGTCTTCCAAAACACTAAAACTTTAATATTTTCTTACTCAAATCTACTCCAAATCCTACTCGTATGAATATATTCTTGAATTACACACAATTAAGTGTGTATATATATGTACACTTACTTCTTCTGCCGCCTCTCCATTTTAATTTTAAATATCCATTTCATTTAAAAATAAATAAATAAATATGGTAGCTTAATTTTCAAACACATGGACTCTAGTATCAACGTGGCAAACACCTACACGTGTATACCATTGAATGTTTATCCCTTCAATTCTTTTATTAATTTAATCTATTAAGAATAATAATAATATAATAATAATAATAATATTATTATTATTATTACTGATAATCGTTTTGTTAAACATTATTTAAGTCTATAATATTTTGGCTCAACTAATTCGTTAAACACTATTTAAAATATATATTTCAGATATTTTATTTTCATCCATAAAACGGGATGTTACAACTCTCCCCCACTTATTTAGGTTTCGTCCCCGAAACCTTTTTATACATCAAATAATTCAGGGTAATACTTTCTCATTTCATTCTCGGCTTCCCATGTGGTATCGGAACCACGCCGGTGTTTCCACTGTACTTTCACTTGACTTATTTCTTTATTCCGTAGTTGCTTAACCTTACGATCAAGAATCGCCACTGGCTTTTCTATGTAGTTAAGCTTTTCATCCACTTCTATTTCATTTAACGGCACATATGTCGTTTCATCAGCTAAGCATTTTCGTAAATATGACACATGAAATGTGTTATGGATTCCATTTAATTCATCAGGTAATTCCAAACGATACGCCACCTGCCCCACACGAGCAATAATTTTGAACGGACCAATAAACCGCGAACTTAACTTGCCACGTTTACGAAAACGAATCACACCTTTCCATGGAGAGACCTTCAACATAACATAGTCTCCCACCTGAAATTCAATCGGGCGTCTTCGTTTATCAGCATACGACTTTTGTCGATCTTGAGCTGCTTTTAAATGCGCTCTGATTTGATCAATCTTTTCATTTGTCGCCTCCACTACTTCTTTATTAGCAAGTTCTCTTTGGCCAACTTCTCCCCAACATACAGGAGTGCGACATTTTCTGCCATACAACATTTCGAACGGGGGCATTCCAATGCTCGAATGATAACTATTATTATAAGAGAACTCTGCTAAAGGAAAATATTTATCCCAACTACCACCAAAATCAATAATACATGCACGTAGCATATCTTCGAGAGTTTGAATCGTCCTTTCGCTTTGCCCATCAGTTTGTGGGTGATATGCCGTACCGATTAATAATTTGGTGCCCATTCCTTCTTGAAATTTCCTCCAAAATCTTGAGGTAAAACGTGTGTCTCTGTCAGATACAATAGACAATGGCACACCATGCCTTGACACTACCTCGTTAACATATACTTCTGCCATTCGTTCAGACGAATAGTTTTCACGTATGGGTATAAAGTGAGCACTTTTTGTCAGACGGTCGACAATTACCCATATCGTGTCATATCCTTTTGCCGTTTTTGGAAGTTTCATTACCAGATCTATCGTAATATGCTCCCACTTCCATAATGGAATTTCTAGTGGTTGCATTTTCTCGTATGGTTTCTGGTGCTCAGCTTTGACTTGTAAGCAAGTCAAGCACTTTTCAACATATTTAGCAATATCTCTTTTCATTTCAGGCCACCAATATTCTTTCTTTAAATCATTATACATCTTGGTTGCACCTGGATGAATTGAGTACTTCGACTTGTGCGCTTCATCAAGAATCATTGTTTTGACATTACAAATTTGAGGAATCCAAATTCGTCCAAAACGAACTTTAATTCCTTTATCATTTTCTTCAAAATATCGAACTTGACCAATAATTCTTTCACGCCTCAAATTTTCTTCCTTTAGTGCCTCCACTTGTGCAGCTTTAATTTGATCAAACAAGTCGGAATTCACAATCAGTTTATATGACTTTACTTTAATTGGAGCGTAACTCTTCTTCCGGCTTAAAGCATCAGCTACAACATTAGCTTTACCCGGATGATAAAGTATTTCACAGTCATAATCCTTGACCAGTTCTAACCACCGTCGTTGTCTCATATTCAATTCCTTTTGGTCAAAGAAATATTTCAGACTTTTATGATCAGTATAGATAGTGCACTTCGTTCCATACAAATAATGCCTCCAGATCTTTAACGCAAATACGACCGCTGCCAATTCAAGATCATGGGTTGGGTAATTTGCTTCATGTGACTTCAATTGCCGTGAAGCGTAAGCTATTACCTTTCCTCTTTGCATAAGCACACAACCCAATCCAACACGTGAGGCATCAGAATAAACTATGAAATCTTCAGTTCCTTCTGGTAGTGCCAGAACAGGAGCTTTAGTTAACTTTTCTTTCAAAAGTTGGAACGCCTTTTCTTGTTCTGGATTCCATTCAAATTTGGAATTTTTCCGAGTTAGCTTGGTCAACGGGGAAGCTATCTTTGAGAAATCCTGAATAAAACGCCGATAATAACCGGCTAAGCCCAGAAAACTTCTGACTTCAGTTGGGGTCTTAGGAGGTGACCATTTCATAATAGTCTCTATTTTGGAGGGATCCACCAAAATACCTTCCACATTAACCACATGACCTAAGAATTGGACTTCTCGAAGCCAGAATGCGCATTTAGAAAATTTTGCATATAACTTTTCTTTTCTTAGCAAATTAAGAACCTCACAAAGATGCTGAGCATGATCTTCTTCGGTTCGTGAATAGATAAGAATATCATCGATAAAAACGATGACAGAACGATCAAGCATAGGTTTACATACTCGATTCATAAGGTCCATGAAAACCGCTGGAGCATTTGATAAACCAAATGGCATCACAACGAATTCATAGTGCCCATAACGAGTACGAAAAGCTGTCTTAGGTACATCTTTTTCTCGTACTTTAACTTGATGATAACCTGACCTTAAATCGATCTTTGAGAACCAGCTAGCGCCTTGTAGTTGGTCAAAAAGATCATCAATTCTAGGCAAAGGGTACCTATTCTTGATGGTCAGCTTATTCAATTCACGATAATCAATGCACATCCGCATGCTACCGTCCTTCTTTTTAACAAACAATATAGGCGCGCCCCAAGGTGAAACACTTGGGCGAATAAAACCTTTATCCAAGAGATCTTGAAGTTGAGACATCAATTCCTTCATCTCGTTGGGTGCTAGTCGATACGGCGATTTAGCAGCAGGCTTAGCTCCAGGAACTAAATCAATTTTAAATTCAACTTCTCTTTCTGGTGGAACGCCCGGTAGCTCATCAGGGAATACGTCAGGGAATTCTTTAACTATAGGGACTTCATCAAGTTTTCTTTCTTTCGTTTCTTTATCAGCCACGTAGGCTAGAAACGCTTGATGTCCATGTCGTATGTAACTGTTGGCTTTCGCCATTGAACATACGATTATGTTGCTCTTTCTTTCTCCGTAAATCCGGATTTGTTCTCCCGTTGGCGACATAAATTGAACAATTTTTCGATTGCAGAGTATCGACGCGTGATGCTAGGACAACCAATCCATTCCAATAATCACATCAAATTCCCTTAACTCTATCGGGATTAAGTCGATATCGTATTCCTCTCCTTGAATATTTACTTTACAGTTTCGACATATTTCGGATACGACGAAACTTTTATCACTAGCAATGTCAACTTCAAACACATTTACTAGCTTACTTCTAACAAAAGAATTATGGCAAGCAAACTTTATAGATACGAAGGATCTACTCGTCCCAGAATCAAATAAAACATATGCAGGAAGGAAGTTGACTAGAAAGGTACCTGTGACGACATCAGGTTCAACCTTTGCTTCTTCTGCGGTAATTTGAAAAGCCCTGCCTCGTGGTTTTGGAGCTTCCAACTGTTTCATGTTCTCTAAGGCTCTCGATCCTTCCGCAGTCTTGGTAACCCTTGTTTTCAGCTCTGGACAATCATTCCTCATATGACCCGGCTTATAGCAGTTATAACATAAGTTGACAGGGCTGATACACTGTGGTGCTGTATGCCCTGGTTTCCCACATTTATAACAAATTGGGTTCTTATAACGACACTCCCCAAGATGCCTCTTTCCACAGAATTGACAGTTACCATACTCTTTGATTGAGCCTGAACTCTTTACAGGCTTTATAAATTTTACTTTCTTTACAGGTACTGCAGGAACCATAACATCAACCTTTCTCTTCCCGTCTCTTTCTTTCTGTCTTTTCAGTTCCATCTCTCGTTCACGAGCCCAATTAAGAAGCTCCTCAAGACTTCCACATTTTGATGGAGAAATAAATTCTCTAATTTCTGTCTTAAGGATAAGATGGAACCGAGTCATCCACATTTCTTCAGAAGTAAAAAGCGAAGGACAAAACTTCGCTTTATCATAGAAAACTCCAAAGATTTCATCCACAGTCTCATTGCCTTGACGCATATGAAGAAGTTCTTCAGTGATACGATCAATTGCAACACGAGGACTGAAATGTTTTAGGAAGATTGGTTTGAATTCTTCCCAGGACATACTTCTGATTCTTTCTCTCCCCTTCTCCTTCTTCACCATATTCTACCAGTCTTTAGCTCTTTCATAAAACTGGTTTGTCGCGAACATCACTTCATCGTACGGATCGCAATGACACGTATCGAAAATAGTTCCCATGGCTGTTATCCACCTTTGGCTGACCAAAGGGTCAATTTCACCTTTAAACTGTGACGGTTTACATGCCATGAAATCGGTATACGTGCAGTGACGTTTTTCGACTTTAGCTATTGGCGCCGCTTCCATATTATTCGTAGGTTTTTCTACGACCACTTCATTCTTTTTTAATTTTTCTTCTAGCATAATTCCAATAGAATTTTGCATTTTAGCTAAAAGATATGGGATATTGGCTTCAAATGCCTTTCCTACTTCAATGGCAATCTGTCTACGAATTTCTTCTGGTACAAACGTTGTATTATTATTAAGACGAGATGAATACACTGATCTTTCTGAAGCATTATCTACCTGCTTTTCAGTGTTACGACTTCCCTCGCCTTGTGTAGCATTCTCTCCTCTTTCATCCGCCATATTTCTCTAAACAATTTATTTATTTCAAGTTAATTTTTTTTATTCTAATGATTTCTACACTGCAAGCACTTATATAAAGGCCTTAATGCTCCATACTTTATTGTCAAGACAAACAATACATCTAAGGCCAAAAAGTACTATATATGAATTTATAACATACTACACATACATATCATTTTATGCATATATATTCCCCATCCCCACACTTACTCTTTGACGTTTTTAATACAATATGATCTTTGGAAATTCATAATGATATAATATATTACCCTCATACTGGCCAGGTATGAAAACAATATACTATACTCATCATAATTTTCCAATTACCATATGATATCTCAATCATACAAATTTCAGTGTACACATATTTTCTCATATGTTTTCATAAAGCACCAATACCAACTTCCTATTTATCTGCTTCCCTGGACAGTTTCTGGACTGAACCCTCTCGTTTTAATATCAGTAGCACTTATGGTTCGAGTCTAAGTATTTCTTTTATATACTTAAATCTCTCGAACCGTGCTCTGATACCAACTTGAAACACCCCAAATTTTTTTTTTAAAATACTTGCAACAATTTATATCAGAGTTTTGGTCCCAGTTCACAACAAAATTTGTCACTCGTGATGACATATCATTTCATAATAGATATATATAAAAAAACATTACAAGAAACATAAACGTTTTACAAACTTTTAATACAATATTTATTATACTATATATTAAACGAGAGTAGGGTTCCTTCGTCAGTCCAGGCTCGTCCGTGAAGCTTTAACTATTTATTGGCGCTTTTTCTGAAAACGTTTAAAAATATTTTTATTAGCTTTCGCTAAGTAAGTACACCCTTTTATTTTTAAAGAAACATATTTTTATTCATTGGAATTTAATATCCAAAATCTTTATTAATTTAATCATCTTTACTTCTTTGGAATCCAACACCCGAATTCCTTATGGGTTTATTTTTAACCCTTGAGGATTATTAACTCATCTCTTTATATATGTGGAGTTCAACACCCGAACTCCTTGGGATTTCAACACCCGAAATCCTTACATATATTTAACTTCCCTTTTATATACATGTGGAGTTCAACACCCGAACCCCTTGGGATTTCAACGCCTGAAATCCTTACATATATTAACTTCTCTTTAAACTATCAATACTCATACTTGGACCCGTAAACATATAAATATTTTCTTCATAATCATGTTTATCAAAATAAATAAACATATATCACATGTATTTAGACATGTTTCATCTCCACATAATACATACAAACTCATAATAAATAACACATATATCATGTAATTAAACGTATATCAAAATTTAGTTACGGGTCATTGTACTTACCTCCTGATTAATGACTTGAATATAGAAGATAATTCTTTATCTTATGCTTAAACCGTCTTCCAAAACACTAAAACTTTAATATTTTCTTACTCAAATCTACTCCAAATCCTACTCGTTTGAATATATTCTTGAATTACACACAATTAAGTGTGTATATATATGTACACTTACTTCTTCTGCCGCCTCTCCATTTTAATATTAAATATCCATTTCATTTAAAAATAAATAAATAAATATGGTAGCTTAATTTTCAAACACATGGACTCTAGTATCAACGTGGCAAACACCTACACGTGTATACCATTGAATGTTTATCCCTTCAATTCTTTTATTAATTTAATCTATTAAGAATAATAATAATAATAATAATAATAATAATAATATTATTATTATTATTATTACTGATAATCGTTTTGTTAAACATTATTTAAGTCTATAATATTTTGGCTCAACTAATTCGTTAAACACTATTTAAAATATATATTTCAGATATTTTATTTTCATCCATAAAACGGGATGTTACAAGTGAGCATGCTTATAGAGTTTTTTAGGTTGTCTACTGCTAAGCACTAAGTGTGTTGTGTGATCGATGTCATGTGATCAGTCAAAAATATTAATTAAAAAGTGACTAATCACCCTTAATAGTAGAGGGTATGAAGGGTGTCGAATACATAGGGTTTCACAAGAAAGTGCTAGTAACGATTAATCTAAAAACAGTAAACATTGAAAAGTAACTTGATTGATTGATAGAATTGAGAAATAATTAAGTTAACAAAACAAAAGTTTAGGTTTTTAAAGTTCTTGGAGAAAAAGGAAGCCACTTTAGGATTCAGGTTTGGCAAAATTACGATCTTTAGTAAAACCTATTGAGAAGTTTAATGGTGACCTACACATGACAAGATCTAAGTGACAATCATAGATTAAAGCTTAAAGGACTTCATTCACACAATCACCCATTTGAATCATATAACCCTAATTCTAATGATCAATCACACAATGATTAAAGGAAACCAAAGTTATAGAAAACTAAAATTAGGTTTTAACATAATCAAATCGTTTAAATAATCAAATTATAACTTGAATCCAAGAGAACTTAAAAGGTTCAAGCTCCAATCTCAAATCTAGGTTACAAACTAAGAAAAATAAAAACTTGCATAAACCCTTCCCCCGAAGTGAATCACAATTGTTTTAGCCTTGCATCATCGTTGATTTTTCTACACGATTGTAATTGATCATGTGAATCTGGATGAATTTGATGTTGGAAAGCTTTATAATGGTGAAAGATAGAAGCTTTTTCATCCAAGAATGTTATGTAAAGATGTGATTTTCGTACTAGGGTTGATCCCTCTTTAAAACCTCTTAAATTTGGTCAACCCACCAAAACGCAACGCTCGGCGTCGGTGGCGCCAACAGTGGTGTCGGTGGCTCCAGCTTGGCGTCAAGCTAGGCGTCAGTTGTGGCGTCGATTAGCAGGTTTCATGTATACTGACGCTGCCCCTGCACAAGCTTGATTTTCACTTGTAACTTTTTGAGGTCTTTCCGTTGATAAGTTGTGGGTCCGTAACTCTTTTCTTAGCTCAAGTTATGTCCGTTTTAAGTTACTGTTGTCTTGAAACTTCTCTTTTACATTTCTTCACCTCCCCAAATCCAATTTTGTCTCGTGTCTTCCAACTTCTTCATACACTTCATGTTTAACCTACAAACACAATAATATCCCTAAAGTAACTCTTTTCTCATAAGTTGACACGTAAAACATAGAAATAAAGCCTTTAAACATTAAACTTTTACCACCCGATAAGTGTGTTCAGCCAAGTCATACCTAATTTGTCTCTCATTATGGTCTAAGTGCACATTTACCTACCAAGTTTCACACATATGCTCGACAGTTTACATGTCAAATCCATACTTGAACAAATATTGGCACGTAAGTAAAGTAGTTACCGCTATACAACCATTTTTAATAAATCACTCGACATCTTGCATTTCCGCCTTCCTAATCTTTGTTCGTACACCTACCTCTCCAATTTTTGGGTTGGTGTAATCAATACATGAATAGGGTCCTCATAATCTTTGACTAAATCAATCACTAACTCCTCAAAAGGTTTCATGTCTTGATTGAGTCAGCATACCCATTTTCTTGCTTTGGAAGAACCGAAACCTCTTCTTCAACTATAGCATCTCCCACAACCCGTTCCACATGTGATTACTCTTCAACAAATAAAGGAGTCAGTGAGATTAATCTCCATGACATCCTCACCAACTTACAAAGATGGTAAAATGGACTTTTCTACTTGTATTTTCAACAATCATATGTCATGTTTGATACTTGAGCAGTTAAATCATTGTTGATATGAAAAATAGTGTTTTGATAATCGAGCAATATACTCCTCATCCACATATTAATAAGCATTTTGAAATAGCTTGATATTTTGAGTAACAAAATTTTCTTATTTTTGACTAGGAAACTACTTTTAATTTTAATATAAGAAAATTTTTGATTGGTTCGAATATTCACAATAATCTCTTTGATCATGCTATTAAAATCTTCTTATGACAACAGAGAGTATTCTTGTTGATAGTTGGTGTACTACTCCTCGTAACTTGAGCTTTGTGTCATCCATAGTTCATAAATTACTTCAATACAAAACTTGCTTAAAGTTGCAGTTCAATCTGACCGATAATATCCTTCAATATGATGAAGATGCCTTGTAATACGGATTAGATGGAGTATCATTATGATAATTTCTAACGAATATAAGTTTCTTGTCGCATCCTCACTTTTTTTAAGTAATCAAGACAAACATTTCGCGCTTGAACTAGACTCCTGTAACATGTACATAAATAAGAAACTCTTTTATGATGAGATTTAACTACTTAAGACTCTACCCCGTAAAGAAACTAGAAACCCAAGGTAAAACTGAACCGATAAAAACAAAATAAAATACAAACTTTTCATTTTTAATTTGAGCAAACTACGGATCATCCGAGTGTCCCACAAAGGCGACTATAAACTAGCCGACACACGTGTTGAGACCCTATTTATTTATCTTGTGGGTCCAAACATTGGCTAGCTAGAGGCTAGATGACTTAGCCAAGATGTGTTACGTGGAAAATTTCTGAAAACTAAATTTAAGTAGCCTAAAAGTTAAATATTTAGTTTAGTTGTTTTTATTGGTCAATTGTTTATTTTAATACGCTTCTTTTTGGTTTATCTTAAAGTGACCACATGATATTATTTTTTCTTTTTCTTTTTTTCTTTTTTTTAAAGTCAAAGGTAATAACCATCCTAAAATAGTGTAGTGGTAAGATATCTAAAAGTGTATTTAATATAGTCATATTCAAACATTTAATAGATAAACATCTTAGATTAATCTTTGTCCATTAAAAAAAGTTAGTCATTTATGTGTCATCGACCCTCATTGACTATTATAAGCTTATACATCATTATGACCCACATAACGTTGTTGACCAATAGTGATCATCGTTAAATATAAGACATATTGAATGGTACATAACGACGGATCTAGAAAACAAGTTCAGGGGTAACGTAAAAAAATTACCGCACATTTATATCAATAAAAGACAAAAACATGATTATAAAGTAAGTTAAACAATTACCAAATACATCTCAGAGCTCTTCTCCTTGATTTTTCATAGCTTGAAACGAAGCATTACATCCTCATGCGTTACTTTGTCAAACGTTTTCCTTTCAACCGCTCATGCTAGAGCATTGTTCAAATATTCCTCTTTCATTCAATTCTGTAAATCCCTCTTGATAAGCTTCAGTTTCGAAATATATTTTTTAACGGTTGCGGTTGCAACCGGTAAAACCAATGCTAGCTTTAGTATCCGATAAAACAAAGAAAAATAAAGATCTTTTCCGGTTTCCACCATTAGCCGAGCAAGGTGACACATCCCATTCAATTTTCTAATCTATATCTTTTTTTACTGATTGATAAAAGACCTTAAGCTCACATATAATACATCTTTTTCATTCAAATTAAAATCAACTACATACATCTCAAAAAAGGCCACTATCTTAGTCTTTAGTTATGTCAAACTTAGAAAACCAACTGTAAGGATTTAAACCAGACATGTTTTCTATCAATGCAGTTGATATCTCATCAAATCGATTTCCTAATTCTTGAACCTGTATATCTAAAACCGTATTAAAAATCTCAACCTCAAAATGATATCGATGAGTAATGACATTCTTCTATGTTATTGGGTTACCATAATTTTTCATCATATCCAACACCTTAATATGTTTTTTTTATAAAAATAAGTCACTTTTTTCAACATAGCATCAAACCCCTTTTGTGTTAAATCATTCAATACTTGCTTTGTTTTATTTATCAGCTTACTCATTTTTAATAAGTCTTGATTTTTTTTAAGTTGTTTAGAGAACACATTTGTGTGGCTAAATTATGTTCCATCAAGTGTGCTTAAAATATGTTGCATATCATTATTATTATGAGAACCAATATTCTACTCTTGAAATTTTCTTTTAAAAAAAATTACCTAAAAGAATTTATTTTCTCATCTTTCAAAACCCTAATTTTATAACAAATAGCATAAAAAGATTATAAATTACACTTAGAAATAACACAATTTAAATTCCTGATTCATTTTTCAAATCCTTAACTTCAAATCATTAATTTTTATAAGAAATAACACAAAAAATTAGAAATTAAACATTATAAATCCGAAATCCCCAATTCCATAGTCTAATAGCGTGAAAAACTAAAAATTGTTACCTTGAGGTGATGAAGGCGGTAGCCGACAAGTGAGGCGTGAAGCGTGAGGTGTTGCTTGGGTCTGGGTGTTGCTGCTGCTATCTTGTATTTTTTATGTTTTATTTATTTATTTGTTTTATTTATTTATTTATTATTATTATTAAATTTTTTTTTGGGGGTGGGAGCTTTTATTGGGTTGGGTATTGATAATGGGTAATGGGTATTTTGAACTTTAATGTTATTAGGTAATGGGTAATGAGTTTTTATGTTTTTATAAAATGTATTTTTTATATATATTATTAGATTTTTTTTATAAAATTCAAAACCTTTTATTAAGTGTTTAGTTTAAAAAAAATAGAGGTAACATAATTTTTTCTCAAGGGTAACGTAACATAACTTTTTTTACATAAAATCGTAACCTTTTTTTGCACTGCTCGTATTAAATTGAGGGGTGCTGATGCTGCCACTCAACAATATATATGTCCGCCCCTGTTGATACATGTCTTAATAAGAATTTTCTATAATACATCAATTGACTTTCTTGATAATCACATAATAACATCATAATTAAAATTTAGATCAATCTTCCATAGAGAGTAGAAATTTGACAACTATGATTAGAGAGAAACACACTCTTTGCAATGTTGAGTTATATGTTTTAAGCTCTCTTAGAACTCATCTTCCTAACCTCATCCACAAACTCTTGGATGTTCCGATCAGATGATCCGCCTCTGGCCACCGCCTCCTCCGCCGCTCTCTTCCATTTCATCGCATTCGCCTTCATCTCCGACGCCTTTACGCCACTCGTAGCCTCCCTTAAGCACTTCTCAACCTCCTCTCTTCTAACCACCCTATGCTCAGCCTCACCCCTGCACATTCTAACCCCAACTTTCCACTCATCCTCCAAGTATTTTGCATTAGTCACCTGATCCCCCCATTGCGGGAACGCCACCACGGGGACACCACAGGACAAAGCCTCCATCGTTGAGTTCCAACCACAATGACTCAAGAAACATGACACCGCGGGGTGGGCCAACACCTGTGGTTGTGGACTCCATTGGACCACCATCCCCCTCTCACCCGCTTCCTCCAACAACCCCTCAGGCAACTTGCCACCATCCCCTTCCGAACTCACAGTCGTCCTCATGACCCATAAAAACGACACACCCGAATTCAAAACACCATAAGCCATCTCAGTCACCTGCTCTTGTCTCAAGCTCACAACACTTCCGAACGATATATAAACCACCGATGAAGGCTGCTTTGTGTCGAGCCACTCGACACAATCATCAGCCTTTATCAGATCTCCAGATATACCGGAGCTGGTTTGGAGCAGTGGGTTCTTGAACAACGGACCCACTGCCCGAATATTAGGGCATATCTGAGACATGTACTTGATCAAATCCCCCTCAAGTTCTTCAAAGGTTTCCATCAACACACAAAAGT
The DNA here is from genome assembly GCA_024085815.1 of Flaveria linearis. Lineage (NCBI taxonomy): Eukaryota > Viridiplantae > Streptophyta > Magnoliopsida > Asterales > Asteraceae > Flaveria > Flaveria linearis. Next base: position 20,260,489 of record CM044010.1, read on the forward strand.
TGTTTGACAAGTTCTTGAACTGCCCTAAAATCGCTCTTCTTAAAAACGCGTAAGGCGTTGAAGGATGCAGAAAGCTCGGGATCTCATCGGATCTCAACACAGGCATGTTGGGCAACTGAACGTCGATTTCGGGTTGTTCATCACTTGGAAAAGGGACTAATGATTTCTCGTAGTGATAATAAGATGAAAAGCAAGAACAAGACTGCACCCAAAGCACTGCACAAGGGATGTTTAGCTCTTCTGCTAAGTCTGAAACCCAAGGCACAAAGGGGTTGTTGATTAGGCACGCAACCGGTCGGCCGGTTTCCGCATGGCGGTCGATGATTCCGGTGAGTGCTGTCTTTCCGTAAGCCTCAAGCTTAGGCAAGTACGTGTCAAGGTCATTACGTTCATCATCATGGTCTTCAGAGCACCCGTCATCAAAGAACTCGAACCGGATCATGCCGCCACGGTTTCCTACCGGAGTCGGGTCACCGGAGACGGTGGCTCCGGCTTTCTTCATCTTGTTTCCGATGGATTTGCAAGCGGAGAAGGTGACAAGGAGGTTACCCTTGGAAGCTAGAAGCTTACCTAGCCTGAGAAGTGGGTTCACATGACCTTGACCTGGAAATGTAACTAGAAACACATGCACGATATCTTGTTTAGTAGCCATTTAGAGGTAATTAAAGTTGTTCGTTTTTTCTAATGGTTGATATATGAGTGGGCACATTTTTTTAGGGCTAAGTGTTGAAATAAATAAAGCATTGATGTTGAAAAATTTGAGATGATATTATTGGTAATAAATGGTGATTGAGGTGGACGGTTAGCAATCACAATCAGCATTCCCTTGGGTCTATTATTAATTGGATAATGAAGACAGACGACGTTGGTCCATGAACAATAACTATACTACTATTCAGTGTTCAGACCCAGCTGTATACAATAAAGTCCGGTGCGTTAAGAGGTGTAAACGCCGCTACATGAGTGAGTGGTGTGTCTTAATTTAAACTTATTGAACAAGAAGTATAATATTTCTAAAATTCCGCCTTTCACAGATCAAAATGTAAACTTTTATTAAATAGCTTATTATATTTTAATAATTTTAAATTTTATTAATTGACTGGGATTAATTTCAACTTAAAACATATCTACAAACACTTTCAACTTTAAGCTTGTTTTCCTTTAAACATTTCTTATTAACAAAGAGTTAACCCGATTAGTTCTTTTGATAAAATGAGACCAACTTTGAGTTATTTTTTAACTATGTAATCACCCAACTACCGCAAAGTTTGTTTCTTAGTGACTAGCCTCTATGATCACCTGAAATTCATCTCTAACTAGTTAAGTGGTTCGAATCAAGCGGTGGAGATTGACGGGTTTCAGGGTGCAAAAGTTTTAAATTAACGAACCTGTTGGTAGATTTTAATTTTATGCTTAGTGTTTTGACCACGTAAACAATCTATGTCATCAAAAAACTAACAATGTTAACTCATAGTTAGTAAGAAATCGTTAGAGGAAAATAAGCTATCAGATGTCTGTAAACATTTCCTATATTAAGATTAATCTCTGTCAACAAATAAAAATTAGCTATGACATAAAAGTTTGAATTGTCTAAAATTAAATACCTATAAAATATAAATATGATTTACTGGTTTAAAAATAAAAACAAATAGGAAATAAGAGAAAGTTAAAGTACATATTTATGGATCTCAAATTTCTAGTTAAACATTCTGTAATTTAATTTGGATTCCCCTTTTTTTTCATTAAAAGTTAAACATATCCTCTTAAACCCTATACTTTCTTCTTTTCACTTTATCTCATTCTCCACATCTCTCTCTCTCTCACAAGATGAAGCTCTGTAAGTTTAGATGAAGAGCAAGGGCATAAATTTAAATGATGCTTTTGGTGATTTTGTTGATCTGTGAATTGAAATCTTCGATTTCACTAAGGAAAAAACAACCGGAATGGAGGAAAGGGTGATCGGCGTCCGTAAGCTCAAATCGCAAAAAAGAAGAAGATGTGTAGTGTTTTAATAATGTATATAATAGATCTGAAACTTTTTCTAAAGCATAGTAACTGATCTACTTTTATTAATCATCTATGTCTGCAGGTGGAGAGACAAACAAAAGCCTAGGTGTGGTCAGAATGTAACAAAAGAGTAAATTATCATTTGCATACTTAACATTTTTCAATATTAATCACTTGTATCTGTGCAGTTTTAAAGTTTCTATTTGTCCCCCCCCTAATGTTTTATTTTTTTCTTCATGACTAACAATGTTAAATTATTTTATTAACATTTTATAAAATGACAAAACTAGCCTCAAATAATATTAATATAATAAAAAAACACATCCACTCACCCCTACCCCACCCCCTTCTCTCTCTTTCTCCCCTTCTATCTCTCACGCACACGGACACATAAATTTTCTTTTTCTTTCTCCCTCTCTATCTCTCTCTCTATCTATCTATCTATCTATCTATCTATCTATCTATATGATCTATCTATCTATCTATCTATCTATCTATCTATCTATCTATCTATCTATCGGAATCAACAAGCACCACCACCACCTCCTCCACGACCACAACCACTGTTACCACCACCATCACCGTTCACCACCATCGTTTTCCCCATCCTACCACCCTTCAAAATCATGATTGAGAACTCGAAATCCCAGACCTGAGAAGGAATGAAGTGTTGAGAGCGGTTGTCGTTAGGGTTTGAAATGGGTCTAGTAAAAGGTGACGGCGATGCACTGTTGGGTCGACTATGGAGGCGATGATGAAGAGAAAAGAATGTGTGATAGTGATAATGGTGATTTTCAGTCTGGTGGTAGTGAAGTGGGTTCTAGTGACGGGCATGGAGGTGGTGTGGGTTGTGGTGACGGCGACAGTGGATGTGGTATGGGTTGTGGTGACGTCCGACAATGGAGGTGGTGTGGGTCATGGCGACGGGCGGCGACAGTGGTAGTGTCGGTGACAGTGGCTCAATTTGATCAAAATGATTGAGGAATCTCATAGCACAAGTTTTTAGGGTTTTGAAGAAAAACCCTTTTTTGATTTGGGTTTCTGATATGGCTTCGTTGAATTGTAGTTATGACCGCCGGTGATGATCAATCTCCGACACCTAGGGTTTGTGGTTTGGTCAGAGGCTGTGAAGGTGATGTAGGTCATGGTAATGGGCGATTGTGGTGGTGGTGATGGAGAAAGGGAATGTATGATAGTGGTACTGATTTACAGGTGGTCGTGATGATTTGTAGGTGGTTGTGCTAATGGACTATTGTGGTGGTGGTTACGGTGGTGGTGATGGAGAAAAGAAGTGGATGGTGGTGATGGGGAAAAAGAGTGGATGGTGGTGATGAGTTGTGGTGATGCAGATATGAGAGAGAGAACGAAAGAAAGAGTGTGAAAGAGATAGAATGTGTGGTTTATGTTTGTGAGAGAAAGAGATTAAAGTGTTATTATGTTCAAAATGTTGATGTTAGTATTTTTTTTTGTTTTTTTATTTTAAGGGGCATTTTAGTATTTTCTACAAAAAAGCTAACAAAAAAACTAACACAGTTAGTCAGTTAAATTCAAATGGTTACATAATTAAAATATTAATTATGCAAATGGTTAAAAATATAAAGAGTTAATCTCGGTTTTGGTCCATGTGTTTTGCAAATTGACTCCACTTGAGTACCAACGTTTATTTTGTCTCCATTTGAGTACCAAATTTTAAAAAAGTTGTCTGTTTCAGTCCTTTTGACTAACGGTGTTAACATTTTCTGTTAGATTTTTTTAAAAAGACCAAAATACCCCTAAGGGCTAAAAATATCACCATCTTCACCACACACCACACACCACCACCCCTAACCTCTCAAACAAACCCCACCACCACCGGAGCCATCATCATCGGCGCCCGCCGGCGCCGGCCTCTCCGGCCTAGCCGCCGTCGTCCGCCTCCACTCCCACAACATCCCTTACTCCTCCTCAAAGCCTCCGTCGTCCGCACCCAGATCACCACCACCTCCAATGACCGCATCCACCACCGCCACGTACTGTCACCACCTATAACCCACCAACCACCACCAACATCTGGCAACAGCAACGGCAGTTGTTGTACTACCTCGATGAGAACGGAGACCGTGGAGAAAACGTGACGGTTGATCTGTCGTTAGTGTTTCAAAACCCTAGGTTGAGAAACGCTTACATTGCTCTACAAGCATGGAAGAAAGCGATATTATCAGATCCGTAAAATCTCACCGTCAATTGGGTCGGATCTGACCTCTGTAACTACACCGGAGTTTTTTGCGCTCCGGCGCCGGACAACCGCTCCGAAACCACCGTCGCTGGATTCGACCTCAACCACGGGGACATCGCCGGATACCTACCGGCGACATCGGTCTTCTCACCGATCTAGCGTTGTTTCACATCAATTCAAACAGATTATGCGGTACAATTCCGAAAAAGTTTCAGAACTTTACGTTTTCGGATAATTTCTTCACCGGTGAGCCTCCAGTGTGTTTGAATTTGAAGGCGTTTGATGATCGGAGGAACTGTTTGCCGGCGAGCCCGGAGAAGAGGTCGGTGAAGCAGTGTAGGATGTGTGGTGTGTGGTGGAGATGGTGATATTTTTAGCCTTAGGGGTATTTTGGACTTTTTAAAAAAATCTAACAGAAAATGTTAACACCGTTAGTCAAAAGGACTGAAACAGACAACTTTTTTAAAATTTGGTACTCAAATGGAGACAAAATAAACGTTGGTACTTAAGTGGAGTCAATTTGCAAAACACAGGGACCAAAACCGAGATTAACTCAAATATAAATATCATGTATGCAAATCGAGACCTTATGTGACACCCCGTAATCCCAGATTAACACTATTCAAACCACTGTCGTTATCATTGGCACATACTCGCTAATACTCGAAACGTATACAAACACCGCCACCGACATCGCTAAATAAATAATGATAAAATACTAACACGGGTGTTTGTAGAGGATTCACATAAACGGGATTTCCTAAGGAATCCTCTTAATTAACATAGCTCGCCCATATACACCGTGATCAACCGAAACCAATTTGGGAACACGGGACCTAAGTACAGGGACTAAACTTGACAATTGCCAAACTGGGGCTGGGTATAAATACCCATCCACCAGCCCAAAAACCTTCACAATCTGCCCTCTCCTCTCCTACGCCTTCTTCTTCACCATTTCTTCATCCAAGCACCAAAATCACCTCGATTGAGCTTGTTTTCGTCGGTTAGACCACACAACAGCTGAGAAATCACGTTCCTAGCAGGTAGGCGACCTTGGTCATCCATTTTATTGCTCGTTTCTCTGCTGCAAACCTGGGGTTCGGGTGTTCGGGTTCAACCCGAATGCATGTGGTCGTGGGGGTGTGTGTGAGGTTAATCAGCATGTGCATTTCACTTAGACATGTTAGAAAAGTGTTTCTGGAAGTCCTGATTGCGTGAAATCCGAGCACGGAACAGCCGAAGGCTGTTCAGCCCGCCCAGCAGTCGCGATCTGCTGCAGTCCGCGACTGGGTCAGTCATGCGACTGAGTCATGCGACTGAGTCATGCGACTGGGTCCCTCATGCGACTAAGTGGTGCGGCTGGGTTGAATCGTGCGAATGAGTCCATGCGTGTGTGCGTGACGGGCGAATGAATGCATGCGACTGAGAGTGTGTGCGATTGAGTCAATCGGAGAAATGTGTGCGACTGAGTGCCACCCGACTGAAGGTCCAATCGCACGAATGAAGATTCAGTCGTGCGATTGGTTGTTGAGTCGGGTGAATGGGTGATGTGTGGTACGACTGAGTGCTAAGTCGTACGAGTGAGGGTTCAACCGTACGAATGAGGTTGATTCGTACGATTGAAGGCCCATTCGTGCGAATGAAGTGTCCAGTCGTGCGTCTAGCCTTGATATGCGATTGGAGTCATTGTGAGTGAATTCTCCTTGTGTGCGGTGTGCCTATCGTGTGATGATATGGTAACAATCAATAAAGTGTCATTTCTCGACCATAAAGATTAAAGTCAACGCAATCAACAAGCACATACTTTTACAATCTAAAACAGCCTAACTGTTTACAACTAACGACAACCCGTTTGGGATCTACATAAGGTCTGATATGCGTATGCCTGCATGTGTGTGTGTCACCCACGGCCGAACCAATGCGACCCGACCCGACTGAACATGTCTATTAACGTTGAACACAACATTAACGCTTAACATAACTGTCAATAGGTGGTTGACAGCGCATCGTAAACAACACTTGGGAGACTTTCATCCTACATACTTACTACATCATCAGTGAGTTTCACGGCCCCTATTTTACTCTCTTTCCTTTTGGGGGAGAAAACATGCACACAGATTTACATAAATGGTTGTAGTATTATTGATATCGCTTGTTACGTTAGTGCAAACACACAACATGTCCTGACACACTCGAACCGTTAGTAATGGGATTAGCGAGGTAATTTTGAGTAGTACTACTGGGTCTGACAAACCCCGCCCGGGCTAGTCACGCTAGCTTGATTGGAGGTCAAACGGGTGCTTGATTGACCTAACATTTGTCATTGTCTGATGAGACGTGACGGGGATACAACAAACACATATAGGACGTAAACAGTCAGCTTCGGTTCGAAACGCTAAGTAACAAGAACATAGGCTAGCCACCTAACGATATGCTCTATATACTAAACCATTGAAACGCAAACCATTGAACGCTTACGAACACATTTCTTGTTGATTAAACCTGTGAACTCACCAACTTTATGTTGTCACATTTTAGCATGTTTTCTCAGGTCACAGGAACGCATAAACTCATGATGCACGCTACAGGAAACGCACTCAGGACATGCATTCATCTATTTTATTTTCAGCATTGAACATTTTGTCTAAACATGGATATTGTAACTGTACTGTAATGGATTTATAAACTATGTACACGCTTCCGCATTGTTGTGAACTTTGTTTATGCTCTATGGAATGAAATCAAATGTTTATTTAAAATTCATATAGTGTCGTTCGATATGACTGTGTCTGAGATCCTGGTATGTCACACACCTAACGGTAAAACCCCGTTCGTGGAAATTGAGGGTGTGACAGATTGGTATCAGAGCCACTGGTTATAGAGAACTAGGATTGCATTGCATCTAGACTATAGCCTTAGACACAACACTAGTATTGCACAGACACTTTTACATGGTTACCACTGTTGTGCAAACAACCTTCTGGTGTACTGACAGTACACTGCTGAGCAAACATAACATTATGGGTATGACATGTGTGTCATTACCGGCTGACAGAGGGGTGGAGAATCCCGCTCGCTCACTACCAACGTTCACATTTGATCCTTCACTTTCGGAGTGGAAGCATCGACGAATTGAACCAAACATTTCCACAATTGGAACACGAAACTCTTTCCTAACCCACGCGATAAGCTTAACGATGACAAACAAAAAGAACAATACCTCACTCTTCCAACTCTCTCACACTTGTTACCATTCCCAACATATCCTATCCTCTACACTAGTCCGAGCAGTAAATGAGGGACAACTAAGATATTCAAGTCTATTAGAGGATCGGACTTAAACATTCAAACACCTAGAACTTCGAAAGGAAAAAGGCCAAATTGTCTTGATTCCCGTTGTTATCTTAACCGAATCTCTTGTACAACCTTAGTACAACCTTAGTTATTTGACTCTTGGTATAACAAATATATCTTTGATGCTTCTATCATTGATAACACTCGGTACTGGACAAGGTATGTTATCTCGAATAGGAGGAACCATGTGTGACCATGCAAAGCAAATTAGAATCACGGGTGCACACGTAATTGTAATTTGTCGTGCATGAGAATTCTGGCAACTCTATTGGGTGATAATGGTTATGGTCGGTACAAATTCTCAATTTCATACTTAGAGGCATGAGGCCTCGAATCAACATAAAGCTTCACTATCGATATGCAAACAAACCCTTCATTCTTACTAGCATGACACAATTTATTATTGTCAATAATTATCATCCGGTTATTGATTAATATGTGTTGTGAATTGAAGAAATCATGTCTGGAAGAAGAGCTGGACGCGCGGGTGGATGAGGAAATATCACCCTGACTCAAGCCGAGCTGAATGCTATCATCAATGAGCGCGTGGCTGATGCTCTGGTAGCCTATGAGTAGGGCCGCAATCAGGACCAGAACGACCAAAATCCGAATCAAGGAGTTTCAACAGTCTGTACCTTCAAGATGTTTATGGATTGCAAGCCTCATTCTTTCAGTGGTTCTGAGGGTGCTGTCACATTGCTTCGCTGGCTGGAGAAACTCGAGTCGGTGTTTGCCATGTGCAACTGTCCTGATGGAAATCGCGTCAAGTACGCCTCCGGCACATTGGAGGGACCAGCCCTGACGTGGTGGAACTCACAAGTCCAAACCTTAGGGCTTGGTGCTGCAAATGGTATGCCATGGGATGATTTCAAGATTTTGATGAAAGAAGAGTACTGCCCCAGGAGCGAAGTCCAGAAACTGGAGGCAAAATTTTGGAATTTAAAGATGATTGGTTCAAACATTGAGGAGTACACGACTCGTTCGCACGAGTTGGCTGTATTATGTCCTCAGATGGTGACTCCGGCCTACAAACGGATTGAAAAATACATTGATGGTCTAGCTCCTCAAATCCAGGCTAGTGTGATGGCTGCTGATCCTGTCACTATTCAGCAGGCCATCCGACTGGCTCACAAACTCACTGACCAGGCAGTGGCACAGGGCACCTTGCCTAAACGTGGCGCTGCTTCTGGTTCATCTGATCACAAAAGGAAATAGGACGGTAATAACAACAGCAAGTCTTCGAGCTCCAACAACACCCAGCAACAACAGACCAAAAAGTTTGACCCATCAAGAAGCTTCACCAACAACAATCAGAACAGCAACAACAACAACTATGGTCAGGGATCGAGCAACTATGCGGGCAAGAATCCTAGGTGTAACCGGTGCAACTTCCATCATCATGGCCCATGTGATCGACTCCGTTGTCAGAGATGTGGAAAGATGGGTCACGCAGCCAAAGACTACAGGGGTGAACTAATGACTCAGCAACAACCCCAACAACAACGCCAGGGTAGAGTGACTAGATCTGCTATGAGTGTGGTAAGGAGGGCCACTACAGGAAGGATTGCCCACAACTGAAGGGTGGAAACAAGGGGAATAATGGGGCTAAGGGTCGCGCATTCGTGATCGGTTCCGGCGAGGCAAGGGATGACCAGAATGTGGTTACTGGTACGTTTCCCCTGAATGGTTGTTTTGCTTCTATACTATTTGATACTGGAGCTGACAGGAGTTTTGTTTCCAACAAGTTCATTAAGTTCTTAGATGTAACCTTAACTGTCGTGGAACCTAGTTATGTTGTAGAATTAGCTGACGGAAATCTAATTGAGGCAACTCATATCGTTAAGGGGTGCAGACTAGGATTATGTGGTCATGAGATAGATATAGACCTGATGCCTGTCACACTTGGTAGTTTCGACGTAGTTGTGGGTATGGAATGGCTATCTAAGAATCAAGCTGAGATCATCTGTGGGGAGAAAATCGTTCGCATACCACTTCCTAGTGGTGAAAGTCTATCAGTTCAGGGCGAAAGGAGTGGCATGGTCTCTGGGATCATCTCCTACATGAAAGCTCAGAAGTGTTTGCATAAGGGTCATACCGCTTTCCTAGCTATGGTCACTGAAAAAGAAACCGAGGAAAATAAAATTGAAGACATCCTTGTTGTACGTGATTATCTTGAAGTTTTCCCTAAAGACCTACCCGGCCTCCCACCGCATCGCCAAGTCGAGTTCCAAATCAATTTGGTACCGGGAGCTGCCCCTATCGCAAGGGCACCGTACAGATTAGCTCCAAAGGAACTGCAAGAGCTGTCTACGCAATTGCAGGAACTATTGGATAAAGGATTTATCAGACCTAGCTCATCACTGTGGGGAGCCCCAGTTCTGTTTGTCAAGAAGAAGGACGGAACTTTCCGCATGTGTATCGATTACAGAGAATTGAACAAGGCGACTATTAAGAATTGTTATCCTCTCCCACGCATTGATGATCTGTTCGATCAACTACAAGGGTCGAGTTTCTATTCCAAGATAGACCTAAGATCGGGTTATCATCAACTAAGGATACGAGAAGAAGACATTTCAAAGACTGCTTTCAGAACAAGGTATGGCCACTACGAGTTCTTGGTTATGCCATTCGGGTTAACCAATGCACCAGCGGTTTTCATGGACCTAATGAACCGAGTGTGCAAACCCTATCTAGACAAGTTCGTCATTGTCTTCATCGATGACATCCTTATTTACTCAAGGAATAAGGAAGAACACGAGGAGCACCTTAGATTGATTCTGGAGCTGTTAAGACGAGAGCAATTGTATGCAAAATTTTCAAAATGCGACTTCTGGATACGAGAGGTCCATTTCTTGGGCCATGTGGTCAATGAGAATAGGATACACGTTGACCCAGCAAAGATAGAAGCTATCAAGAACTGGGCTACGCCTAAGACTCTGACCGAGGTACGACAGTTTCTCGGGTTGGCTGGCTATTATCGACGGTTCATCGAAGGGTTCTCAAAGATTGCTCAACCTCTCACCGCGTTAACTCATAAAGGCACCACGTACGAATGGGGTGATAAACAAGAATCTGCATTCCAGGTCCTGAAGCAAAAACTCTGTACAGCACTGATTCTATCCCTGCCTGAGGGAACCGATGATTTTGTAGTTTACTGTGATGCTTCTATACAAGGCCTCGGTTGCGTGCTAATGCAACGCAATAAGGTGATTGCCTATGCTTCTCAACAACTGAAGATACACGAGAAAAACTACACGACACACGACCTAGAGCTTGGAGCAGTCGTGTTTGCACTCAAGATATGGAGACACTACTTGTACGGTACCAAGTGCACCATTTACACCGATCACAAGAGTCTCCAGCACATCCTTGAACAGAAGGAGCTAAATATGAGGCAACGTCGTTGGGTCGATTTGTTAAACGACTATGACTGTACGATCAAGTATCATCCGGGCAAGGCCAATGTAGTAGCAGACGCCCTAAGTCGGAAGGAAACACTCAAGCCAAGACGAGTTCGAGCATTGCAACTCACCATTCACACCGGTTTACCCGATCAGATCCGCAATGCTCAACTTGAGGCATTAAAAGACGAGAACCTGAAAGCCGAATCGCTACGAGGCATGGAGAAGCAACTAGAAACCAAGCCCGATGGAATCCGCTACTTCATGGATCGAACGTGGGTTCCCTCGTATGGAAACCTACGAGAACTGGTAATGGGCGAAGCTCACAAATCCCGGTACTCAATCCACCCAGGTTCAGACAAGATGTATTGTGATCTTAAAGCCCTTTACTGGTGGCCGAATATGAAAGCTGACATTGCCACATACGTAAGCAGATGCCTAACCTGTTCTAAGGTTAAGGTGGAGTATCAACGACCGTCTGGTTTACTCCAACGGCCAGAAATACCAGTATGGAAGTGGGAGCAGATATCTATGGACTTCATCACGAAACTTCCTCGAACTCCCAGCGGATGCGACACCATTTGGGTGATCGTGGATCGCTTGACGAAATCCGCACACTTCCTGGCAATCCGGGAGGCTGATCGTATGGAAAAGTTAACTCGTATCTACCTAAGGGAAGTAGTCTCTCGGCACGGTATGCCGATTTCCATTATCTCTGATCGTGACGCTCGATTCACTTCACACTTCTGGCAGTCTTTGCAACGAGCATTGGGGACGTGGTTGGATATGAGCACCGCGTATCACCCTCAAACCGATGGCCAGAGCGGGCGAACGATCCAGACTCTAGAAGACATGTTACGTGCCTGCGTCATAGATTTCGGCAGCAGTTGGGAAACTCACTTACCGCTAGTTAAGTTTTCTTACAACAATAGCTATCACGCATCGATCAAAGCTGCTCCATTTGAGGCACTGTATGGGCGTAAGTGCCGATCACCTATCTGTTGGGCGGAAGTTGGGGAAGGTCAACTCACCGGCCCTGAACTTGTGCACGAGACGACTGAGAAGATCATGCATATCCGTAACCGTATGGCAGCAGCCCGTGACCGACAGAAAAGTTACGCTGATAAGCGTCGCTGACCATTGGAATTCCAAATAGGTGACAAGGTGCTTTTGAAAGTGTCACCTTGGAAGGGTGTAATTCGTTTCGGGAAACGTGGGAAACTAAGCCCTAGGTACGTGGGACCGTTTGAGGTTGTCAAACGAGTTGGCCCCGTTGCCTATCAGTTGAACCTACCCGAAGAACTCCGTGGAGTACACGATGTGTTCCACGTCTCCAACTTGAGGAAATGCCTTGCAAACGAGACTCTTATCATTCCGTTAGACGATACATGTGGACGAACAACTACATTTCGTCGAGGAACCGGTGGAAGTCATGGATCGACAAGTCAAGACGCTCAAACATAGCCGTATCCCTATCGTCAAGGTTCGTTGGAACTCAAAACGTGGACCAGAGTTTACCTGGGAACGCGAGGATCAGATGAAGAAGAAGTACCCGCAACTATTCCAAGATCAGGCATCTACCTCTTAGAATACGCAGCAACTCTATTCAACAGGCGTCACAAACCGAGAGCCTTGTACTTCCCCGTAGAACCTCGTAACATGACGTGCTAATTTTCGGGACGAAAATTCCTGCAACAAGGGGATGCTGTGACACCCCGTAATCCCAGGTTAACACTATTCAAACCACTGTCGTTATCATTGGCACATACTCGCTAATACTCGAAACGTATACAAACACAGCCACAGATATCGCTAAATAAATAATAATAAAATACTAACACGGGTGTTTGTAGAGGATTCACATAAACGGGATTTCCTATGGAATCCTCTTAATTAACATAGCTCGCCCATATACACCGTGATCAACCGAAACCAATTTGGGAACACGGGACCTAAGTACAGGGACTAAACTTTACAATTGCCAAACTGGGGCTGGGTATAAATACCCATCCACCAGCCCAAAAACCTTCACAATCTGCTCTCTCCTCTCCTACGCCTTCTTCTTCACCATTTCTTCATCCAAGCACCAAAATCACCTCGATTGAGCTTGTTTTCATCGGTTAGACCACACAAAAGCTGAGAAATCACGTTCCCAGCAGGTAGGCGACCTTGGTCATCCATTTTATTGCTCGTTTCTCTGCTGCAAACCTGGGGTTCAGGTGTTCGGGTTCAACCCGAATGCATGTGGTCGTAGGGGTGTGTGTGAGGTAAATCAGCATGTGCATTTCACTTAGACATGTTAGGAAAGTGTTTCTGGAAGTCCTGATTGCGTGAAATCCGAGCACGGAACAGCCGAAGGCTGTTCAGCCCGCCCAACAGTCGCGATCTGCTGCAGTCCGCGACTGGGTCAGTCATGCGACTGAGTCATGCGACTGGGTCCCTCGTGCGACTGAGTGGTGCGACTGGGGTGAATCGTGCGAATGAGTCCATGCGTGTGTGCGTGATGGGCGAATGAATGCATGCGACTGAGAGTGTGTGCGATTGAGTCAAGTGGAGAAATGTGTGCGACTGAGTGCCACCCGACTGAAGGTCCAATCGCACGAATGAAGATTCAGTCGTGCGATTGGTTGTTGAGTCGGGTGAATGGGTGATGTGTGGTACGACTGAGTGCTAAGTCGTACGAGTGAGGGTTCAACCGTACGAATGAGGTTGATTCGTACGATTGAAGGCCCATTCGTGCGAATAAAGTGTCCAGTCGTGCGTCTACCCTTGATATGCGATTGGAGTCATTGTGAGTGAATTCTCCTTGTGTGCGGTGTGCCTATCGTGTGATGATATGGTAACAATCAATAAAGTGTCATTTCTCGACCACAAAGATTAAAGTCAACGCAATCAACAAGCACATACTTTTACAATCTAAAACAACCTAACTGTTTACAACTAACGACAACCCGTTTGGGATCTACATAAGGTCTGATATGTGTATGCCTGCATGTGTGTGTGTCACCCACGACCGAACCAATGCGACCCGACCCGACTGAACATGTCTATTAACGCTGAACACAACATTAACGCTTAACATAACTGTCAATAGGTGGTTGACAGCGCATCGTAAACAACACTTGGGAGACTTTCATCCTACATACTTACTACATCATCAGTGAGTTTCACGGCCCCTATTTTACTCTCTTTCCTTTTGGGGGAGAAAACATGCACACAGATTTACATAAATGGTTGTAGTATTATTGATATCGCTTGTTACGTTAGTGCAAACACACAACATGTCCTGACACACTCGAACCGTTAGTAATAGGATTAGCGAGGTAATTTTGAGTAGTACTACTGGGTCTGACAAACCCCGCCCGGGCTAGTCGCGCTAGCTTGATTGGAGGTCAAACGGGTGCTTGATTGACCTAACATTTGTCATTGTCTGATGAGACGTGACGGGGATACAACAAACACATATAGGACGTAAACAGTCAGCTTCGGTTCGAAACGCTAAGTAACAAGAACATAGGCTAGCCACCTAACGATATGCTCTATATACTAAACCATTGAAACACAAACCACTGAACGCTTACGAACACATTTCTTGTTGATTAAACCTGTGAACTCACCAACTTTATGTTGTCACATTTTAGCATGTTTTCTCAGGTCACAGGAACGCATAAACTCATGATGCACGCTACAGGAAACGCACTCAGGACATGCATTCATCTATTTTATTTTCAGCATTGAACATTTTGTCTAAACATGGATATTATAACTGTACTGTAATGGATTTACAAACTATGTACACGCTTCCGCATTGTTGTGAACTTTGTTTATGCTCTATGGAATGAAATCAAATGTTTATTTAAAATTCATATAGTGTCGTTCGATATGACTGTGTCTGAGATCCTGGTATGTCACACGCCTAACGGTAAAACCCCGTTCGTGGAAATTGAGGGTGTGACACCTTAAAATTATAGAGATGTAAACGGTTAAAATGGACAAAAGTGAGGGATGCAAATGGTAATTTACTTTTAACAAAATAAAAGTTATTGTAACAAATTAGCGGGTTAATCGCAAGTGCAGATGAGGTGAAGGGGAGTGGCGGAGGAAGGGCGCCGGTGAGGAGCAGCGGCGGGTGGAGGGGATCGGTGAAGAGCAGCGGCGGGTGGAGGCCAGGTGAAGAGCAGCTGCGGTGAAAAGGTGAGGAGAAGAAGTGTCGGTCAGTGATTGTGTTTTGGGTCAGATTGTGGTGAGAATCTGACCCAGTAAAAGGGTAATAAGAGGGGTAATAAGAGGTGGGTGTCAATAAGAGGCAAAAACCAAACATCTACGTCTGACCGGGTCAGACATAAACATCTGATCCAAATCAATAAGAGGCAACCAAACAGAGCCTAACTTAGTTTATACAGTTAAATATATCGTGAAACTCTCCTATAATTTTTGAAAGTAAAGTGAAAATGGTCCACTAAAAATAAACTTATATATGTAAATAAAAAAGATTAGTTATAACACGTCTCTTATCAACATTAGCCTAGAAAATAAATTGTAAATGCATATATCCAAAACCATAGATTAAAATGAAACCATAAATCATAAATCAAAATCCCAATCAAAGCACAGATACTTAAATCAATCCATAAAATATTATATAATTTTTGAAATTGTTTTGTAATGTAACTGGCAATTTAGTATTTTATATAATTTTTGAAATTGTTTTGTAATGTCTTAAAATTAAATGAAGTACGTGTTGTTTTTAACCTATAAATAAGGTTTCTGTAACACCTAACACTTCAAATCTTCAATCACTTACTAGCCCACTTTATTTACTCCTACAATTTATTTACTAACACAACCCCATGTTTAACTTTTCATGCAAAAGTGTGACAAGCACTCGTTTGTTTCTCGCATCAACAAGCCGAGTAATGAATCTGGGGTCAAAAACCACGATTTTACTTCTCCTAGCCGAAAAACATCCAACACGCAATGAATCTGACTTCTTAACACCAATGTTTAGATTTCAAGGTGGTTTAAATTTAGGGTTAGCAATCATGGTTACAGACTTACAGTAGTTTTGGAAAACTCAAAAGATAGAACAGGATTTGTGATGTTTTTCATATATATACAATACTTCTAAAAGATATTACACGTTTTGACCGATATGAAATAGTTACATATTTGGACTGAACCAGACGCCCCAATTCGCAACCCGTGTATAAAATTCTTCAAAGGGCATACTGTAAATGTTTATGACTCTCAGGAGCTGCTAGAAATCCCATTTCCACAAGACCTAAAGAAGCAGATCATGTTATCATAAAGATCTTCATATGCTCTTGTGCTCAAGAGGAAATCCACATGACCATAATCCTCAAGAAATAAAACATTCGGCTTTGATGTCAGTTCCTTAAGCGTGTGATGCACATCGACTACATCTCCCAAAGCATCATTACCCCCATAAGCCATCCATATAGGCAATGATTCGGGGATCTGGCTAAGATCAAATGTTGGTGGTTTTAATTTTCCATACTGTAATATATTCTTTAGGGTCCCATAGTCATACTTTGCGAAAGTACCTTCGCGGATCACTGCAAAGCAACAAAAAGACGATGATAGTAATAGGCTGTTTTGCATAAAACAATCATACAGAAACCAATTAGGACTGGACAAAAGCGTACTTTGGAATAGATGTTTTAAGTTCTTTACTGATGAAGGATGAGGTTCATATTCAAGATAGAAATCAACACGACTACTGTTAAGCAGCAGTTTTCACCTGCAGGAGGAGGTTCATATTCAAGATAGGAATCAATACATTTATTATTGAAATAGTATAATTCAGGTAATCACATTGGAAACACTAATCAGTAAGCATTAACAGATTAATCTATAAATAACCTGTGATAGATGCTAACAAATCACTGCAATCAGCACGACCGCCATCACATGCCATCTCTATCATGGTAGTGAGAATGTCACTGAAAAAGTGTAGATATCATCATTGACATTATTAGAACTACAAGATCATGGTAAAGTCATAAAAGAATCATAGAAAATGGAAAGCAGGATAAAAAACCTCTTCAAGTTCAGTTGGTGTATGCCAAGTAATGATAGTACCTGCAAAAAAAACATTGATGGATGTAACTTCCAAAAACCAATTTCACTTGAATTTGAAAAACATTAAATAAAAATGAACCTCATCAAGATGCATATTAACAAGATTAAGAACAAATTTAGATGTGATGTGATCCAAGTATGATATAGGAGAAAGAAGAGCAGCAGCCTCAACCATATTAACAATCTCTGGTTGAGTAAAAGCTGCCAATGACATTATTGTTCCCTGAAAAAATATGGAAATTTGCAAATCTGTTAGAGACATTATTAGCGGGTTAATCATAAGATAAACAATGGCAATGTTACTGCGACACCTGTGAATGTCCTACAACAAAAACTTTGGAGTTGGTTTCAGAACTTATATAAGAAAGCATAGTCTCAAGATCATACAGAGCCATCTCTTGCCAACTCCAATCCCAAAATTCCTAAATCAAGGCGAAGAGTTACTTGGGATCAGGATCGCATACATACAAAAAACGAGTTAATGTTTACCTGAAAAAGAAACAAGTGTTGGAATAATTACAGAATCAGTGTACCTTGTCTCCATCTGATAAAGATGCATGTCCATGGCTCCATTTTGTTCCACGCATGTTTCCAACCCAAACATCAAAACCATGGTCCGCAAGAATAAAACCCAATGATTGACTTGGGAAATCCATAAACCAAGCATCACCACCCTGATAATAATTTTGTAAAGAACTGTCAAATAATTGGTTCCGATTTTACTGTTATAAAGTTAAAAAATAAAAATAGTCAGAAATGTCACCATAAAAAGTCCATGTAGGAGTAAAACAGGAGGTGCTTTTTCAACACCCAAATTAACAATGCCTGATGACACGCGCTGAACACCTAGCATGAAACCATCCTTTGTTTGAGTCTGCAATTATAAACAAGACACAATTACCACAATCATCAATGCATATCATTCAAAGTAAATTTCGTTCCTATCATGTATTTTTGTCATCCTTTCTTGTAAGATAAGAATTCTCTCTCATTTAGCCATATTCTTAGCTTTCTGTTTAGAATCTGTACATTTTCCCTTTTTGCATATATAAATAAATATACTGTAGAGTATAATCAGTTCAAATGATTTCCAATCGTAAGGAATGTTCATATACTTGTTAGATTCCAAGTAAACCCTCCCTGGCTAAAATCATGCGTAACCTAAAAGAAGTATAAATATCCATTCACTTGAGTTTCTCATGGTGCCACGTCACTAGTCTCGACAAAATAGATCAAGGCAAGAAAACCCTCTCAAACATATTACATATTTGAGTAGAATGGGGGAAAACAAAGCAAATAACCACCAGTAATACATTGTTTCAACTGGAAAAACTCAGTTTTAGCTAATATAAGAGTAAAGCTAAAAGCATGGGTAATTTCCTAAACCTTGCTCATTCTAAGTAGGAATAATACATCCAATATTTTCTAATAGAAAAAAGAACATATTATTACAAATAAAATTTCAATTAAACATAGCATCATTTATCAACACTTGCTCTTTCGATCACAGGTCATCAATTCAACATTCTCAGATGAATATAATCAGCAAAAATATAGGTAAATCAGGAAAAGTAATTACTACTTTAAAGAAGTCTAACATAACAAT
Source organism: Flaveria linearis (assembly GCA_024085815.1). Classification (NCBI taxonomy): domain Eukaryota; kingdom Viridiplantae; phylum Streptophyta; class Magnoliopsida; order Asterales; family Asteraceae; genus Flaveria; species Flaveria linearis. The sequence goes on from CM044010.1 coordinate 20,279,174, forward strand.
ATCATCCTTCCTCAAACAGCACTTCCTGATCTAGCTTAGCAGGCCAGTACAAGCGGTCACGACTCAAAATACGGTCATGAGTTTTTGAGTCAAAATATCAAACACTTGGCGCACAACCAAACTTTCACTCTTAGTGATCTAAAGTTATTCAATTCGATTAGTTCCCCCTGCAAATTATTCATCTCCTTGATTTGTTCCACAACTCAGTCCTCAAATCAAACTATTCAAGTACGTCACTTACATCAGTTACGATTTACGACAACAATTTGAACTATCAATAATATCATAAAAAAAGTCAAAGAGTGACGGAGAACTCACCGTGTGTTCTACGCAACCATAGCCCCAAGGTTCGATGAGATTGAGGCACAAACCACCGTCGTACGACTGAGTGTGTTGGATCATCAAGTCTCCGGCCAAACACACGGCGAAGGTGATGAACAGCGATAAGCCAACCGCCAGTAGCAACGGTGGTGGAACCGATGTCGCCATATTCGATTAGTGGAGTGAATCAGTGGTTGACCAGTGGCATCAGGTGATGATGGTGGTTGGATACATTCACCAACAACTTCTACTTGTGGAACATGAATGATTTTGGTAGTCTCCAGTGATATTTTCAAATTTTATAGGTTTAGATTAGATCCACAAATAGTGTCGTGTGTGCTTAGTTTGAAAATGGGACAGTTTTTAATGCTTTCGTTTTCTTTAAAACTAATTTTAAATCGAACGTAGTGAACATTTTATGAGCGTCGTACATGATAACATGAAAACAGACGAAGTTTCGAACACTGTTATAAGATAATTAAAAGGGGATTTAAACCCATACAATGTCAGGTGGAGCTTCAAATACTTTTACAAGACAGTCAAGAGAGGCTTTGACGTCAAGCCTTAACGTGCGTCAAACACGACTTTTTCTATATTATTGCATCCAGTGGCGTATCTACAAGAAAAGTTCAGGGGTAACGTAAATTTTTGTTTTAGCGTACGGTTACAATAATAAAGGGGTCCGAAGGAATATTCATTCAAATCAAATCCATTTAGGATTGAAGGATTGAACCCGAATGATTTGAACTCGAAAAACTTATTGACTCAATATAATCATTATTATTAGAACCAATATCCTACACTTCAAAAAGATATTTTTAAAAAGTACCAATAAAAACTTTTTTTTCATTTTTCAAATCCCTAAATTTATAACAAATAACATAATAAGATTACAAATTATAATTAAAAATAACACAATTTAAATACCTTATTTTAATATTAAATCTCTAATTCATTTTTTAAATCCCTAGTTCATATACCTAATTGCATAAACCCTAAAGATTAAAAATTGAACCAAATAAACATTAATTTTTATAACAAATTAAACTTAAATAACCTTTAAATATTAAAAATTGAACAACATAAACCCTGATTTTATATTGTAACAGAGAAAATAAAATTAAAAATGTTACCTTAAAGTGGACGGTGAATTAGTGAAAGTTCACATGTGGGCGGTGGCAATGGCCGCCGCGGCAGGCTACTGTTCGGCGGTGGTCGGCCGGACGGCCGGCTTCGGTGGGGACGTGGGGTGATCGGCGGTGTGGGTGGATGGTGACTGACTAGTTGTGGCCTGTGAAAAGGGACGAAGGGTCGATAGGGACATGGGGCGGATGGATGGTGTTTTTTTATTTGAAGTTTTATGTTTGATTGGATTATGAGTGTTTGGGGTAATTAGTTAGACTTTTTAAGTTGTTTAATCGTTTTGGGTCTTAACTTTATTTTGGGCTTGTTAATTAATATTGTATTAGACTATTAGATATTTTAGGCTTATTAGTTATTTATGTTTTTAAAAATGTAATTTTTTTTATAAAATGTAAGATTATATTTTATAAAATTTAAAATTTTCTATGAAGTGTTAAGTTTAAAATTTTTTAGGGGTAACGTAATATTTTCTTAGGGGTAACGTAATATTTTCTTAGGGGTAACGTAACACCGTAAATTTTTTTACGAGTAAATTTTTTTTTGCATAAAAGCGTAAAAAAATTTACACTACTAGTAAAAAGTTGAGGGATAGCGGAGGCTACCCCTCAACTCAATGTATGTCCGCCCATCATTGCATCAATAGAGGCTTAAAACAGTAAAACACTAATTAATTACTACATTTGATTTAACAGAGTTTTAGTAAAATGGTTTTTATCTACATTACATATAGGTGGTATTTTAACTAAACAAACACCACAAATGATCTTAGTACATGAGTTACGTGATGGGACATGTAATTCTTTCGTAGTTATAGTCGTATCTCACTCTTGTACGGTTTAAAATGTTAACACAACCGACGTGTTATAACTTTTAAATTTAAATAAGAAAAAGAGTAAATCTTGGTTTTGGTCCCTGTGTTTTGCAAATTGACTCCACTTGAGTACCAACGTTTATTTTGTCTCCATTTGAGTACCAAATTTTAAAAAAGTTGTCTGCTTCAGTCCTTTTGACTAACGGTGTTAACATTTTCTGTTAGATTTTTTTAAAAAGATCAAAATACCCCTAAGGGTTATAAAAATATCACCATCTCCACCACACACCACATACCACCACCACCACCACACACCACCGCCACCACACACCACCGCCACCACACACCACCATGGAAAAGCTGTCGATTGGCTGATTAATAAAGCTAAAACCGCCATTGATAAGCTCGCAGAGCTTCCGCCATGGAAGCCCACTGCAACAACGAACCCTAATTCCACTTCTTCAAAACCTCACCTTCACCTACAAAAACCTCAAATCCTCCCACTCAATCGGAGTTTGCACCACACACCACTGCCGATGGAATCCGCCGGCACAGTCAAACTGTCAAACACTCTTCTTTTATCTACTTCTCAACCTTCACCTACAAAAACCTCAAATCCTCCCACTCAATCGGAGTTTGCACCTCGCCGGCCGGTGATTACGTTACTTTCCGATCACACCTCCGCCGTTCCGATCACGTAACAATGGGAGACACGGTGGATACCGTTTACAAAAACGCAAATGAGCCGATCGAAGCTCGAGTGAAGGATCTTCTATCTCGTATGATTCTCGAAGAGAAGCTAGGCCAGATGACTCAGATCGAACGCGCCGTGGCCACTCCTGATGTTATTAGAGATCTCTGTATAGGTAAGCGTAAGTTCATGTGTTCGATTATTGCATATCGTGTATTGTATATTGTATATTAGTATATATTAGTATATACTTGTTTGTTTTGGTTGATTGATTTGAATCTGTGTGGATTTGTTACAGGAAGTGTGTTAAGCGGTGGTGGAAGCAAGCCGAAAGAGAACGCGACGCCGGCAGATTGGGCGGAGATGATCGACGGACTTCAAAACGGTGTCGTAGGATCGAGGCTCGGTATTCCGATCTTCTACGGTAGTGATGCTGTTCATGGAAATAATAATGTTTACGGTACTACTGTTTTTCCTCATAATGTTGGCCTTGGTGCTACCAGGTTGGTGTTAATTTTGCACAAAATCGTTGAATTCGTCTCTTACAATTGCGTATTTAGCTTAATCTGATTTGATGTGTTGCAGAGATCCAGATCTGGTGGAGAGGATAGGTGCAGCAACTGCTCTGGAAACTAGGGCTAGTGGTGTTCAATATGCGTTTGCTCCTTGTGTTGCTGTAAGTTGTATATGATACCCTCATCAAACCAATAGTTTGCTATAGTTATCACCAATGTTTTCAAAACCGGACCGGAAAGCGAACCGGACGGCCTAGAGGTTCACTGGTTGGACCGGTCGGACCGGTCTGACCGGAATACGAACCGGATGACGTCATAAATATTTAAAAAAATATAAAAAAATTCCAAATATTTATATTAACGAACCGGTGTTCCTTAATCCAAAACAACATCCAAAATACATATCATTCAAGTAAACATAGTCCAAATTAACGAACCGGTGTTCCTTAATCCATATCCAATAATATTTTTCTATTAAAATTTTATAAAAAAAATTCCAAAAACCGGTTCAACCCGGTTCGCCGGTTCCGGTCGGACCGGTCGACCGTACGAACCGGCCGGTTCAACCGAAAACGGTCCAAAACCACCGAACCGAACCGGCTTCATCACCGGTTCCCGGTCAAACCGGTCGGACCGGCCGGTCCGGTCCGGTTTCGAAATCATTGGTTATCACAAGATTGTGCAAGATAAGAGAGGTGTGTTGGTGTTTTCAACTGTTATCAGTTGAACAAAATTGATATTTGCATTGGCTTCTATTTTTTAGATTTATAGTTTGAAAACCATCGTTTTCCTGGTGGAGTGTGTCGGCGGTGGTGTGTGGTGGCAGTGGTGTGTGGTGGCGGTGGTGTGTGGTGGCGGTGGTGTGTGGTGGCGGTGTTGTGTGGTGGCGGTGGTGTGTGGTGGCGGTGGTGTGTGGTGGCGGTGGTATGTGGTGTGTGGTGGAGATGGTGATATTTTTATAACCCTTAGGGGTATTTTGGTCTTTTTAAAAAAATCTAACAGAAAATGTTAACACCATTAGTCAAAATGACTGAAACAGACAACTTTTTTAAAATTTGGTACTCAAATAGAGACAAAATAAACGTTAGTACTCAAGTGAAGTCAATTTGCAAAATACAGAGACCAAAACCGAGATTTAAAAAAAAGGCTCGTGTTCCTGCCGGTAGGCTATCACCAACTTTGTTATTAACGGGCCACAGTAAAAAATTTAATACACTAGAAAAATGATTCGCTCATAAAGTTTGTCCAATCACTGCTTGACATGTCGCACCACATCTTAAAACAACCAATCTCTTCAAAGTATTGTTCACGTCTTGCGAAATTGTATGTATAGTAACGAGAAAATAGAACAGATGGTTTTCTTTTTGATATATTGTTTTGAAGAATTGAAGCATTAAAATGTTTTTAGTTCTTTCATGTAACACACTTATAAACTTTTATATAAATAAGAAGAAGAAAAAAAACGAAACAAAAAGATGTATTGGTTTAGTGTAAGATAATGTTGGTTGAAGCACACAAGCCGGTTTAAATCTCTTAAGGTGCGACAAGTTTTTTTTTTTTTACAATCTATTTTATTTTTTTCCATTTTTTTAGTTTTTTTTTTAATTTTCATTCTCATTTTACATACTAAGTTTTATTTACCTTTATAACACATTTAGTTTTCTAATAATTTAATTTATCTATTATATTTTCTTTCGTCGTCATTTTTTAACGAACAGAAAATACAAATGTTGTTAGTTTTCTTTTCTGTATGTTTTGATATAAATTTTATATTCAAAATAGATTATCTTTTTAGTATCGTAGTATATAACAAATGCAATGACTATCATGATACCATGACGATTGAAAAACTAATAATTTTTGGTATCAACGAGTGCAGCTACTATTGCGGTATTGGGACGAATCAAACTATTTATGATTAAACAATATCTGTTATTATTAGAGCATTCACAATTTATTCATCATCCTTATCCATATAATTACATTAAAAATTAATACTTGTGTTTTTCTACTTTTTAATTAAATAATATTTTTTATATTTTTATCTTTACTTTTTATCTCTTATCCACTCACAACCACTTAAAATATTTTAAAAACAGATTATAGTGTTTTAAGGAATGTTTTCTGAAAATACAGATTGAACAGTAAATTTTTCATATATTTTACTTACAACCATTTATAAAAATACCATACAATATAGAGAATACACCTACATAAATTTAGGGAACGGACTATGAATGCTCTAAATACTCAAATGTTATCAAAAAATAATAATCTTCATTTTTTAACTACAAAATAATAAAATAACTATAAATCTTGAAGGCCTTTTCCCTTTTAACTTAGAAACTTATTAAATATCTGTTTTTTTCTTTCATTTCATATTATGTATACTTTAAAAGGCAAACAACAAAGCTAAAAAAATTTTGTGTACAAGTATCTATTGTATTGATACAAAAGTAATTATTTGAAACTTTAAAGGTTGTTTATATTGTTTGTTCACAACCTTTCTCTCTCTTATATTTTAGACAACAAAGTTGTGATCCTTTTAAGTCTTTTGGCAATTGGCAGTCTCAACAAAATTGCTCCACCTCATCTAAGAGTTATGAGTATCAAAAAACTAAAACACACGTTTTCTATTCACAGATTAAGCACGGCTCACACACACATAAATACTTTATCAAGCCATTATAATACTTCTTAATAACTAATTGGTGACCTATTTTAGTATCATTTTAAATTTTTTTATCTTTCGGTTTCACCGTTATCCATTGGATCAGTACTCTCATAAATGGCCTTCAAGTTAATTATTCAATTTCAAGTAATTTACTCTCTTTCTAACTACTAGTGGGCTTACCCGCGCGTTGCAGCGGGATTTTTAACTGCACGTTCTATGTGTTTGACTTGTTGGATAATTCGAACAATGAAGCTTCCATATGGGTTGGTATTCATATTATTCTTAATTTTAAACCAAGTGCATATATATTTATGTCAGGTAAACTTATGTGTATGTAAATATATACATACATACATATATAGATATATATATATATATATATATATATATATATATATGCAATGGTGAATTTAGCATCCTAATCGGTGAAGGTAAAAAAACTTTTTGCCGATGCATTGATAGTGACAAAATAGACTTATGCCTAAGTGTTTATAAATATTTGTCATCAACTCATGTCTAAGTGTATGAGAATTTTTAAATTATATAAAATATTATAGATTAAATCCAATGTGTTTACCTTATCAAGGGGTCCAGAGTTTGCTTTCTTATTAGGGGTGATCACATGAATTCCTGTGTGTAACCAGTCATGGTAGTGGTTGCTAACTCTGCTTCGCAATCAGCTATTGCTTGCCTTATTTGAGCTCGACTTTTGTTCGCTAAATCCACCTTTCTGCTGTATACCTCTAGACACTCTCTTTCAAGCTCCAACAGCATTTTGTCCCTTTCAACATCTGGCTCACTTCCTCTGTGATGTTGTCCTTTATGCTCCGCATCACCTGTGTGTATTAGCGTGTCATTTAACACAACCATTGTTATATATGTGACTTGATTCAAATTACATAAGGGGTAGACATGTCTTCACTTTTGTAAATCTTCTTTGGGTATTGGTTATAATCTTCCATTCTTAAATATGGATAGATGTCATGTGAAACCATCCTCTCTCTGTTTAGGTCTTGTGCCATTTGTATCTTTTGTATCTGTTCTAAAACTTCAATGAACCGGTTCTTCCTTTCAGATTTCATCTTCTTCATTTCTTCTAGTTCTGGAAGAATGGCTCTGAGCCCTGCCTTTAGGCTCCTAGAGCTCTCATCAGACTGAAAAAAGTAGCATATAATGCAACCAAAATAAAGAATTAATTGTTAATTGTTAAGAACTTAAGATACATTTAAAATTATCCAACTGTCCCTAGTTTTTATCAACCAAGTATATGATATCTGGTTAGCTGATCCTGATTTTGATTCTTCAAGATTACTTATCACTTTGAAAACAGACCTGTAGTGAGGTCTACATTCAACTAATTAGTGTTACTAATTCTAGGAATTTTAATTATTGAATCAAAGGCTACTAAAGATCATTATAAGTTACAACTGTCATATTCAAACTAATAGCAAACCACTTTAGAAGTTGCATAAATGCTCAATTGCTCATCGATAATAATGGTAAATTTAACCATATTCTTGTGAATGGTTCATATTGGGCCGCGCTAAATGGGTCAAAACAAAAAAGGTAGGTAAATGGGGAAGGGGTCAAACGGGTAGAAAGTTGCCTGATATCTCTTTTTAGTGCATTTTTCATTACTTTTTTGAAGATCGACAATAAATGTTTGTAATTCGACCCAACCTAACATGACCCAACCTTTTTCAACAAGTACCATAAACTGACCCATTTGCCAAACCTGTTACGACCCTTTACCCAAACCCATCCATCTCTCCACCTCAACTGATCAAATAACATCTTTTGAGAAACCATACGAATAAACAATTCTGTTATTTAAAACATTATGAATGGAAACTGTTCAGAACTTTAGAAATAATACTACCTGCCTAATGTGTACTGGTCTCTCCCCCATAGCAGAACATATGGTTGCTAACTCTGCTTCGCAATCAGCTATTGCTTGCCTTATTTGAGCTTGACTTTTGTTCGCTAAATCCACATTTGTGCTGTATACCTCTAGACACTCTCTTTCAAGCTCCAACAGCATTTTATCCCTTTCAACATCTGGCTCACCAATCTGATTTTACAAATTGCATACAAGTTATCTATGTTTAGTTAACGATCTAGGAATAAGGATTCTTACAAGGTTAGAATTAGAAATGTATAAATTATAACAATACCTGAAGTTCATGAAGAAGGGAACCACATGTTGTTTCCACTTGCATAAGTGGATCTTTTGTGGGAGTAGACATCTGAGACAACACTTTTGAATTAATTCACTGTATATGATATAATGAGATGATAAAATACACCACTTGTGAATGAACACTATTAGATTAGGCCCAATGCGTTCATCAATTTCAACCCACCAACATGACACATATGACAACCTGTTAAAAATGATAAAATCATTAACCAATTCCCATCTATGGTGGCATTTCAACCTCCACAAATGTGAAACAGTATCCAATTAGTGGCAGAATCAACACCAACAAATGATTTAACCCTAACAACAAATAAAAGAAGGAAGTGAAAATCAAAGAATACGTTGCCCAAATTGATTCAAGAACCATGCAGTTTATAAATTGCAATGTTTGACTAGGATCTTAATCCCAAAAAGGTGTTTTGACTGAAAGTTGCATGAAAAGTCCTCCATCATCAATGGGAAAGTAAAAGTTGTTTACCAAAAGCAAACTGATAACTTTTAAAAATGATGATACAACAACTATGCCATTTAGAATTTTAAACTTGTAGATCAGTATCTTCCATTTTGTGGATTAAATAATACTCAGATTTTCCAAAAATATGTAATTGCTGATTAAAAAGTTTTCACATTTTTAAAACACTGAGATTATCACACATATGAATAAAAACATAACAAGAAAAGCATATATGTGAGCAATTCAATTGAATAGCATTTCATTCATCTACAAAATATATTATTTAATAGGTGGATGATTAGGAAGACAATCACAAGGAATTAGCAACCCTCATTCTATGATTAATTCTATTGGTTGAATCTGAAGGGAAACTGTCAATATTATCTTTTGATGTAGTTCTAATTTTTCTCCCTCGTTGACGTGTAAATGTAAATCATATACTGGTATAACCACAATTTGGAGAAAACTAAAGTTTGTTTGTGTTTCAATAGTGCACTTATTCTGTACAAAGCGACCTCTTTACTCTTATCTTCTCTAAAATAAATCTACATTCCAACACATTTTCACGTGTTTTACCAAATGAATGCACATTTCCAGATTGCATGATGTCAAAGTTGCAACTGTTTATCATCTTGAATTATTTTGTGTTATGTCTTTATGTAGCGATCAGTTTTTCAGTAACTTACAGAACTCGACACCAGTTTGGAAGTTACAACTTATTTTCTTGGAAACTAATTAATCTAGATAAGCAAGAGGATCTCTTTTATTGTCTATATGATCAAAAAATGTGAAAACATTAGAAACTGTTTAGTCTTTAACATGATAAAGGTAGATAAGTTTAAACCTGATTAGTAGCAATTACTGGTAGCAATCAGATCAAAATCAATCAAACTTCTCAACCAAATGAACTTAAACAGCACAATACACAACATGCCACGACATACACCACCTAAGATCAATCATTCAGAGTAAACACAAAAACCCTAAATCGATCGTAATAAGAAAAAGAAAAGAAAAAAAGAAAAATCAATTACCAGAACTTAAACATCTTCGTCAGAGACCTTTGTTCGCCCAACCAGATTCAATGGCAGATCAACTGCAACTGCAAAAAGCAAACAACAAAATAACAAAAAAAACCCAATTTCAATATGTTGTATACAGATCAAACCAACAACAACCAGCTAACAACATGAATATACAGTAATCAACAACTAACACAATCTACACAACCACACACCATAACAAAAATTACCAAATTAGTAAATCAAATAAGCAAAAACATAATCAAACCTTGACAAAGTTCCCAAGAGTCTTAGTCGACCCACGAGAAGAAGTAAAAACATCATCAATCCCAGCAAACTGCAGCACCTTCTTCGGACCCTAGCAGCCACAATCCCCGCACAACGAGGCGCCAGAACCAACCTCACTGTCACCGAACGACACTTACCAGTAACCTTCGTCGGCACCGTGTGCACCTTCCCAATCTTATTCCCCCAATACCCCTCCTCACCGGAATCACCGACAGTTTCGCCTGAATAATCGCACCCCTAATCGCAGTAGCCACTTCTTTAGCACACTTCACCCCAATCCCACATGCCCATTGCCATCACCAACCAGCACAAACGCCTTGAATCGTGTGCGTTGTCCCGCACGTGTCTGCTTCTGCACAGGCATGATCTTCATCACCTCGTCTTTCAACGATGGTAAGAGCAGAGTTTAATGGTGATGGCCATGGGATTCAGATCGACCGATGGTTAATGGTGATGAATTCGAAACCGATGCGGTTTGCTGAATGGTGATGCCGATTGAGAAGGAGGCGGAGAGTAGGGAGAGGATATCAAAAGGCGCGTCTTACAAATTTGGTAAAATTACATTCCTACCCATTCAATATGTATTATATAGTAGTTAAGATATAACTAATATTAAACACAAGAACTTATCATAATACTCAACGAATTTAATATTTAATACTCAACCACTCACAACTTTGTGAGAGATCATATCCGACATCCGGTCCTCCGTTATACTTTCATTGTGAAATTCAGGCTCGTAAAAAATCCGAAGCCCACTAGTTCAATCCAGTCTAGTCCGGTCCAGTAAAATCTAACCCATTTACACAACCAAAAAGCTTATAACCTATCGATATAAAAATATGTAAAAAAATGTTCCCTAACCCTTCAAGTGATCAGTAAAAAAAAAGACACGAGAGAGGTTCAAATATATTATTATTTATTCTAAAGTTAAATGCATTTTACGTCCCTGAGGTTTCATATAAATTGTCATTTGAATTCAAAATTTAATTTACCATTTACGTCCAAAAGTTTCACAAAAATTGTCGTTTGAATCCACTTAACTACTCCAACTTAACGCCGTTAAGTTTTCTAAATTAGAGATATTTTAGTCAAAACAATTACGAAATAAAAAATCAACTCTACATGATAAGCTTTAAGCATTCAGTCTCCTTTGATAATCACCATTGTGATTTTAATTTACTAGGAATGATTGTCGGTATTTTTTTTCATTTAATTAAGAAAAACATCTCTAGACATCATATTGTATAAAATAAAATATAAGTATAACTAACTAAAAATATTCATTTCTAACCTTATAAAGCATACAAAACAAAAATATATATAAATAAACAAACAAGTCATATAATATAAATTATTTGAATTATAACCATAAAAGACAAATTACCGTAAAAGTATAAAATAATTTATAGAATAACATTAATTACCCATGAGTAATAATCATAAAACATCAATCATCGTAATCATAATTAAGTTTTAAACTAAAGAAATCTATGTTTAGTTAATAAAACGTGTAAAAGTAACACAATTATTAAACCAAAATACGTTAACAAGATAAAATAATAAAATACAATTATAGAGTCAAATCATAACTACAATTATCAAAAGAGGCTAAACATATAAAAACCCTCACGTGAGTTGGTTTTTTATTTTTTATACTTTTTTTAATCAAAATAACTCTCATGTTGGAAACTTAACGGAAAAAGTTAACCGTGTTAGTTAGGTGTAACCAAATGGATTCAAATAGAAATTTTAGTGAAACCTTTGAATATAAATAACAACACTTTAAACTTATGAATTTAAATGACAATTTTATGAAACCTCATGAATGTAAAACGCATTTAACACTTTATCATAATAATAATAATAACTAGAATGGGAACCCGTGCGTTGCTACGGGGTTCTTTTGTTGACGCCTTCGCAACGATGTTAATGTAACGATCTAAGCTTTTAAACATGGGAACGGTTGTTTGGTTAGATATGTGCATAAATATCATATTGGCTTTACATAACTTAAAATTGCATATGAACAGATAGTAATACATGGCTTAATGGAATGAAACTACAAGTAAAGCGAAATGTTCACCTTCATCATTCTTCTTGCAATACATACTGCAAAACATACAAAACAATAAATATATATACAATACATATATATGTATATATGTATATGTATATAATTAAAAGAAACTTTAAAAGCAAAACTATCAACTATTCAAAATTGCTAATCATACTTGATATCCTTACAAAAATTCAATTGTTTCGTGCATATTGCTTCTGTTCTTCTTGCTTCTTATCAGCTTCACAATTGCAGGCCATTTTCTTTATGACTCACATGCCCCGCACAAAAGCTCTCAGAAGTAGTTAGCAAATCCAAGTTATGCTACCAACAATGACATGAGTTGATTAGGTTAGGAAAATTGGCATGATCAAATTTATCTTGGTTGGATAAAGATTAGCAGATGGGTCAAGGATTAAAATAAATAACATTAGGTTAATGTTAAGCTTCTCGGCTAAGTCAAGTTATTTTAGTTCCAAGTTTTTTTCAATTTTTTTTTGGGTTTTGCTATGATAAAGGTACTCAACACACCTAGGAAAATTAGCATGATAGAAGGTAGTAAAATCTTCAAAACCGGTCAGAGTAATCCACTAACATTTATAAGATCTAGCAAATCGCCAGCGCCAGAAGAAAGTGTCACAAGAACTCATCAACCTTGGTAAAATCACAGCAATTAATCTTACCATATCACTTTGATCAGAAAATCGTATTGTCTCATCACATTTATTATCAGTCTGTTAAAATATATGATAAAAACCAATGATGAAATACTAATCGGCCTAAAAGTATATAGATTCGATGCCCATGCTAAAATTATATAGCTTATGATTTTACAATAGTTAATTTACACATCTGCTAATACAAAATGGGTAGAACGCACCTCCAAAGCCTGTATTGAGACAAATCTCATAGATCAACCTTTGGTTGTCTTAAAACATTAAGCACAAAGTATTCACAGCAGATTTCAATCTTATAAACATGAATATTCAAGTAATCAAACCGAGCCCCAGCTTGGTTAATAGCTATTTTTCATGCTACTATTATAGGCTAAACATCTATGAAACATTGTACAGTTTCTCACCAGTTCACCATTACGGATCGTTATTATATGCCTAAGAGGAGTTTGATCAAATGCAAAAAAAACCATTAAGAGTATAAAATGGAATCAAAGTAAAATAATGACAAATCATTTGGGTCTAAATTCTAACAATTTATGCAATAAACTCAATATGAATATAGTGAAATCGCTATTTTACAGAGGTGTTGCTAAAGTTAATATGAATCAAACATAAAACTAAAGATGTTAAAAACAATCTCAAAACCATGATCTTTATGCTATAATGAAGTACTACAAACCATTCCTGTCATGATAGTGGTGGGTTCGGAACCAAACCTGTTCATTAGGTTCTCAAGTTCTGTTATGATCATCTTAAGTGTCTTATTTGAGTGTCACATCCTAATAAAAAGAAATAGCAAACCCAAGACTAAAAGCATTAAACCATTCCAAAGAACATTCATTCTAACAAACACCTCTTATGAATTATATTCATTAATGAAAGATGAATACCATAATTTGAGATGTGAAGATAAACAATCTTGCTTTAGCTAAAGAAACCCTTCTAAGCAATTTGAAAAACGAATTTCTACGGAGGAAGAGTCGGATAACCACCTCTGATGCGAACCACAACTAAATATCCGATAAATTTCTTGAAAAAACCCTTTCGATCTACCACCTGCATCTTCTCAAGCAAAACCCTCATCAGATCTTAAGAATGAGTCAGCAACGCCAATGGATCTGTGACCCTTTTCGTCTTCCGATTCACATTGAAAGCTCAAAACTACGATCGATTCCTTCCGCCACCCCTAGCCGAGCCGCCTACCTTGAGCACCATTGCTTCATCGTCATCTTCCCTTTCAATGAGAGTGAAGGAGCTATGGCAAAAGATGATGAAGAGGCTACACCTCTTGTACTCAACGTTATATATCTTGTACCTTTTTGAAGAACATTTGTAAATCATCCAAACTTTAATGACCAAATTATAAAATTACAATAGTTTCGTATAACCACCGTCATAAGAGATTAATATATATTGTAATAACAATAATGTCATTATAGCATCTTTCGCATGACTAGAATCAGATAACTTGTGTTTATTTCCAACACGATTCACACCTTTCTCTCCAACAAAATCGAGTCAAAAGTAAACTCTAAAACCCCAAAGGAATCTTCATTCTTCAATCTTCATTCTTCAACCCTCATTTCTCTTCCGCCAGCACAACAACCGCCGCCACACCAGTCGCCACCGATGACGACGGAGGGTTTCCGCGTACTCAACGAGAAATCCCTAATCGAATACATAAAAGCCACACCATCGTTGGCCTCAAAGCTCGACAACGAACTTGAAAACCTCACAATCAAAGAAGTCGGTGACGGCAATCTCAATTTCGTCTTCATCGTCACCTCCCCCTCTGCTTCAATCGTCATCAAACAGGTTTCCCCCAATTAAGTTGCCAACAGTACTTACTAAGCACTTTTGACTCCGTTTTGAGTTGATCTATCTATAATCCCCAATTAACATATTGAATAAGCTAGGGTTTATACTTTATATCAATCAGTTAAATGAAATTGTAAATAGTTTGTGTAATGTAATGGTTTTTTGAGGTGTTTGACTGTTTTGATGTGGGTAGGCTATACCGTATGTTCGTTGTATTGGTGAATCATGGCCAATGACGAAGGAAAGATCGTATTTTGAAGCCACTGCTCTTAAACGGCAGCATGGTTTGTCCCCAAAACATGTTCCGGAAGTTTATCACTTTGATCGAACGATGTCGGTGATCGGTATGAGATATATCGAGCCCCCGCATATAATCTTGAGAAAAGGGTTGATTGCTGGAGTTGAGTATCCGTTGTTAGCGGAACATATGGCGGAGTTTATGGCTAACACGCTATTTTACACATCTCTTTTGTATCTTACAACCACACAACATAAAAGTGCAGGTGGATATGAGATTTTATCTGTGTGTTTTAAGGTTTTGAGTTGTTCTTTTGTGTGTTTTGATGCGTATGGATCGTTTGTTTACCTGAGAATGTTGTGTGCAGTGGCTGAGTTTTGTGCGAATGTGGAGTTATGCAGGCTGACTGAACAAGTGGTTTTTTCGGATCCTTACAAGGTTTCTGAATTTAATCGTTGGACTTCACCTTATCTTGATAGTGATGCTGAGGCAGTTCGGAATGACAAAGTATTAAAGCTTGAAGTTGCTGAGCTGAAGTCTAAGTACATACTCGATCACCTGCAACTCTTTTTATATTTTTATGTTTTATTAGATTTCCATTTGTATTTGATGTATAATATCGAATAATTTACCTTCAAGTGGGTGTGTAATGATAAGTGTTTGAGTCTCTCTAGTAGAGGTCTTAGGTTCAAATCCAGCTTCCACCGGTTATCTACCTTTAACCCCCTTGAAGTCTACTTAGCCAGCATAAGTTGTGCTTTACCTGGTCCCATTGGTAGGGTTCCATGAGTTTTCTGGTATCGGGTACCTCATGGTTACCAAAAAATAATATTGAATAATCACGGTCTTACTGTACAGGTTCTGTGAAAGAACACAAGCTCTAATACATGGTGATCTCCATACTGGTTCAGTCATGGTTACTCATGAATCAAGTCAAGTCATTGATCCAGAATTTGCTTTCTATGGGCCAATGGGGTTTGATGTCGGTGCCTTTATCGGAAACTTGTTTTTGGCTTATTTTGCACAGGATGGGCATGCAGAGCAGGGAAATGACCGGAAAGTATGTGAACTTATTACTTACGGTGCACCATTTTGTATGAGATTTTGGATGTAATGGCAATTATTGTGTGTGCAGGCATATAAAGCATGGATAATTGATACAGTAGCTGACACTTGGAATCTGTTTTACAAAAAATTTACATCTCTTTGGGATATACACAAGGAGGGGCCTGGTGAGGCATACCTTCATGAAATCTATAATGATGTAGAGCTCTGGGAGCTTGTTAAACAGAAATACATGATTGATCTGTTTCATGATTCCCTTGGATTTGCAGCTGCCAAAATGATAAGGTAATTTATATTTCTTCCGTCCAATGAAACTGCTATATTTGATTTGAGGATGTAGTTTAAGGATATCGTTTGACTAAGATTTGGATCAGTTAAGTACTCAAGTCTACACAGAAGTACATAAAAATGACAAACAGTGTTATTTGGGAATACTTGGTTAAACAAATTTGTTTATTGCATACTGATGCATGAGCATATTCCCATACGATGGTGGTTTGGACAGTATTTCAATTCGTCAATGGGACTTGATATCATTTGGTTCTTGAATTGATCCAAACTGTATGATACTTTGACCACAGTGGTCAATGGTAAATTTGTTTCATTGTATGAGGTGCAATTTCATATTTTTTAAATATTATTATTTTTTTCACAACCCTATGAACATAATTCTACCTTCCATATTCAATAAATGGCTTGATTGTTCTTCAAGTGTTATTGCACTAATTTCTTTTTTTTAAATTATATTGCCCCTCTAGCTGTCCTTTGTCTTAGAATGTCAAACTTATATTTTACAGGATTATAGTTCTTTTTTATCCTTTTATAATTTGAACACTGGTTCTTTCTGAATTATTATTGCACTTATTGTCTTTTATGATAAAGTTTTTTTTGCAAAGGTGAATATGCATAAACCTTACACATGAAAGTATAAAAGCAGTTGCTAATTTTTGGATATTTAAATCGAAATTAGGACTGCAACAGACAGCAGAGGGTTTAAATTTATTTAAAAATATGATTTTATATATCACCCCTCACTTTGGAATCTGGATCACAGGCGGATTGTTGGGGTGGCTCATGTTGAGGATTTTGAGTCTATCACTGATCCTGCGAGACGAGCAGATTGCGAACGTAGGGCTCTTGACTTTGCCAAGAATCTTATGAAGAAGCGGAGAACTTTCAACACCATTACTGATGTTATTTCTACTGCTCAGTAACTCAACACGCGATATGGATGCAGCCTATCAATAAAAGTTCACGAACCAAACACTAAAGCAGAACGATGAACTGCAATCATTTTCTTGTATCATTTTCTTTTGTACTACTTATATCTTAACTTTATATTAGCTGGTTAAAATGATAGTTGTATTGTAATCAAAATCTAGTAGTTTACCTATTAATGCAGTTTAGTTTGATGGTGGATGATGCTTCTGCTAGATAAGTTCGCGTTTGATTTGAACACTTTTGGAATGTATGAATGGGGGTGGTGTTCATTGTAATGGCCTAATTGAATTCGAATGTCTTTGAAATACGGAATTTAAATCGATAGACACTCCTATCGGATATGGAACAAACAATCATTTTGTACAATTTTCCTTTCTCATGACAAACTCAGACACTACTTGATCTATTCTTAAATCTATATGCTATTTTTTTAACAATAAAACTTGAACTCTTAATTATTTGAAGGACACAAAATCCTATATCTTGGTACCATTAAGCTGTGTATTTAGATATTTTGGTATTCATTCTATAAAATTATATTTTTCTTTAAAACTTAATACTCATTTTTAATGCATTTTATGAACCAAACAACACTGCCTATTTCAGTTACATGACAATATATGTGTAAACCATAGGTTCGTTATAGGATTGCTAGAATTAGTTGTGGTTACACGGATATTATCATGTATTTAGACATTGTTAGAGGCACCACAATTGATGCAGGACCGAAACACAAAATGTGTGCAAACACTTGGGAAAATGAAAAAAAAAACATAATTTCTAAACGGAGATAAAATGATATTATTTTCTGAATAATTTAAAGTTACGCTCGTTATATTTTTAAACTAGCTTTAGTAAAGTTGTGTATTACACGGATTGAATACAATAAATAATATATTAAATATAATAAAAAAATATTAATTATAAAAAAAATATTTTAAGATATATATGATTGAAATCTTCCTTATTATAAACACAATAAAAATTTTGTTTCAAAACAAACGTTTCTAAAAAATGTCATTATTAAAAACTTATTATAATTCTAAATTTTATTTTTTTTTATAAAAAGTTTACTTTTTAAAAACATCAAATTTAAAATATTTCATATTTTTAAAAAAGTTTGATGGATAAAAAACTTATTTTATAAAAATTTGTATTTTAAAAAATAACATTAATATATTTCTTAATTTATTAAAAATACTTTAATCTAAAAAATTAAATAATATTATTAGTAATTAATGGATTATCCAATAAGAAAGAAAAACAGAAAAAAATGTGAGTAAGAATGTGATACTGCCACGGGTCCCTTTAGTTTCTATTTTTTCATATAGTAAAAAGATTCATTGTACGATAAAAATTCAGAACTTGTAATAAAATCCCAATTGACTTAACAAAATTGCTGGCTATTTGTTAACTTATATAATTTACATAATAAAAGAAAAAAGAAACTAGAAAAATGAGAAATTTTGAATGAGGAGTAGGGGACTCCTGTTTTGAGGGGTCAATGTGAAATAAAAAAATCCGAGACTCCATTTCAAATATCATTGTTATAAGCACTCTCGTACATGGATTTGGTTCATCATTTAGTTGGTCATTTCTATATTTGTTTGTTCATCATTTGGTTTCATCGTTTAGTTGTTCGTCATTTAGTTGGTTAGTTTCTACATTTATTTGTTCATCGTTTGGTTCCATCCTTTAGTTGTTAGTCATTTAGTTTGTCATTTTCTACATTTGTTTGCTCACTATTTGATGGTTTAATTTTGAACATTTGTTTGTTCATCATTCATTCATTTGGTTGTTCATTTAGATTGTTATGAGTATTATTTTTTGAGATTGTCACATATTTTAAAATGAGCCTTTTTCCTTTTCAATTTTTTTTAATAAAACGCTCTTTCCTTTTCAACTACAATATCTAGTTTCATTATGTTTTTCTTTCATGAACAACCGGATTTGTATTTTTGACATGAAATCAACTAATGAACTAATCAAGTATCCAAGTAATAATCCAATGAACTAATCAAGTATCCAAGTAATATTTAAGCAAATTAATCTAATATTGAAAATCAAAAGTGCAGTCATGGTCACTCAAGATTCAACTCAAGTCATTGATCCAGATTTTGATTTCTATGGGCTGATGGTGTTTGACATTGGTGCTTTCATTGGAAGCATGTTTTTGGCTTATTTTGCACACGATGGACCTGCGAATGAACAAAAACTATGTCTAGTTTAAGATACCGAACTGTTACTTGTGTTGATTTTTGGTTTCGTAAGGCAAGTATTGTGAATGCAGGCATATAAAGAATGGATCATGAACACAATTGCAGACATTTGGAGTCTTTTTCACAGAAAGTAAACATCTCTTTGGATGCACACAAAGACGGCCTTGGCGACGCATGCCTTCATGAAATTTATAAAGATATGGAAGACTTTTTTTTTTTGACTTTCTAGGGGATTTTGACAATTTTTAGTTGTTTCGAGGTGTGAAATGAGATTTTAGTGGTTTCTGATTAATTCGTTGCTTGAGGTAGCAGACTTGACTTTCCTAACTTTGAATTTTCTGATGTAGCAAACGGACGCTAGACTCCATTGATGTGGGAAGAGGCTTCGTTGAGTTGGCATGCTAACTGATCAAGAGACTGGTAACAAGTGGCTGAGGTGGCGTGAATATGTCTCATCCGCTAGGTTTACAAGTTAATTCAAAGTCAGAAAAGTAAGAGTTCGCTACCTCAAGTGGAGATTACCTAGAAATCATTACACTTTTATTTCACACATAGAAACCATCAACAATTATCTAAATCCCCTATAAATTAAAAGATAAATAAATAAAGAGCTTTGGGAGCTTGTAAAATGTATATTACAGTTTTGTTCCTGGCAAATGATAAGGTGTTTCCAGGGGCGGAGCTTGAACATTTTTGTAGGGGGGCGATGGCAAAATTAAATTTTTTCAGGGGGGGCGAACTCGAGTTTTATATAAAAATTTACACTACCGGTCCAAAAATTTAAACTACCGGTCTAAAATTTAACACTACCGACGAAAAATAGAGGGGGGCGGCGGCCCCCCGGCCCCTTAAAACCTCCGCCATTGGGTGTTTCAAAGCTTATGCAACTTGAGTTACACAAGAAATTAGCTTCTTTTTTTTCATTTTGATATTATATTTGACCCCTCACTTTTATGAATTATGACAGGAGAATTGTTGGGCTGGCTCATGTAGAGGTTTTTGAGTCGATCACTGACCCGATCAAACGAGCAGATAGTGAACGTCGCGCTATTGATTTTGCCAAGATGCTAATGAAAGAAAGAAGAAATTTCAACATCATTACTGATGTTATATCTTCTGTTAAGAAACTTCACATGAATGTGAATTGCATGCAAATGTTTGAAGATACGTCAATAAACGTTACAGAAACAAAATTTAACTTTAAATATTTCTGTTTGACCATAAAAGTCAAACTACACCATATCTTTTAAATAAGGATGTAACATAACTAAATACTCTTGTTCATATCTCAACTAAGATGCATATGCAGCTTTGTAGTCACTCCACAGCTGATCAACAGTCTTCCCAACCAAGTCAACAAAATAGTCAACACTATAAGCATACCGCATCTTCTCGTTAAGTTCAGCCACAAATCCGCGCCTAAGACCCTCACAATACTCAAGAAACCGAGCGGTCACGTCATACCCCTGGTCCCATTCATCACCTTGCCCCGGCTGGACCCAGTGGCTAGGTATGTACCCAGCCTTTAGCCTCACAAAGTCAGCAATCCCTTCAATCAAACCCGAGGGCGTAGAGCCATTGCCTGACCACTGCCACACATGTGTCATTTCATGATATATGACACCATTAAATTCCCACTTGAGATCACCTTGATAACCAGCAATATAGTTTGCGCTGATGTGGATCTCATTATCCTCACAGTAAGCAACGCCGTCCATGTCATCGATGAATAGATGGACATGTGTCACGTTCGCCCTGTCAGCCTTGTTTCTTTGTTGGAAGATCCTCCATATGAACAAGTTTGAGGACTTTAAGGTGTGTTTAGCGTACTTGAACCCACCTGAGGTTTCTGCAGCTGTGTTGGTGATGTTGTATGTGACTGTTGCATAGGTTTTTGGTAAGACTGCTAGTGTTAGCATGAATAACATGAGCATTTTTATCATGTACTTAGCCATTGTATGATGCATAACTATTGCATTGATGATTGATGTGGTTATAGTTGTTCATATATATTTATACAAATGTTTAAGGACCAATAGCTGTAGTGTGTTCATCGGTACTAGATTAGACTTCAACTCTCTCTCTCTACGCTCTGTTGCTTTCTCTCTATCTCTAGCACCATCGGTACTAGCTTAGTACCGTCACCGTCACCATCAACGGTCACCACCACCAACGGTAACCACCACCACACCGGCCACCGGCCGACCAACGTCGACCACCGGAAACACCCCGGCATCTGTTTTATTGCTCCGACGCTTGCTCTCTCTCTCTCTACGCAAGCTACCGCAGAAACCCTTCGCCATCTCCACCCGTCCGCCGGAAACACCCCGTCCTCCTCCCCTGCAACCCTTCGCCGGAGCACCCCCGTCCCACCTCACCCCACCTCTTACGCCATCCCCCCCTCTCTCCCCCACCTCTCGCCGGAGCAACACTACAGAAACCAGACCACCACACCGGCGCCGGAAGCACGACCACAGCCAGCCACCACCACCCCCCACCTTCTACACACCCCCCAGCCACCACCACCACCCCACCTCTTGGTTTTCTGTGAGTCTTGTAACCCTAGAAGGTTACGGACTTCACTCGCTCGGCGAACCCTAACTTGGGAACCCCCCACTGTGAGATCTTTCTAACCTGTTATATTTCCTGTTTAGTTCTAAAATAACCTTGTAGTCTGCTCTAAATATATATATATATATATATATATATATATATATATATATATATATATATATATATGTTTAGATTGTTTGGCTGGGTAAGTGATATATAATAGATAACAGGAGACTTTATGTTGCCCCGAGATCATGTCCAGTGACGAAAGATGCATATACTGGGAAAAAGGGTTATGGGTTACGAGTGGCATCATGGAATGTAGGAACCCTTACTAGTAAGTTACTAGAGTTAATAGATGTGTTAAGGAGACGTAGGGTTCAGATAGCGTGCCTTCAGGAGACTAGATGGCGGGGAGGGAGGGCAAAGGAGTGTAATGGGTATAAATTATGGTATTCTGGGTCAGATGGAACAAAAAATGGAGTAGGTTTTCTAGTGGCTAAGGAACTCCAGGATAATGTAGTGGAGGTCAGAAGATACGATGATAGACTTATGTTATTAAGGATAGTAATATGGGACGAAGTAGTGGCTGTAGTTAGTGCGTATGCTCCGCAAGTTGGCTTAGGGGAAACGGAAAGAAATAAGTTCTGGGAGAGTCTAGATCACGTTATGGGAGACATTCCGCGAGAAGAAAAAATTTACATAGGAGGAGATTTTAATGGGCATATCGGTAAGGACAATGATCATTTCTCATTGGTGCATGGAGGCTTTGGGTATGGTCTGAGAAATGACGCCGGTAGGGAGCTCCTTGATTTTGCATTAGCGCATGGCCTAAGCATCATAAACTCCTTTTTCAAGAAAAAAGACTCGCATCTTATAACGTTTAGCAGCGGAGGAAGACACACACAGATAGATTACTTGCTGATGAGGGGAGAAGGTCGTAACTCATGGAAGGACTGTAAGACAATACCGGGAGAGACAGTAAGCACCCAACATCACATGTTGGTGGCGGATCTACGCGTGAAGAGAGCAATTATCCAACCACCTAAGAGAAGCAGACCTTCGATCAGATGGGGCCAACTAAAAGACGAAAAGATTACAGCCTTGTTAGGACTGTGTACGTACGGAGTACTAACTGATTCTTCGTTGTACCAGATCAAATAGTGCGGAATCCTATTTGATTGGCGATCCAATCAGGGAGAACGAAATCAAGATCAATCCTAACGATTAGAAAACGTTAAGAATGGACTAGGAATGATCTCAGACGTTCTATGAAGTTAGAATGGACGAACTGGACGTTCTGGGTCGACTAGGGTTTCAAGTATTCGAAGTGTTGCGTTTTTCCACGAATTAAGTGGTATTTATAGGTTACAGCTATCAGTCGTACGACTGAGCCAGGCGACTGGCTCAGTCATGCGACTGAGTCATACGATTGATTCATTCGGACGACTGAGTCAGTCTTATGACTCAATCGTATGATTGACTCAATCTCCTGGTTCAATCGTGTGACTGGCCCATTCGCATGGTCCAGTCGTGCGACTGAATCAGATAACTTAGTTAAACACATTCATGAACCTTTAATGGTTTAGAACTATGTCTAACAACTGTAAACCTATATAACATTATCATATATGTGTGTAACAATAAACAATATAGATAGATATAACATTAAACAACCAATACACATATATAGAAGAGATTCTCATTAGCTTGATTAAACATTACATATGTGTTACAAGAAGAAGTTCTATTACATTTAAGCTCACTAGACTAGAACTGGGGACATGTGTACAAACAAACTCCCCCTTGGACCTAGTTCTATCTGGACCTTGACTTCTTTCTTGAATTCTTTAAATCTCTTAACTCTTTCTTCTCGTGAAACCCCGACATGGATATTCAGTGCGAAGCATAGTCGTATGATATGCTGAAACTGCATTGCTTGCACTATATCCTGCGTGTCAAAAAACAGTGGCCACTTGTACAGCGTATACACATCAGACGCTGACAAGTTGATAAGCCACATTGGGTTAAATACCCTTATTGCTTCCATCGACCCGTCCTTCTCCAAAATAATGACTGCCTCTCCCAAGCGCCAGTCATAGTACCACCACTTAAAGTGTGGGGTAAAGTCCTGTGGCATCTCCCTCAGTGGAATTCGAGACATTGTGCGCGGAGGTCGCCACTTCAGGACTATCTTCGGCTGACCAGTAATAGGACTCACTTCAGACCTTCTGATGTAACGTGTTGCCTGCTGTGGTCTGAAGTTGACCCATCTGGTCCTATATTCCTTCTTCAATGCAGCCTCAAACCAGCCAGACATCTTCTTAGGATCAGCATAAAGAAGCTTTAGTCGTGCCAACTGGTTGAGCTCAAAACCTGGGAGAGTCTTCAGATCATGAGGGAATCTGAAGTACTCGATTCCCCTCTCCCTCTTCACTGCATATACACCAAGATCATCAAAATGAGCCCAAGCAATGATCTTCCCTGACACCTTCATATTCTTCTTTACTTTGTATAGCTTGGTGTAGGTACTCTGAGTTGCTGTAGTACGTTGGGCTCGGACCTCGGCGAAGCAAGCCGCCCATTCAGCCTTTCGAATGTCAACTTTGGCGTCCGAGGCTTGAGCTTGGCTTGTTGAGGCTTCTGCTCCTTTCTCCTTATCATTGAGTTTATCCAGAATATCACTGTCAAGGTTGTTTACCAGATCAGGATATACGTTTCCTTCTTGATCAGTGTATTCTGGATAATGCTGATCTGTGATGTCTTCAATTTCAATTTCTTCAACATCTTTGAGTTCGTCATCATCAGCATCATAAAAAACTGGAGCATCTTTAACAATTTCGTCTGGATTCAGACGAAATATGTCAGCCAGTTGCTCATCAGTAAGGTCATGAATAATTTCTCCTTCTTCAGGAGTATAACTCACTGACCTTCTGACGATCCCCTGCAGATCAAGAATCATTGTGAGTTGAGACTTGACCTGTTGGAGAGGAGCAACATCATGTTCATCTCTCTGAAAGTTAGGATCTGTAAGATTTAAACATGCAACACAATACTTGTTAGTAAGTAATCAAACACAATCATTAACACAAGATATAAACATTCATTACATAAATGTAACATAATTTCAAATACAAAGGTCTGTTAAATATATAAACATGAATAACTAAACAGTACTTTTGTCTTGAATTTCCGGAGTATCTTCAGTTGGAGCAGACGTAGAGGGTCCTTGATCTTGACGGTGTTTAGAACGCCTTTCGTCTGCTACATCATCGCTATGTCTCCGGCGGTCTCTCCTCCTTCACCTCCCTCATCATCCTTCTTCTCATCACCATCATCACTGTCATCACTCTCATCATCATCATCGTCGTCATCTTCATCATCATCGTCCTCACCATCATCACCTTCCCCGATCTTGAGGGGCTCACTCTGAGTGCCTTTCAGCCTTAGCACTAGAGTCTTGTGAGCCGCCTCCAGCTTCTCAATCCTCGCATCCGACTCAACCTCGTGTTGAAGCAGTCCAGTGATCTGATCAGTTTGTGCAGTGATCAACTGGGCTTGCGAAGATGTCAACTCCCTCAGTCTCTCAATCTCAGCTGCTTGTGTAGAACTTTGCTCTTGTAGTTGGAGAATCTGAGCCGTCTTAGCCTTATCAGAGGCTAGCAGCTGGAGCACCATGCTGTTCAGCACAGCAAGTTGCTCAACCACGGAGACTGGTGGTAGAACTGAGCTCGAGGGTGCAGATGAGGGTTGTGTTGGGACGTGGTGTGGGTTGTGGTGGCTGTGGTGAATATGGGAGGAGGTGGGAATGATGTAGTGGGGGGCACAGTGGTGGTGGTAGTAGATATGTGAGTATGAGGTGGAGGTTTAGTAGTGGTGGTGGTTGATGTGGTTGCTGTGGTGGTGGATAGTGTGGTGGCTGTGGAGGTAGTGGTAACAAAGGTGAGATGACGTTTCTTCTTCTTTTGACCATGGGGTTGAGCCATCCTTTTCTTCCTCGTTCCCGTAGAAGTGGATGCTCCCCCTACAACCCTGCTAGCTGACTCCGGTGCATAACTCAGATCAGTAGCTATCTCTCCTGAGTCTCGTGGGCCTTCACCGACTGCCCTTAGCCCATGTTCTGTGGGAACAACCTTGCTTCCCACAGTACGTGTCAAGGGCTCCTCCTCTGACTCCTCTTCCTCCTCACCAATAAAAAAATCTTGATGAAAACCAGCAGACTCAGTTCCATCGTGGGTGGGTGGTGGAGATGGTATATCCGTGGCAGTGGCCCTAGATGGAGTGGGGCCTGTATCTCCACCATCACCACTGTCATCATCATCAGAATCATCTGATGGAATAGCTATCACCTCAGTGTCAGATCCACTGTCATCATGACGCCACTTGCGTCTCCCTGGGGCAACATAATTAGCCCGGGCCAAATGCCCAATCAATCTCTTCAGTACTGGCTTTACCTGCTTGCCTCTGTACACCCTCATACGACCCAGGGTGGTGTCATCCATAATCTCCAGAGGCACAACATCACTCTTGTCTTTGGGAAGGTCGGGCAGCTTCTCATCAAATATGAGCTGTAAAAACCTGGGGTACATGCAGAACCCCTCCTTCCCCTTGGCCTCAAGGTTCTCTATTAGATACATGAATATCATGTTGGAGAAGCTGAATGGGTGGTTGAGGACCAATGCGACATAGGCATTCTGAATCTGGTCCGACAAGTCATCAAAACCACCCCTCCTCGACGCGATGCACTTTAGTATGACATGTGCTAAGTACTTGTACTGGGGGCTCAGGTTGCTCTTGTTCAGCACACCTGAGCTTATGTCCCCACAGTACCCAATCCTCAGAAAGCATCCACGAACTGTAAGAGGGTGGATCTTGAGTGGGTGAGAATCATCATCTCCAAAGCCTAATACCCGCCTTATATCAGCGGCTGTAATCACAATCTCCCTACCGAAGATAGAACTTCAAATGCAGTAGGGCTCCACTGATCGGTCAACTGAAGCTCCCTCCCAAAACGACTGATGTAATGACTGATAGGGAGTACACGGTGTAGATATAGCTTTGAAGATCCGAGATCTTCTCAAGAAGTCAATAATCCCTACAAACTCACCACCATTCCTCGAGGTGGAATCCAAGTGAGCACAAATGTTGTGCTTTGGATTAATCAACCAATGGTTAGCCATATTCCTGTAACAAATAGCAAACACACGTTAGAAACATGTAAAACAGAGTTTGACTAAATCAGAAACCAGTTTAGTTCAATCGTGCGATTGAACTATGCGACTGGGTTTCGTCGATTGAATGAACCTGCGATTGAGTTAGTCGACCGAAAGAATTCATTCGCATAATTCATTCGGCCGATTGAATGAATCGCCTCTTTCAATCGGGCGATTGAAGTTCATTCTGGGGAGCCAGTCGTATGACAGACTCAACCCATTCGCATTATCCATTCGGCCGATTGAATGAGTCGCCTCTTTCAATCGGGTGATTGAAGTTCATACTTGGGGACCAGTCGCATCGGAGACACTGTTCCATTTCAAACTCAGATTTATCAAATGGCTAAATTTAAACATTAAGTTCATATTCATTAGACTCGCAATCATGTATCTAAACCACCTAATCCAATGTTTTTAACATTGTGAGTGATTAAGGTAGTTTGTTGTTCAGATTTGTTACGGTTCAACATTTAGGGCAAATGTGGATGGATTTCGTATCAAATTTGATATTCTGATTCATCCTTGTGTCGCGTATTACCTGTGTAACAAATCCAAAATGGTCAGAAATCGTATATCACAAGGATTAAACTTCAAACGAAAAATCGGCAGAGTATCGGTGCGAATCGGGGATATAAGGGCGAATGATGTCTGCGATCGACTGAGGGGTCTATTTATAGACAGACTCAGTTCAGTTGGCCGACTGACTCATTCTCTCTTTTCATTCGGCCGATTCAATATCAAGACATACGACCGAGTCTAATCGCATGATTCATTCGTGCGATTGAAACTGGGTCGTACGATTCACTCAATCGACCAGTTCCATTCGATCAACTAACCTCCATTCGCACGTTTGACCTAGTCGGTCACTTTCAATCGGCCGATTGGGCTCATTCGCATGGTCCAATCTTACGATTGAGTTCAATCGTATAGCCCATTCGAATGACTGAGCATACTCATGACGAAGTTATGCAATTGGGCTATACTTGTGCCATCTTAGTCATTTCGTTTGCCGACACATAGTTTTCCTTAAACAATTTATAAAACATTATGTGCAATTGATCATCTCAGACATGATCCATTTAACCACCCGATCACCTCAGACGTGATCCATTTAACCACCCGATCACCTCAGACGTGATCCATTTAACCAACTTATCACCTCAGACTTGATATTTTTATCCTTTCGAAAACAATTTTAAGTAAACATTAAGCTCGTTTAGTGACATTAACAGATAACCATACACACAGTCCGACAATGACATACTAATACTAACCAATTTAAAAATATTTAAACTACGAACAAAATGAACATCTTTTTGTGATTTTTGTTAGGGCAGGTTTGTGTAGCCTATTAGCATTGACGTTATGTTAGGAACAGACTCATTTGGAATCAGACATGCATATACACCATTACTCGGAACATTATGAATTGATTTCACTTTTCATGATGACATTTCACAGTTCGTTCTGATCTAAGACTTCTAAGTACTAACTGGGAATCATGTTTGATATGATACGTAACACACTTTGATCATCAACTTCATTCGGTGTAGTCAAGACGATTGTCAGTATACTTGTCTAACCTCTTCCTCTTGAAGTTTCATAAAAAGTCATTTATATCCAAAGTTTAGAGAACTGAATTGTGTCTCAAGGTGGAAATAAATGAATCCCATTTCTCTGGAAGACCTTCAGCCAAACTAGTGACCTTTTCTTCTTTAGACGTTGTAACCCCATGAGTGTGAAGTTCACTCATTAGATGATAGAAGCGGTCAATGATGTCGTCCAAGCTCTCGTTCCCAATAGCAGAGAAATTGTCAAACTCCTTTTGAAAGCTTTGGCCTTCAAGGATTTCAGAGTTGAGCTCCCTTCATACCTTTTCTCGAGAGCTTTCCAGAACTTTTTACTCTGTTTCTGATCCGAATACTAATGGAAGATCTCTTTCGGAATCGACTGAGTGAGCATAGCATAAGCCTTTTTTTCAGCATTATAGGCAGTCTTTGAGCATCAGTCATTCCACTCAACGTTAATGGCAAACCATCAGCACCAACTGGCATGGTGTAACCAGTCTCAATAGAATTCCATAGATTAGTATCCACGCCATTGAGATGAATCTCAAACCTTTTCTTCCACTGCGGGAACTCATCAATGGATAGAAGCTTAGGCGGCTTATTGTGGTTACCAATCTCATTCTCCAGAAGCAGTAGGTTCTGGATCCTTGAGTCTTTCCCTGCTGAGAATGCGAAGTTTTCCGAGTCCATGATGAATGTTGACTTAAACTTGAAAAACAGACTGTTAATGCGACTGGGATGCGATTGAACTCAACCGTGCGATTGAACAGGCGACTGAGCTACAATCGTGCGATTGAACACAATCGGGCGAATGGACAAGGCGACTGACTGAAACTGGGCGACTGAACTGGCGACTGACTCAATCGGGCGATTTGACACTGCGACTGACTCAAACGGGCGAATGAACTTGCGACTGGACTTCAGTCGTACGATTGAGATAATCGTGCGACTGAGACTGCTGAAATCGAGAATTTTCGCAACTTTTGACCTAAAACGCACGTTTTGACACCCTAGACGGCTGTAAGTCGAAAAAGATTGAATTTTCAGAACATGCAAACGTAAAGACTCGATTTTTAGCAGAAAAAGAAGATCTTTTTGCTTAAAAATGTGGACTTTTTCACAAAAACGATTGAATTAACGAAGAATCAAGAGCCTATGCTCTGATACCACTTGTTAGGACCGTGTACGTACGGAGTACTAACTGATTCTTCGTTGTACCAGATCAAATAGTGCGGAATCCTATTTGATTGGCGATCCAATCAGGGAGAACGAAATCAAGATCAATCCTAACGATTAGAAAACGTTAAGAATGGACTAGGAATGATCTCAGACGTTCTATGAAGTTGGAATGGACGAACTGGACGTTTTGGGTCGACTAGGGTTTCAAGTATTCGAAGTGTTGCGTTTTTGCACGAATTAAGTGGTATTTATAGGTTACAGCTATCAGTCGTACGACTGAGCTAGGCGACTGGCTCAGTAATGCGACTGAGTCATACGATTGATTCATTCGGACGACTGAGTCAGTCTTATGACTCAATCGTACGATTGAATCAATCTCCTGGTTCAATCGTGTGACTGGCCCATTCGCATGGTCCAGTCGTGCGACTGAATCAGATAACTTAGTTAAACACATTCATGAACCTTTAATGGTTTAGAACTATGTCTAATAACTGTAAACCTATATAACATTGTCATATATGTGTGTAACAATAAACAATATAGGTAGATATAACATTAAACAACCAATACACATATATAGAAGAGATTCTCATTAGCTTGATTAAACATTACATATGTGTTACAAGAAGAAGTTCTATTACATTTAAGCTCACTAGACTAGAACTGGGGACATGTGTACCAACACGCCTTTAGAGAAAAGATCATACCAATGAACATGACTGGGCCGCAGGAAGACGCCAACCAAAAGTGGGAGGCTATGGCAACTAGAGTCATTCAAGCAGCGAAAGAAACGCTTGGGGTTACAACAAGTAGAACAGTCGGTCATAAGGAATCCTGGTGGTGGAACGAAAATGTACAAGAGAAGATAAGAACTAAACAACAAAGTTTTAAAGACCTTTTACGCTGTAATAATGAGGAAGAACGAGCAGAGTTAAAAGATAAATACAAGAAGGCCAAACGAGAGGCCAAAAAGGTTGTGTTAGAGGCAAAGAACACGGCGTATGAGAGGATGTATAAGCGATTAGAGACTAAGGAGGGGGAACATGACATGTTTAAGATTGCCAAGGCAAGAGAAAGTAGAAGACAGGACGTGAGAAGGGTTAAGTTTATAAAGGCAGCGGATGGAAAGGTCTTGGTAAGGGAGAAAGATATCAAGGGGAGATGGAAAACGTACTTCGATAACCTTTTCAACTTAACGAATAGTAATCAACAAACTGAGATCGATAAAACAACTCAAACAACGCAACAAAACAAGTGTTATTGTAGAAGCATTACAACCGATGAGGTTACGAGAGCATTGAAGAAAATGGGAAGGGCTAAGGCGGTGGGGACGGACAACATACCGATAGAAGTATGGAAGTGTCTCAGAGATGAGGGCATACAATGGCTAACAGACTTATTCAACACTATCTTTAAGACCGAAAAGATGCCAGAGCAGTGGAGAAACAGTGTAATAGTCCCCATATATAAGAAAAAAGGAGATGTTCAATGTTGCGCAAATTATAGAGGAATAAAGCTATTAAGTCACACGATGAAGCTATGGGAAAGAATTATTGACACGAGAATTAGACGAGAAACTCAAATGGCGGTAAACCAGTTTGGATTTATGCCAGGACGCTTTACGACGGAAGCTATATACGTCATAAGGAGGATAATAGAGAAATTTAGAGAAAAGAAAAGAGACCTACATATGATATTCATTGACTTAGAAAAAGCCTATGACAGTGTGCCGCGATAACGCATTTGGGAAAGTCTACGACTTAGAAGGGTGCCAGAGAGGTATATCAAAATAATACAGGATATGTATGACGGGGCAAAAACGTGTGTACGAGCACCTGTCGGAGACACAGACTTCTTCCCGGTGGAAGTGGGACTCCACCAAGGATCGGCACTGAGCCCTTTTCTCTTCACAGTAGTGTTGGATGAGATGACCAAGTCTTTACAAGAGCAAGTCCCATGGTGTATGCTGTTTGCGGATGATATTGTCTTAATATCAGAATCTAAGACGGGGCTTAACGAGAGACTAGAACAGTGGAGAGCAGCACTAGAATGCAGAGGCTTAAGGATAAGTCGTTCTAAGACAGAATACATGCATTGTAACTTTAGTGGAGAGGCTGAAGAGGACACCCAAATCAGTTTACAGGGCATGGCGGTCCCGCGGACGGCTAGGTTCAAATACCTTGGCTCGTACGTACAGGAAGACGGAGAGATACACAGCGATGTAGCCCATCGTGTGCAATCAGGATGGTGCAAGTGGAGAGCAGCATCAGGGATTCTGTGTGATAAGAGGTTCCCAGCAAAACTAAAGGGAAAACTATACAGAGCGGCAGTACGACCAGCGATGTTATACGGCACAGACTGTTAGGCCATAAAGAAAACGCACGAGAGACAAATGGAGGTCGCAGAAATGCGAATACTGAGGTGGATGTGTGGGCACACAAGATTGGATCGGATAAGAAACGACGTCTTTTGCCAAAAGCTAGAGGTGGCTTGTATCACAGACAAAATAAGAGAGGGAAGACTAAGATGGTTTGGGCACGTGAAGAGGAGGACGAGGGCAGCGCCTGTTCGATCAGTAGAGAACATCATCTTAGAGGGTGGGAGGTGTAGAGGTAGACCTAGGTTGACCTGGGACGAGATTATTAGGCGAGATATGATAGACCTGCATCTTTCTGAGCACATGATCGAGGATAGGACTGAGTGGAGGCGTAGAATTAAAATTAAGGACTTTTAGGGGGTTTTGTGGGTGAGAAGGGTTTTCGGTGTCATGTATTACTTAACCCTTAGGGTGTTACTTTCCGGTTTTTATGTGGTGCGCGCTAGATAAATCTTCTTGGGATACCTATCTATGTATGTTTGCTATGTTATGCGATTGTATGCTATGTATTATCATTACCATTACTATTGCTATTGACTTTGTTAACGAGTCGGGGGTCTCTTCGGAAGCGGTATCTCTATCTGTCAAGATAGAGGAATGACTTGCCGCCACTTACCCCTCCCAGACCCTACTTTCAGCGGGATACACTGGGTATGTTTGTTTGTTTGTTTGTTTAGCTGTAGTGTGTTCATGTAAAATAAGGTTCAGCCTGCACATTTTAATAAAAAATGGTCAAACCTTTTTAACAGGGGCCGGCCGTTCATATAGGGCAGGTCAAAATAGGGATTGAAAACACCCAAACCTGACGCGCAAACCCAAATCCGAAAAATTGAAACGCATAATAGGATATGTTTTATGGTATGAGATTAGGTGATACCAGTCTAATTATCTAAGTCCATTTACCCGAATATATTAATACACTAGGTTAGAGCCCGTGTGATACACGGACTATTTAAACAATCAGACTTTCATTAAACATTGATTACATAATAAACATTATGAAAAATTCAAATTATGAAAACAGAATTAAAATAGCATTCATACTCTTAAAACTTTCTCATATATGTTTAAACACCTGTTTGTATACAACATTTTATGCCTCGCTAGTAATGTTACCAATTTGATCTAAAATGAGTAATTTTACACCGTCTGTAATCTTCACATTTGACAAAGCCACATATAACTGTCCATGAGTGAAAATTAGTTCTTTTAAATATAAACCAACTTTTGACAATAACTATCTCTGACTCTTATTAATCGTCATTGTAAAATAAACAGTTAGTGAAAACTGACTTCATTTGAAGTTGAAAGGGATTATTTATTGGAGGGCACGAGATTAATTCTTGCAATAAATGTTCGGCATCCAATATTACTTCCAGATATTATCTCAACTTTAATAACCCGTTTCTCAAATAGAAATTTGTAGGTGAGTACCATTGCAAAGACCATTTTGTTGGTCGATGCTACGTAGAAGCATAACGGGAACTCCAACTTTCAATACTAACTTGTGATTTGGTAATCCAGATATTTTAAGGCCATTTAGAAAATAAGGAGAGTGCAATTTTCCTATAAAACGGGATATTAAAATGTTCCATTTGACGTATGTTATCCGAAGTAGATACTTTATCTCATCACCAGGGAAAAGTGTAAGTAGACGATCGTTAATTTCATTAATGACCTCATTTTTTGGTGCAAAAATTGCTCTCTCACGAAAGTACTCTTTGTCTTTGTAGTTCTCTAACATGGATGGGTAAACAAATTGAATCAAACTTGCTAAAGGATCGATCGATTCGTTGATGAAGAGTTCATGAGCTATAGTAATAGTTTCATCACCATCGTTATAACCACCAACATTACCCTCTCCTATATCATGAAGCCATGTAATAAATTGTTCAATTCCTTTAGTGTCAACACCTTGTCCTTTGGCTTTTAGTCGCATGTTTTTTATTAAAGTAACTTGCATTTATTCAAAATATATGATGAGCTTAATGATGCATTAATAATTTCTGACTACTTTTTGGAAGCACATGTAAAATTTGTTGAAAATCGCCACTGACTACTATTTGGAAGCACATGTAAAATTTGTTAAAAATCACCACAAAAAACAATACTTTACCACCAAATGACATATCTAAAGGTAAGAAAATATTTATAGTTAATACATGATTCATCTTCCTATTCAATGCTTCAAATGCGTGCTTATGAGTCATGGGTGTTTCATCCCAAATAATCAATTTTGTTTGCTTTAATAAATGAGCAACTTCACTGTTTGGTTTTATGTGACAAACATAATCGTTGTTTACATTTAATGGAATATGGAACGTGAGTGTGGAGTACGACCTCCGGTAAGCAACAAAGATCCTATTCCACTGAATGCTACATTTAATATAATATCACATTTAGACCTTGTTTTTGCGTTCAACGTCTTCTATAGAAATGTTTTACCAGTTTCTTCATATCCATAAATGAAAAAATCTCCTTTATTAACTTAAAAGCAGTCATGATTTCACTAAAACCTAATTGTTGTTCATCCGTTAAAGAATTTCGAAGATTTTCAAATTCAGACATCTCGTTTGCTACATCATACAATAACTCCTTGCTAATTAAACGATTATTTGAAGAAGACAAACAATCATTATCCGGGTAAGGCATACTTGTAAATGACTTAAGTGTCAAACTATTCTGTAATAAATATTTTTCAATCTCATATAACGTTAAATTTTTTATTTGATTGTTTGTTAGAGACAAAGCTAGAATTTATACATAGAAATTGTGAGTAATTAGTTTCACATTCAATAAATTTAAGAAATGGTAAATTGTGTTATGAAATAAATATAATTATTATAATTATATAAATATAAATAAAACATCCAAGATAAAAACATTATAGAGGCAACATACGATTTACTTAGTACGTTGTTTATAACATCATCAACACCATAAATGATTTGTTATTGGTTTACCAAATGGAATGACAACCTGATAACCGATGAATAACGGTAATGTACATTAAAACCAAAAATTCTTCATGAAGCCTCACAAGCTGAAATATATCTACAATCGTAGTATTCTTTTATTTCATCTTTACCGTTTTGTTGACCAGGATCAGTGTTTGGATCTATAACAGCAACAATAACATTCAATCTTGAACCCCATGAATAAGATGAAATGAAGAGAAATTTTTAAACATATAAGTGGTGAATTGCTTTTAGTATGGAAAATTAAAAGTAGAAAGAGTGAGATTGTGGGAATACATTTTCATAAATTATTATCATTTTAAAATAGTAAACTTTTCTTGGATCCTTGAATAATTATCTAGTTCAAATCCTGATAATTTGAACCTTTATGGTATACTCTTCCTGTAAAACACTTAGGTCGTTAAACAATGTGATTTTCCCAGATGTCATTATACTGCAAAATTTTGAAAAAGTGAGAAATAATTATAAAGTTAACAATTATGAAATGAACATAATTTTGTATTTGATAGAATTTAAAAACATCATACCTTGTTTGATAGTTGGAAATGCAAGTCGAATGTAAATTTTGCAAAGAGTGTAGTATTAATTTATAGTATTTGTGAAATACACAATTATGGAAAGTGCATCCCATATGATACGTAATTGTACACTTATTGATAAAATCAAAATGAAACAATTTGAATTAATTGAATCTAATAATTGATAAATATATTATAATTGGATCATTAATAATATATCCGAGTAATATTACATACTATATAGTCCTTAAATATATGATACTTTAATAATTTGATATATATATATATTATAATTAGATTAGTTAATTTTACATTTGAAAACCAATTACGGTGAGTTAAAAATTTAATGAAATAAAAATCTACTAAATTAAAGGAGTTTTAATTAGAAAACATTATAATTTTTAGAGAAATATAGAGATAGTAGTGATTGCAAGTTGATAAAAGTAAGTTTAAATATAATTTAATGTATAATAGATAACTTATCAGACTTGTTAGATACTATATAGTCCTTAAAATATTTGATACTTTGATAATTTGATAAATATATTATAATTGGATCAATTAATTATACAGTAAGAAAACAAAATTGGTGAATAAAAATTTTATAAAATAAAAATCCACTAAATTAAAGTAGTTTATTTTAAAAAGCAATACAGAAACAGAGAAAAATTTATAAATTCTTAACACATAATATAAAAGTTTAAATGGAATTTGAGGAATAATATCATAGAAGTTGAATTAAATATGGTTAAATGGAATTTTTATGATATAATATAAAAGGTTAAATGGAAGTCATAAATTGTAATTTAAATTCAGTATATAAGTATGGTAGTATATATAAATTAAATGTCTAGTATGGTAAGCATTTAATATATCAAAAAATAAAAATAAAGATGGTGTAAGAGTGTGCCACGTGTCAAATCGATGGTTTAAGAGAATGACATGTGGCTTCAAAAACCTTATTTTATTAGAGTCTATAGATGATATAATCTAACAAAACAAAATATATTAAATAGGACCTAGTGTTGATGTGTCACTGTTATAGTAATCGGAACAAGTAATAATTTCATAAATACTTACATAAATGTTTACAAGAGAAGTACAAAACCTAATTAACTGATTTATGGAAATAATCTATTTTATTTTCTCTAAAATCTATAACTCTCTTTACATATTCTATAATACCCGTAATAAAATAATGATAATAATAATAATAATAATAATAATTTATAAGATTTATTAAAATTTATTTAAATAAGTTCAGGGGCTGTTCGGTAATTTATGAAACTTGTTTCAAGAGTTTTAACCACAAAATAATAAAAGAAGAAAGTTGAGGGACCATTCTGTCATTTTCACAAACCCAAAACCATCACCGCCGTCGACCGTCCCTCCGGCCACCTTCTCCGGCGAGGACCGAACCACCAAAATGCACGCTTTTAGTCCAATTAAAAACAACCAACCCGTTCACAAGTGGGGTTCGAACCTAACCCACTCATCAATTGGAAGATTCGAATGACAGTGCGATCTAACAACCACGTGAACTTGGTCGGCTTCTTTACAAACTGGAATCGCATTCAAAACTCAATAATAATCGAATCAAACGCATATACACAATGATACGAAGATTTCTAAACGGACTATACTCTAAATTTCACCAATTAACACACACAAACCTTGATTCGATCATCACCTTCTCCGCGGACCTGCAACTACTCGAAATCCCATCTAGATACATTCTAAACCCAAATTGACAGAAGCATTTTGATCGTGGACACCACTAGGAACTTCCTGTGCAATTAATTCGAGTATCATCAGTGTTTGATCATCGTTTGGATTCCACATTGACCGCGACTTGTTCATCAACAGGTAACCCATCAAATCAACACCATATGTACAATTAAACACACACACACACTCGATTTTAGCTAGGGATCAAAAGCCATATGATAATTTCTGTTAACAACAACGATTGATACTTCAATTTGATCCAAACAAAAACTAGGGTTTATACGGTTTAGAAATTAGAGATTTTGGGATTCGGGATTGATTAGCAGGAAATTGAACATACATACATGCTCGATTTTAGCCTAGGAACGAAAGCCCTATGAATCTGAGCATTAACAACAACGAATCGGACATCAATTTGATTCAAAATCGATTTAGGGTTCAAAGGATTTGGGGGTGTTTGGTTGGGACAGCTTAAATCAATTAAAAGATGAATGCTAATGCAGCTATATGCCTTTGGTTTACTGGTTAGTGGGAGGGATTTTGGGCAGGAGGTCACGGGTTCGAACCCGGGCTCCTGCCATATTTTTTAAAAAGCCTATTTAACCTTTTAAAATTTTGTAAAAATTACCAAAAATTATAAAAACCAATTCTGTAAACTCTTTTTATTTTTAAGACCATCTACATATTTTCTAGAAATTGTTTCTTTAAATGCTTTAATATTTCTATAAAATATATTTATAGAAAACACTATTATTTAGTTATAATACTATCATTTAGTTAAATAATGGATCATTATTATGTTTCAAAATAATATTGACATATTATGTAAATGAATTATATATAACTTTTGAAAGTTATAGTTATATATAATATTAACAAACATTATAAATAGTCCATTTTGTTTAAAAATAAGTTTTAAATAGTGGATTAGTTTTGTATTTTTACAGCCAACTTACGGAAGCCATAACTTTATCATAACAGATCCAAATCAGTTAAACTTTAAGTCCATGATGAAGTTCGTCGAAAGACGAATCTGTTGGTATATAAAACATCGAAAAACTCATTCGTTTAGACCTCCAAACAGTCGTTTTCGTAACAGTTAGCAATTCTGCGCAGCTGTAAAGATCCACGTTTTTCTCATATTTCGGTAATCCAAATCAGAAACTTTTCTAAATGAAAGTTGTTCAGAACTCACTAATCTAGTAAACTGGAGATTTTCAGAATTTTTAGACGTCGTTTAGTATTTTTAACGAGTGCGAAAAGACAGAGACAGAACTGGAATTTGTCGAACTATAATTTGCGTTATGTTATCGTAGGTTCTCACGGCGTTAACCGAGCCTAGACTTTGTTTCTGAATATTGTCATTCGTGTATAAGGTACGGATTCCGACCTTTCCCTCTCGTAGCATGAATACCTCTCGTTCTTGATCGGTATTTTGAATTCTTAACTTGACTTGTTGGTGATTAAATCCATAAGATTATTGTTATAAGTGTTTATTGTATAATTGATATTGTTTGCATGTGATAGCCTTTATTTGCTTTGTACTCATTGTCACATGCTTCTTAAATGATTGATTATAGCTAGTGGCCTTGATTAAGGGTTATGAGCACTAGTGTAACTTATTGTGTTATATTGGCTTGATTGATTGTATCATTGACCTCCATACCGAGCACATCCACCTATGGGGACATAGGGCGTCATTGTGGCACAAGTGACGTGCTCTATCTGTGGCAGAGCGATTAGACCACAGCGTCTCTACATTATTATTATGTGCTAAGTTGTGACACATATTGATTATTGTTAAAGGAGGCGTATGGATCGATCCTAGGATATCATTGTTATTGTTATTGGTGAGATGGTTAGGTGTGTGTGCCCACATTCCTATCTCACATATTGGTGCATTAGAACTGCAGCTAATGTACACGTTGTTTATTGTTATTGTTATTGGCTCATATGGGTATTCCTTTTAGATGATCATTATCATTTGATTTTCAACTTGATCATCTCATTGTTATCATTATTGATCATTGTATTGCTATTGTTTATTCCGTTACTGAGCATTCTTTGGCTCAGCCGTATTTTCTTTTGTTGTTTTCTCTTATTGTTTATAGCAGGTACTCAAGGGGCTCAGGGGAACGAGTGAAGAGTGTTAACTCAAGAAGTTAGGATGAGAATAATTGGATCAAAAGACTTAATAGTATTTTGATTTTAAGACTTTACTTAAGTTATTTGGATCTATGTAAGGATTTGTGTGTATCTTAGTACTTTAAACTTATCGTTATGAACCTCTGATTTACTGTTTATGTGACACGTCAGCCCTACCCGGGTTAGGGTGTTACAGCTATGGTATCAGAGCTTAGGCTCCTTCCTGTAGAAAACTTAAACTAAATAATTAAGACATGTGAGGATTGGGTAGACATTGGGTTAGGTTCTCTATATATTATAGGGCTACTTTCTAATTCACGTTGTTCTGATTAAGGTGAAATGTTTTCATTTTAGATGCCTCCCAGCCGTAATTCACGAAATTCTAGCGGGTCGAATGGACCTGATCCAAACCTTGTTGGTGCTATGACCCAAGCACTTACTGCTATACTACCGACTTTGATTGATGCGGTACGAAATCCGAATCCGAATCCAAATCCAAACCCAAATCCGGATCCGAATCCAAACCCAAATCCAAACCCGAATCCAAACCCAACTGGTGCAGACGTTTGGCTAGCACGATTTCAAAAGCAAAAACCACGATCATTCACTAAGGCGGCTACACCTGCAGTGGCCAAAGACTGGATCGCTCACATTGAGAAAATTTTTACCGTGCTTAGAGTTGATCAGCAGTACAGGGCAGGTTTAGCTGCTTATAAGCTGGAGGAAGATGCTCAAGTATGGTGGGAGAATGTGGTAGCTGAAAGAGGAGGCGAACAGTTCATGGAGACTCTATCTTGGAATGATTTTCGTTCCATATTCTTCGACAAGTATTTTACGAATGTGGATAAAGCAGCATACAGGCGGGAGTATGATAACATCCGTCAACGAAACGATGAATCACTCACTGATTTTACAGACCGGTTTTATAGACTGTTGGGATTTCTAGGTTCTTCTGCTGGACCACCTGAGGAACGGGCTGAAAAGTATCAATGGGCAGTATGTGATCGGATTCGTAAGGCTATTATTCACTCCACTTTCAACAATGTTGAGGAAGCTGTTAGGGCTGCAAAAAGGGTGGACCTGGAGAGAAAAGAATTTTTGTTAAAATTTGAGGATAATAAGAAGCGCAGTAGAGATGGGACTCGTATTCAGGCTGGCGGTGAGTCATCTCAAGGATCTGACCGAAATGGAAATGATCGTTAGAAAAATCAAGGATCGGGGAAGAACACTAAGCCATGGCATGGTAAGACTCGAAGTCAAGGTCAAATGATACCCTATCAACAACCAATTGCAGCTCAACCGGTGAATCAAAAAGGCAATCCTTCCAGACATCCGATGTGTACTCATTGTGGAAAGCATCATCCCTGAACTTGTCGTCGACTTACAGGAGCTTGTCTTGGTTGTGGAGATATGGGGCATAGGGTTAGTCAATGCCCAAAGGCGAGGAACCGACCAGAGAATGATGCTAAGGGAGCCAATGCGCCACCCACTACTGGAGGTCGAGTATTTGCACTAACTGCAGGGGAAGCTGCTAATGCTCCAGCTGTCTTTATGGACCTCATGAACAGAGTGTTCCATGAGTATTTGGACCGCTTTGTAATTGTTTTTATCGATGACATCTTGGTATTCTCTAAAAGTAGAGAGGAGCATGAAGACCACCTTCGCACAATTTTGGAGACCTTACGCCAAAAGAAGTTATATGCTAAATTTTCTAAGTGTGACTTTTGGCTTGAACAAGTGGCATTTTTAGGCCATGTTGTATCAGCTAAAGGTATCACTATGGATCCGGCAAAGGTGGAAGCTATTACTAAATGGCCTCGACCGACATCCGTCACTGAAGTTCGTAGTTTTCTTGGTTTAGCGGGCTATTACCGACGTTTTGTGGAAGGTTTCTCTCGTGTAGCATTGCCTCTAACTCAACTTATGAGAAAGGGTGTAAAGTTTACTTGGAACGAGGATAGAGAAAAGAGTTTTGAGGAACTGAAGAAAAGACTGGTATCTACCCCTATTCTTACGTTACCTTCGGGTTCTGGCGGATACCAAATTTATAGTGATGCATCAAAGAAAGGACTTGGATGTGTTCTTATGCAGCATGGTAAAGTTATTGCCTATGCTTCCCGACAGCTTAAACCGTACGAAGTAAACTACCCAACACATGACTTAGAGCTTGCAGCTGTAGTGTTTGCATTAAAGATTTGGAGACATTATTTGTATGGAGAGACATGTGACATCTTTACTGATCATAAGAGCCTTAAGTATATTTTCACTCAAAAAGAACTCAATATGAGGCAGAGGAGATGGTTAGAACTACTCAAGGATTACGATGCCAACATCCAGTATCATCCGGGCAAGGCGAATGTCGTGGCAGATGCTCTCAGTCGAAAGAGTGCAGGTGGAGTAGCATGTCTTCAAATCCAACCACAGATTATCTCAGATCTGGATAGAATGGAAGTTGGGTTACAGCTTGGTGAGTCTAACGGTTATCTAGCTAAGATGAGGATAGAATCTGATCTTATTACACGGATCAAGGAAGCTCAGAATCAAGATGGAGAACTCTGGGCGATATTACAAAATTTGAAGATAGGGAAACAATCTGAGTTTCGAGTTGATGAACAAGGAGTTATCTGGTGTGGAAATAGATTATGTGTGCCAAATGATTCAACCCTTCGTGACTCCTTATTAGCAGAGGCACACAGTTCACCATTCTCTATTCACCCGGGAGCCACTAAGATGTATAGAGATCTAAGGCAGAACTTTTGGTGGAGTGGTATGAAAGAGGATGTAGCTAAATATGTGAGTCATTGTTTAACTTGTCAGCAAGTAAAGATTGAGCATCAAAGAGCTAGTGGATTACTGCAACCATTAGATATTCCTGTGTGGAAATGGGATGATATTTCCATGGACTTTGTTACAGGCCTACCAAAAACATTCAGGAAGAACGACGCCATTTGGGTCGTAGTTGATAGACTCACAAAGTCGGCTCATTTCTTGCCCATCCAACAGGGTTACTCAGTTAGCAAATTATCAGATGTATTTCTGCAAGATATTATTCGACTTCATGGCACGCCATCATCGATTGTATGTGATAGAGATCCGCGTTTCACGTCACGCTTTTGGAAGGGTTTTCAAAATGCTTGGGGAACCAAGTTAAGATTTAGTACCGCCTTCCATCCGCAGACTGACGGACAATCTGAACGCACTATTCAGACTTGGAAGATATGCTTAGAGCATGCGCACTCGAATGGACGGGCAATTGGGATGAGTATCTATGCTTAGTTGAGTTCGCGTATAATAATAGTTGGCAGGCTAGTATAAATATGGCCCCGTTTGAACTTCTATATGGTCGAAAATGTAGAGCACCGATATGTTGGAATGAGGTTCCGGAATTGGTTAGAATTACTAATGACAAAGTTGCCATTGCCAGAGAAAAGTTGAAAGAAGCCCAAACTAGACAAAAGAGTTACGCCGATCAACACCGACGAGCGTTGGAATTTAGAGTCGGAGATCATGTGTTTCTCAAAGTGTCACCTTGTCGTGGCATACGTCGATTTGGAATTAAAGGAAAGTTAAGTCCACGTTTTATCGGTCCGTTTGAGATTCTTGAAAGGGTTGGAGAAGTCTCGTATCGTTTAGCATTGCCACCGCAACTCTCTCATGTTCATAACGTTTTCCATGTATCCTTGTTGAGGGGATACAACTACCATCCGTTGCACGTTATTAGTTACCCTCTTTACGCGATTCAAGAAGATCTTTCTTATGAAGAAGAACCTGAAGCTATTATTGATCGTCAAGAACGAGTTATGAGACGCAAGTCTATACCGTTCGTTAAAGTTTTATGGAAAAATCATTCTGAACGCGAGGCGACATGGGAGACAGAAGAAATGATTCGTTCACGGTATCCATACTTATTCGACAACTAAGTGTATGTTTTCTAAGCCTAACTGTTAGTGATTACTCTATTCGTAAGTGATGTGTGTTTAAAGAAGTATTATTTTTACCGTATTGTAATTCCTGAAGGGTTCATGCTACATTATTTGGAATTTCGAGGACGAAATTGTTTTAAGGGGGGTAGAATTATAATACCCGTAATAAGATAATGATAATAATAATAATAATAATAATTTATAAGATTTATTAAAATTTATTTAAATAAGTTCAGGGGCTGTTCGGTAATTTATGAAACTTGTTTCAAGAGTTTTAACCACAAAATAATAAAAGAAGAAAGTTGAGGGACCATTCTGTCATTTTCACAAACCCAAAACCATCACCGCCGTCGACCGTCCCTCCGGCCACCTTCTCCGGCGAGGACCGAACCACCAAAATGCACGCTTTTAGTCCAATTAAAAACAACCAACCCGTTCACAAGTGGGGTTCGAACCTAACCCACTCATCAATTGGAAGATTCGAATGACAGTGCGATCTAACAACCACGTGAACTTGGTCGGCTTCTTTACAAACTGGAATCGCATTCAAAACTCAATAATAATCGAATCAAACGCATATACACAATTTTGTAATATTGCCCAAAGTTTTCCACACCAGATAACTCCTTGTTCATCAACTCGAAACTCAGATTGTTTCCCTATCTTCAAATTTTGTAATATCGCCCAAAGTTCTCCATCTTGATTCTGAGCTTCCTTGATCTGTGTAATAAGATCAGATTCTATCCTCATCTTGGCTAGATAACCGTTAGACTCACCAAGCTGTAACCCAACTTCCATTCTATCCAGATCTGAGATAATCTGTGGTTGGATTTGAAGACATGCTACTCCACCTGCACTCTTTCGACTGAGAGCATCTGCCACGACATTCGCCTTGCCCGGATGATACTGGATGTTGGCATCGTAATCCTTGAGTAGTTCTAACCATCTCCTCTGCCTCATATTGAGTTCTTTTTGAGTGAAAATATACTTAAGACTCTTATGATCAGTAAAGATGTCACATGTCTCTCCATACAAATAATGTCTCCAAATCTTTAATGCAAACACTACAGCTGCAAGCTCTAAGTCATGTGTTGGGTAGTTTACTTCGTACGGTTTAAGTTGTCGGGAAGCATAAGCAATAACTTTACCATGCTGCATAAGAACACAACCGAGTCCCTTCTTTGATGCATCACTATAAATTTGGTATCCGCCAGAACCCGAAGGTAATGTAAGAATAGGGGCAGATACTAGTCTTTTCTTCAGTTCCTCAAAACTCTTTTCTCTATCCTCGTTCCAAGTAAATTTTACACCCTTTCTCAATAGTTGAGTTAGAGGTAATGCTAC
Source organism: Flaveria linearis (assembly GCA_024085815.1). Lineage (NCBI taxonomy): Eukaryota > Viridiplantae > Streptophyta > Magnoliopsida > Asterales > Asteraceae > Flaveria > Flaveria linearis. The sequence goes on from CM044010.1 coordinate 20,324,116, forward strand.
ACGAGAGAAACCTTCCACAAAACGTCGGTAATAGCCCGCTAAACCAAGAAAGCTACGAACTTCAGTGACGGATGTCGGTCGAGGCCATTTAGTAATAGCTTCCACCTTTGCCGGATCCATAGTGATACCTTTAGCTGATACAACATGGCCTAAAAATGCCACTTGTTCAAGCCAAAAGTCACACTTAGAAAATTTAGCATATAACTTCTTTTGGCGTAAGGTCTCCAAAATCGTGCGAAGGTGGTCTTCATGCTCCTCTCTACTTTTAGAGAATACCAAGATGTTATCGATAAAAACAATTACAAAGCGGTCCAAATACTCATGGAACACTCTGTTCATGAGGTCCATAAAGACGGCTGGAGCATTAGTCAAGCCAAAAGGCATAACTAGAAACTCATAGTGACCGTAACGGGTGCGGAATGCTGTCTTAGGAACATCTTGATCTCGGATCCTTAATTGATGGTATCCTGATCTAAGGTCGATCTTAGAGAAGAACTTTGCCCCTTGTAGTTGATCGAAGAGATCGTCAATACGCGGTAACGGATAGCGGTTTCGGATAGTAATCTTATTAAGCTCTCGGTAGTCGATGCATAGACGCATACTACCATCTTTCTTCTTCACAAATAATACCGGTGCTCCCCATGGTGAAACACTTGGTCTAATGAATCCGAGTTGTAATAACTCCTGCAGCTGTTCTTTCAATTCCTTCAACTCTACTGGGGCCATCCGATAAGGTGCCTTAGAAATAGGTTCCGCCCCGGGGATTAAATCAATAGTAAACTCGACTTCACGCTCAGGTGGTAACCCTGGAAGTTCTTCAGGAAAGACATCAGAGAATTCCCGAACAATAGGAAAGTCTTCAATACGAGGAGTATCCGCTGATGTATCTTTTATAGAAGCTAAGAATCCCTCACATCCACGAGATATAAGCTTTTGGGCTTTCAGAGCAGAGATAATTTTGAGAGGCTTCCGAGGTAGGTTCCCTTGGTAAACTAAGTCAGGATTCATAGGATCACCAAATAGCACACGACGAGTTTGGCATTCTATGGTAACCTGGTGTCGTGTTAACCAATCCATGCCAAGAATAATATCGAAATCACCCATGTGCATAGGAAATAGGTCAGCCTCTCTAATGATTGATTCGATCTGAATAGGACAGTTTTGGTACACTTGGGAAATAATAATCGATTCTCCAACAGGAGTAGAAATCACTAATGCAGGCTCTAGAGCGGTAGGCATGATCGTAAGGTGCTTTGTGAATAAATGAGATACTATCGAGTGGGTGGAGCCAGTATCAAACAATACAGAAATATCATAGTCACCATAACGAAGTATACCACAAATCGTACCTATATATTGATAACTAATGAGATACCAACGATGGTAAAACTAGAATCAATGGAAGTAGATTATGATTATTAGAATGAATTTGTACGGGAAGATGTACCTGGAGCGTTAGCAGCTTCCCCTGCAGTTAGTGCGAATACTCGGCCTCCAGTAGTGGGTGGCGCATTGGCTCCCTTAGCATCATTCTCTGGTCGGTTCCTCGCCTTTGGGCATTGACTAACCCTATGCCCCATATCTCCACAACCAAGACAAGCTCCTGTAAGTCGACGACAAGTTCCGGGATGATGCTTTCCACAATGAGTACACATCGGATGTCTGGAAGGATTGCCTTTTTGATTCACCGGTTGAGCGGCAATTGGTTGTTGATAGGGCATCATTTGACCTTGACTTCGAGTCTTACCATGCCATGGCTTAGTGTTCTTCCCCGATCCTTGATTTTTACAATCAATCATTTAGTTACACTAGTGCTCATAACCCTTAATCAAGGCCACTAGCTATAATCAATCATTTAGGAAGCATGTGACAATGAGTACAAAGCAAATAAAGGCTATCACATGCAAACAATATCAATTATACAATAAACACTTATAACAATAATCTTATGGATTTAATCACCAACAAGTCAAGTTAAGAATTCAAAATACCGATCAAGAACGAGAGGTATTCATGCTACGAGAGGGAAAGGTCAGAATCCGTACCTTATACACGAATGACAATATTCAGAAACAAAGTCTAGGCTCGGTTAACGCCGTGAGAACCTACGATAACATAACGCAAATTATAGTTCGACAAATTCCAGTTCTGTCTCTGTCTTTTCGCACTCGTTAAAAATACTAAACGACGTCTAAAAATTCTGAAAATCTCCAGTTTACTAGATTAGTGAGTTCTGAACAACTTTCATTTAGAAAAGTTTCTGATTTGGATTACCGAAATATGAGAAAAACGTGGATCTTTACAGCTGCGCAGAATTGCTAACTGTTACGAAAACGACTGTTTAGAGGTCTAAACGAATGAGTTTTTCGATGTTTTATATACCAACAGATTCGTCTTTCGACGAACTTCATCATGGACTTAAAGTTTAACTGATTTGGATCTGTTATGATAAAGTTATGGCTTCCGTAAGTTGGCTGTAAAAATACAAAACTAATCCACTATTTAAAACTTATTTTTAAACAAAATGGACTATTTATAATGTTTGTTAATATTATATATAACTATAACTTTCAAAAGTTATATATAATTCATTTACATAATATGTCAATATTATTTTGAAACATAATAATGATCCATTATTTAACTAAATGATAGTATTATAACTAAATAATAGTGTTTTCTATAAACATATTTTATAGAAATATTAAAGCATTTAAAGAAACAATTTCTAGAAAATATGTAGATGGTCTTAAAAATAAAAAGAGTTTACAGAATTGGTTTTTATAATTTTTGGTAATTTTTACAAAATTTTAAAAGGTTAAATAGGCTTTTTAAAAAATATGGCAGGAGCCCGGGTTCGAACCCGTGACCTCCTGCCCAAAATCCCTCCCACTAACCAGTAAACCAAAGGCATATAGCTGCATTAGCATTCATCTTTTAATTGATTTAAGCTGTCCCAACCAAACACCCCCAAATCCTTTGAACCCTAAATCGATTTTGAATCAAATTGATGTCCGATTCGTTGTTGTTAATGCTCAGATTCATAGGGCTTTCGTTCCTAGGCTAAAATCGAGCATGTATGTATGTTCAATTTCCTGCTAATCAATCCCGAATCCCAAAATCTCTAATTTCTAAACCGTATAAACCCTAGTTTTTGTTTGGATCAAATTGAAGTATCAATCGTTGTTGTTAACAGAAATTATCATATGGCTTTTGATCCCTAGCTAAAATCGAGTGTGTGTGTGTGTTTAATTGTACATATGGTGTTGATTTGATGGGTTATGAGCACTAGTGTAACTTATTGTGTTATATTGGCTTGATTGATTGTATCATTGACCTCCATACCCGAGCACATCCACCTATGGGGATATAGGGCGTCATTGTGGCACAAGTGACGTGCTCTATCTGTGGCAGAGCGATTAGACCACAGCGTCTCTACATTATTATTATGTGCTAAGTTGTGACACATATTGATTATTGTTAAAGGAGGCGTATGGATCGATCCTAGGATATCATTGTTATTGTTATTGGTGAGATGGTTAGGTGTGTGTGCCCACATTCCTATCTCACATATTGGTGCATTAGAACTGCAGCTAATGTACACGTTGTTAATTGTTATTGTTATTGGCTCATATGGGTATTCCTTTTAGATGATCATTATCATTTGATTTTCAACTTGATCATCTCATTGTTATCATTATTGATCATTGTATTGCTATTGTTTATTCCGTTACTGAGCATTCTTTGGCTCAGCCGTATTTTCTTTTGTTGTTTTCTCTTATTGTTTATAGCAGGTACTCAAGGGGCTCAGGGGAACGAGTGAAGAGTGTTAACTCAAGAAGTTAGGATGAGAATAATTGGATCAAAAAGACTTAATAGTATTTTGATTTTAAGACTTTACTTAAGTTATTTGGATCTATGTAAGGATTTGTGTGTATCTTAGTACTTTAAACTTATCGTTATGAACCTCTGATTTACTGTTTATGTGACACGTCAGCCCTACCCGGGTTGGGGTGTTACATATTCTCTCCATCTGATGAGTATGTATCGTGAAAGAAAGAAAAACAAAATGAAGAAACATGGTTGAGCCAAAATTAAGTTGATCAGTAACGACAAGAACTATAGTATTCATGGAGAACACGATTATGGTGGCAAAAGTAACGATGATAAGGTGGCAAAGGACGGCGCGAACAGCATAGCATATTCATAAGAATCATAATGAATGTCTGATCAAAATAACAATACGAATAACTGATGCCAGTAAATATGTGTCCAATAAGTTGTAAGTTAAACAGTAATGCCCATTGAACACACAGCAAACCAAATAGATTTAGTTCCAAAAAGATGTTAAAAAATTTATCATCTCTTTAACAAAGATAATAACAGGGATTTCAAAACAAAATTTCATCCTTTTATGCGTGGAGTCATGTTTATAAACAGCCAAACTACTTTACCATATAATTCAGAAGATTTTTAATAGCAGTTCAAATATGATTATGAATTTGACGCATTCATGAACCCTATAGGTCAATTGTGGTTTATTTTACTAATACTTATGTGTCTTTAAACTTATATGTACGTATATTTAGAAATAATAACCTATATGTGATCGAACTTAATAATAATTACAATATAATAAGATAAAACTTTCATGTTTTTTCAATTTGGACTCTTCTAAAGCTTACAATGAGATAGTTTCAAAAATTAATGTAGTTTTAATAGATTAAAGTTTGCTTTTTCTGTTGATTATTTAACAACATATATAAACTAGATGTTAAACCCGCGCGATGTAGCGCGGTTACATGCGTTAACATTAACTTTAATACATGAGATGGAAACATAGTTTATTATGACTTGCACGTTACAGCGCAAACATGAGTTAACGTTGACTTGCAACAGCGCAAACATGAGTTAACGTGCTTCATCAAATTCAGTTAAGTTTATCGACCAAATTATCCGCAACACCAAAAGAAACAAATACCGAACAATCAAAGAAAAAACTCCAGCTAAATTCTCATTAAATGAAATCGAACGACCAAAAGTACAATTACAGAAATGAAATTGAACAAGAACGAAAGATGAATATGTGAACAATTGAATCCATCCTCTATTCAGGAGCAAAACCCCAATATATAGGGTTCGTCGGAGATGATCTTCAAAGCTAACGACTACTAACAGAATTAGTATCAAAATTGTCAATACAGGTCCCTCGAGTTTAGACTAACAGACAATTAGAACCCGAAACCTTTTGACTTTCATTGACCTTTATTAATCAATGAATTATTACTTCATTTACTACACAAATCAACTCTAATCTCAGATTTATCTTTCACAATCTCCACCTTAAATCAGATTAGAGTTGAATCATTCAACAGACAAAGCATTGAGGCAAAACTTGAACTTAGGCCCCGGTAACGATTTTGTAAACAGATCAGCAGCATTATCATCTGTTCCAATACCCTCAATCAATACTTCCCCAGAGTTCACAACTTCACGGATAAAATGGAACTTAACTTTGATGTGCTTCGTCCTCTCATGGAACACACTATTCTTGGACAGCAAAACAGCACCTTGATTGTCACATAGCACTTTAGTATTTAAGAATTTAATACCCAATTCAGTAACAAAACCTCTAAGCCAAATAGCCTCCTTCACTGCTTCAGTTAGAGCAATATATTCAGCTTCTGTAGAGCTCAGTGCTACAACACTCTGAAGTTGAGCTTTCCAACTAACCGTATTACCCAATACTTGAAAAACATAACCAGTAATTGATCTACATTTATCTAGATCCTTGGCATAATCTGAATCAACAAAACCAATTACCATGCTACCTTTACCATCATCATGATTACTAAAAACCAAACCTTTGGTTCTTGACCCATTAAGGTACCTAAGCACCCACTTGGCAGCTTCCCAATGAGTCTTCCCTGGATTAGACACAAACCTACCCACCAAACTCACTGCATAGGCAAGATCTGGTCTAGTGCATACCATAAGATACATCAAACTTCCAATTACACTAGCATAAGGCACTCTTTGCATATACTGTAACTCATCATCAGTACTTGGGGCATCATTCTTTGACAATTTGAAGTGAACAGCAATAGGAGTTACAACCGGTTTACTATGCAACATAGAGAAACTATTCAACACCTTGTGTATATAAGCACTTTGAGTCAACCTTAACACCCTTTGACTTCTTTCTCTGCAAATTTCCATTCCTAAAATTTTCCTTGCAGGCCCCAACTCCTTCATACTAAACTCTGCCATAAGCAGTTTCTTAGTCTCATTAATCACTTGTAAATCTTCACAAGCAACTAACATGTCATCTACATATAGAAGTAAATAGACAAACTTATTGCTATCATAACTTCTAAAGTAGACACAACTGTCATACTTACTTCTATTAAAACCAATTGACAACATGTGATCATCAAACCTTCTATACCACTGTCTAGGTGATTGTTTCAACCCATACAATGACTTCCTCAGCAAGCATACCAGATCTTCTTTTCCATAACTTTCAAAACCCATTGGCTGTTTCATATAAATCCTTTCTTCAAGATTCCCATGAAGAAAAGCAGTCTTCACATCAAGTTGTTCTAATTCCATATCAAACTTTGCTGTTAATGACAATATTACCCTTATAGATGTATGCTTTACTACAGGAGAAAATATTTCAGTATAATCAACACCAGCAACTTGAGTGAACCCTTTTGCTACTAACCTTGCTTTGAATCTTGGAGGATCACCTTCACCCATTCCCTCCTTAATTCTATAGAGCCACTTGCAAGACACTAATTTCTGGTCTTTAGGCTTAGGAACTAACTCCCATGTTCCATTCTCAAGTAATGAATTCATCTCTTCTTTCATTGCCTCTAACCATTTATCTTTATTTGGAGAACAAATGGCATCTTGAAAAGACATAGGTTCATACATGCTGTCTTGCTCAGCAGTAACAAAGGCCACAACACCAATATCATCCCCTTGCCTAAACCTAGCAGGGGGTATAATGTGCCTTCTAGGTCTGTCCCTGGCAACACTATAGTTGCTAGGACCTGGCATATGCACATTACTTGTACCTTCAGGCTCTACATTTACATGAGCATGAGTACTGCTAGTTGCTTCAGTTAACTCCACCTCAACTGAGTTGTCTGCAGCCTTACCAACTCCTTGGTCAACTTGAGCTCCAATGATGTCCTTATACATCACATTTTCTTGACACTCAATATTTCTACTAACAATTACCTTAGGAGTCCCACTATCCATTCTCCACAGCCTGTAGCCCTTCACCCCATCTGGATATCCCAAGAATACACACTTGACTGCCCTTGCATCTAACTTTCCTTGACTTACATGAGCATAGATCAAAGACCCAAACACTTTAAGACCATTGTAGTTCTGTTTCTCTCCAGACCAAACTTCCATTGGAGTCTTGAAACCCAATGCAGTTGATGGGGCTCTATTAACAAGGTAGGCAGCAGTAGAGACTGCCTCTGCCCAAAACTTCTTTGCCAACCCAGAACTGAGCAACATACATCTTACTCTCTCAAGCAGTGTTCTATTCATCCTCTCTACTAGTCCATTTTGTTGAGGGGTACCAGGAATAGTAAGGTGCCTATCAATACCATGAATCTTACAATAATTATTGAACTCATTATTGCAAAACTCAAGGCCATTGTCAGTCCTAAGCTTCCTCACTTTCCTCCCAGTCTGAGTTTCAACTAATACCTTCCAATCTCTGAATTTTCCAAGTGCTTCATTCTTATGCTTAAGTACATAGATCCACACTCTTCTTGAGTGATCATCTATAATAGACAAAAAATATCTTGCACCCCTAAGGACTCCACTTTGGCAGGACCCCAAAGATCAGCATGGATATAATCCAACTTATCTCTGGTTTTATGTGTGCTCCTACCAAATTTCACCCTCTTGTGTTTGCCTAGAACACAATCTTCACAAAAACCAAAATCACAGGTTTTAAGATCACCAAGTACTTGTTGTTTGTTTAACTCAACAAGACCTTGATTACTTATGTGTCCTAACCTTTTATGCCACATTAGTGCCTTATCTTTACCACTATCAACTGATGCCACAGAAGCCTCACCAAGCACTACATTTCCATCCATCAGATAAGTATTATTGTTCCTCCTTACCCCAGACAACATGACCATTGAGCCCTTGATTACCCTAGCCTTACCATCAAGTAAACTGACATGACATCCTTCCCTTTCAAAAGTGCCTAAAGACAACAGACTTCTTTTTAAAGATGGTATGTACCTGACATCTTTTAATTCTATATCCATGCCATTGTCCATTCTGAACAACACAGTGCCAATTCCAAGAATCTTACAGGGTCTGTCATCTCCAAGCTTTATTGACCCAAGATCTTCATCCTTGTATTCTTTAAAATACTCCTTTATTGGAGTCATGTGATAGGATGCTCCTGAGTCCATGACCCATTTGCTTCCCACATCAGAACTTGAAGCTACAAGGACCTCAGCACTATCATAACCATCTTGATCTTCACTTTGACTACTTTGATAGGAGTTCTTTTGATAACTTGTTTCACTTTTCTTTTTCTTTAACTCAGGACAGTCTCTTTTTAAATGCTTCTCTGAGTTGCACAGATAACACCTCCTCTTGAACCTAGACTTTGACCTCGAATGACCTCTGAACTTTGAAGTTCTTTGGTCCCTTTGATCTGGTCTTCCCCTGGTAACTAGTCCCTCTCCACCTTCATCTTTCAAGTCAGACCTCTTCTTCAATTCTTTTGAGTTCAAAGAGGATGTAACTTCATCCATAGTGAGTGTCTCCCTTCCATACAATAGAGTATCTACAAAATGTTCATAGACTGCAGGAAGTGATGATAACAGGATGATTGCTTGGTCCTCTTCCTCCACCTTGATCTCAATATTCTCAAGATCAAGAATGATCTTGTTGAATTCATCAACATGATCACCGATTGAAGAACTTGACTACATCTTGAATGTATATAACTTCTGTTTCAAGTACAGCCGATTTGCCTGGGATTTGGTCATATACAACTGCTCCAATTTTGTCCATACACCAGCAGCAGTGGTCTCCTTTGACACTTCTCTGAGGACTTTATCTCCAAGATTGAGAATTATGGAACTATGAGCGAGTTCCAACTTCTCTCTCTTTTCACTCTCTGTCAACCCCACTGGCATCTTCGCTTCGCCGCCCAGTGCATCTACAACTCGTTGATGCACTAACAAGGCCCTCATCTTCATTCTCCAAAGACTAAAATCATTCTTCCCATTGAACTTTTCAATATCGAATTTCGTCGATGACACCATAGCTTCGATCAAAACTTCTCCGTTGATCTTCCTTCTTCTTTAGATCGTCACTTTCTTTTGAATCGAGCCTCAACCGTGGCTCTGATACCAATTGTTGTAATACCGCAACACCAAAAGAAACAAATACCGAACAATCAAAGAAAAAACTCCAGCTAAATTCTCATTAAATGAAATCGAACGACCAAAAGTACAATTACAGAAATGAAATTGAACAAGAACGAAAGATGAATATGTGAACAATTGAATCCATCCTCTATTCAGGAGCAAAACCCCAATATATAGGGTTCGTCGGAGATGATCTTCAAAGCTAACGACTACTAACAGAATTAGTATCAAAATTGACAATACAGGTCCCTCGAGTTTAGACTAACAGACAATTAGAACCCGAAACCTTTTGACTTTCATTGACCTTTATTAATCAATGAATTATTACTTCATTTACTACACAAATCAACTCTAATCTCAGATTTATCTTTCACATTATGTTCTTAATTTGCAATAATTATATTTGACAAAAATGAATAAGGAATGGGAAAAGACAAGAAAAATATATGAATGTCTCTAGATTCTAACTCCATCGTGAGTTTAAGAGAAGACAGACCAAACCAAGTAGTCTAAGAACCAACATGTTATTTGATATTGCAAAGAACTGTATATGACAACAGTTTAGATTGAATAAAAATAGAAAAAAACTCATGACCGACCTTTATAAATGTGGTATAGTAGAGTATAATAACTTAAAATATGACAAACTTATAAATTAAATAACATAAATAAAAGAGTCAGAATTAAAATGTGAAGTTTTGGGGTGTCAAATTATGTTCCTTAATAACTTATTATGCAAGCCGATTCAGGTACGAGTGGAATGGGTGAGCACCGAGAAAGGTAAACATTTTCAATTGGCAAGCCGCGTTGAATCGCATTCCCACTTGTGACTTGTTGCTTAGAAGAAACATTCACATCCAGTCTTCGTTGTGCAAACTCTTTGCTTCAACGAAGGAATCTGTGGATCATCTCTTCATTACTTGCGAATTTTCAGCTCAAATATGGTCAGTGGTAAGCTCGTGGTGTAACATACAGCAGGTGTTCGCTTTCTCATTCAAAGACCTCATGGACATTCCTTATCTCCTTAGAGGGGATGAAGATTTCAAAAAGGCAGTTCATGTGATATTCATGGAAACAACTTGGTGCTTATGGAAGCATAGAAACGAGGTCCGTTTTGAGGATATCCAACCATCGGTGAATAAGGTTATCTGTGGCATAAAGGTGATGGTCGTGGTATGGCTCAAGACAAGAAGGAAAAAAGGATCCATTACTGCGTTATGTAACTCCCCCTATGATTCTGGCTGACGGAAAACATTTCTTATGTATTACTGTCTTTTCATGATTGTTGTCTTTTTTGTATGTTCTTGTGGGGTTTTTAACTCCTTGTTACCCCTTTATTTTATCTAATATATTGCTATTTGCCGTTCAAAAAAAACTTATTATGCTTTTAGTTTTTAGTTTAAATAACTTTTTATTATTTTAATAAATAAAGAGCTAATGTTGATGGCCTTAATAAATTTTTAGAGATTATTTGGGTAAATTTTAAATTTTTTCGGTTTGTTTCAGTTCAAATAGGGTCACCCAATAAAAAGATAAAATCACATTCAAACTCAAATGAATAATAAAAGTACATCAATCAATATAGAAACGAAATAAAAATACAATAACGTTATAATTGCTTTCTACGGGTTTTTTTTTCTAAATCTAGTCATTAACTTATCAAAAAAAATATTCTTAAGCTTTTTATTAATATAAGAAAACAAAATGATCGCTCAAAATTTCATCACAAAATAAGTAAATTAGATGTTATCTCGTAAAATGGTTACAAAACTCTTGGATTTACATATTCACCTTGTATTTCTTCTTTGGTCTTTTGTCTTAACGTTTTTTGTTAATGTTGTAATCATCCACGTTTATAGTTTCAAGTTCATATTTTCACGAATTAGCTTTCTCAAGAAATTAATTAAAAATCTCTAATCTATTTTGTTAATCTACTAATCAATAACCATTAACAAAACATTCAACCAACAAGTTTTAAGCTAATATTTGAAGAATAATTAACCAAACAATCAAATAATAACATATAATTTGTAAAATTTTTTTTATAAAAATACCTAAATTGAAGGTTTATATATGTTTAGAATCGTATTTGAGAGTGGGAAATGTAGCACGAACAAATTAATAATCAGACTAATCAACCATTCAATTGTTGCTAATTTTGTAATTTTATAAATCGTAATACAATTATTTGACTAATTGTTCAAAGGTGGTCTAAGAGCATCTACAACAACAAACACAGGTTTTAAAACCAAACGCGCCACATCAGCTGCCACATCAGCTTTCCACCCGTCCACTTTCAAACATCAAAAACCCTCATTTTTCCTCCAACAATACGTCCACTTTCAAACACCCTTCATTTCCACATCATCACCCACTTTTACATTTTCTTTATAAACTAAAAAATTCATGTATTTTATATTCCATGTTATTTAATATACTAAAAATTAGAATTACTTAAAATAAAATTTAAAATATAAACATAATCTAAAAATTTAAAATTACAGAAAATAAAAATTGCAAATTACAAATCATAAAAATTAAAAAACACACAACTTTTAAAGATTAAATTACAAATCCTAAAATTTAAAAATCACATCACCTTACAAATCCTAAAAATTAAACACCACACAACCTAAAGCTTAAGAATTACAAATCCTAAAAAATAAAAAGCACACCACCTAAAAATTAAAGATCACACAACTTAAAGATTATGTTTTCGCCTAATAGCTTCACATATCTTCAGGTGCGTTGCCAATCTCTCCTCATCCATGTGAGTTCGATCCATCATTAGTATATTGATGTCTTGGTTATAGAGGAATTGGTCCATTTGACTCTTGAAGACATCCATGGATTCAGATTTTTTTTAATCCACCCATCACACTCTTCGGAATTCTCTTGTGTATCTTTTGCCTTCGCCTTCGCCTTTGCCGCCTTTACCTTCGCTGCCTTTGCCTTCTTTTGCCCGATTAGACGAGTCGGTCCTTGATACTCGTCTGGCTCGTCTACAAGATTGAAATCCTTAAACGAGATAGGAGTATCATCGTCGAGATTGACCGGGGTTGAGTGCCCATCAGAAGCTGATGTGCTATAGTCACCGGCAACTGATGTCTTAGTCCTCTTTGGTTGAAGGGGACCGGCTCGTGCCATTTCGGGTTTCCTTTCACGATATTCCACACATGGTCGTATTGAAATCTGGTTTCGCATTCAGCAATATACTCTTCCACAGCTAAAGATGTGATCATTTCGTCAGACCAACCACTTCTCTTTTGAGCTTTAATGCGGTTGTAAATCCCAGAATACTTTTGAACTGATTTCGCTACCATATGCCAGTGTGACTTCAAGATGTCTGCAGAACGTGAAAACCCCGGATTGTTGCAGAAATATTCTCCTATGCGCGCCCAGAAATCACTCCCTTTTTGACTGTTTCCAGTTACCTCATCATTAGAGATGTGAACAACAGCCATAGCAAGAAGCTTCTCTTCGTCTATGGCCCACCTCTTTTGGACCCTTTGCTTATGAGGTCTTTCTTCTAGTTATCCTTTTTTTTTCTAGCAACTGGAGAAGCATAGTGACCAATCGTGGGTGATGGTGTTGAAGTTTGCGATGATTGAGTGTCACCGGAACTTGGAGTTGTTGTTTCACAGTTTGGATAACAAGGTTGTTGTGGAAATGGTGGATATCCAGGTTGTTGTAGAAATGGTGGGTACCCAGGTTGTGGAAATGGTGGGTACCCGGGTTGTTGTGGAAATGATGGATAACCGGGTTGTGGTGGAAATGGTGGATAACCGGTTTGTTGTGGAAATGATGGATAACCAAGGTTTGAATTCTGGTATGCAAAGAATCCAGGTTGCTGAGTTTGATGAAAACCGAATGGTGGAATAGGGTTTGGAGTAGGGATTGAGTTACTAGCATCACTCAGCAAATGTTGAAACGAAGTATCATCATCCATTTCAAACACCAAAAATATAATAGATTTTTAGAGGATTATGAGTAGGTTGTTGAAATGGTGTAGTCTTATGAGTCTATTTATAATGTAATTCTGATAAAAAAATTCTATTTTATTTATTAATGTTACTAAAAAAGATAAAGCTACCGAAAAAGGAAAAGCTACTGAAAAAGAAAAAAACTACTGAAAAAGAAAAAAGCTACTGAAAAAGAAAAAAACTACTGAAAAAAAAAGTTACTGAAAAAAATAATTACAAGTCTAAAACTTAAAAAACAAACCTAAAAGTAAAAATTACATAACATAGAAATGTAAAATTACATATCTTGCAACTTAAAAAAAACAAAAAGATCAAATGAAACCACACACAAACAAAAAAATGTTTAAAAAAGTTACAAACGCCGAATAGACCATATATGCTCCACCAAATCGTTCCGAAGCGCTTGATGAGCTTCACGATTACGTATACACTTGAACCTTGCCAAGTGTCCCTCGAAATCTGCTGTTGGTCCATGGTTTGCTGGTTCAGGTCCATCACTTTCATCATCTGCCCAATCAGTTATTGCGTTCCCTTCATCTTCTACAATCATGTTATGTAATATAATGCATGCATACATTATGTCGCTTATAGTCTTTAGGTCCCAAATTTTTGTAGGCCCTTTTATAATGTGCCATCGAGCTTGGAGGACACCAAATGCCCTCTCAACATCTTTTCTTGCTGACTCGTGGTGTTTTTTGAATTCTAGCATTTTTGGGTTTTGTGGATATGTGAAGCTTTACACAAGCGTTGCCCATTCAGGATAAATACCATCTGCAAGATAGTATCCCATGTTTTATTGTGTTCCATTCACCACAAAATTGCATGGTGGTGCGTTACCTTCTAAAATTTCGTTGAATATTGGTGACTGATTTATAACGTTAATATCATTATTTGACCCCGCCACACCAAAATAGGCGTGCCAAATCCAGAGGTCTTGTGATGCAACCGCCTCAAGCATAATGGTTGGATGCCCATGGTCACCTCGTGTAAATTGACCTTTCCAGCCAACTGGGCAGTTTTTCCATGCCCAATGCATACAATCAACGCTTCCTAGCATTCCGGGAAACTCGTGTTTTTCTGAGTGCACCTCCAATAACCGTTGGATGTCATTTTCGTTTGGCCTTCTTAGATATTCTTTTGAATAAAGTTCAATAACACCTCTGCAAAACATTCGAAGGCACTCGAGGGTGGTACTTTGACCAATACGTATATATTCATCGGTTAGGTCAGCTGGGATGCCATATGCCAACATACGTATGGCACATGTGCATTTTTGATTAGGAGATAATCCTATTCTACCCGCCGCATCAAGTCTTTGTGTGAAGTAGCGATAGTTGTTTTTTAAATCATCGACTATTCGATTGAAAAGGTGGCGATGCATTCGAAACCGCGTCCTAAACAAATCTTCGTTGTAAACCGGATTCAGAGCAAAGTAGTCGTTCCAAAGACGAGCGTCTCCATCTACACGATTCCTGACTATCTCTTTGCGCTTCGAACGTTTGGAACTGGTCCCTTCTGCGGTATCATGGTGCTTTACTTGCAAAGATATCCTTTCGAAGTCATCGGACATCAATAGTTCGTGCTGCTTAATGGCTAATTGCATAAATTACGCATCATTAACTAAAGAAGGAGTCATAAACGGTTGTTGAGGTAAGGCAAGAGATTGTGGAGTTTCATCGTCACTTGAACTCATTCTTTAGTGTGAGACTTGAACGTGATAAATTTGGATTGTATGATGAGGAAGAAGAAGAAATACTTCTATTTATAATAAGAAAAACTAGCCGTTAGAAAACTAGCCGTTAGAAAACTAGCCGTTAGAAAACTAGCCGTTACAAAAACTAGCCGTTAGAAAACTAGCCGTTATAAAAACTAGCCGTTATAAAAACTAGCCGTTATAAAAACTAGCCGTTACAAAAATTAGCCGATAAAATTTAAATGGAAAATTATAATATGAAAGTAATTAATTTGAACTTTATAACTTTAGTTACTTAATCTATGTTTTAAATCAATTTTAGTTAACTTAATATATGTTTTAATAATTTAAAACCTATTTTACATTTAATTTAAGTATAAGTATTTTATTAAAGAATCTAACTACATTTATATTAATTAAAAGTAAAGAATGTAATTATATTTGTATTAATTAAAAGTTTTGTTCCATTAAAGTGTTGTGGTGGGACCCACAATTTCAAGTTCTTTCAAGTTTGAAATTCCAAACTTCAACTCCAACCGGACGAATGTGTGGGGTGCTCCAATGGCTTTGTCCACATCCAAACTCCACGTGACCCGTCCGCATAGAGCCGTTGGAGATGCTCTAATGGAGTAAGACGCCAAATAGTTTAAATACTTATTAGATTTATAATTTTTAAGATATATTATATATATATATATTAAAGACCTGGTGCACATTCCATTTTAGGGTTTTTAAAACAAAAAGAATTCAGAGAAGAGAGAAAGAGGCGCCGCGACCTCCCCCTTTCTCCCCCCTGTTCCCTTCGATCCGGCCAAACCACCGGCCACCGGTGGTCGATTCCGACGAGTGCCGGCGATTTGACGACAGCCCCGGCTCCCCTCGACGCCCCGGTCGTGATAGTGTCTTTAATTTCTCCTAAACGCAACAAAGCCACGGGAATCAAAGGTCAAAGAGTCGGTCGCGGGTCGGTTCGGGAGATGGTGGTTCCGTTGGTGTTGGCCCGACAGCGGTGATGGTCGACTCAGACGACTACAAGGGTCGTTCGAGACCCGACGATGGTGGTGATGTCGGCAGTGGTTGAGGCGGTCGCGGTTACGGAGGTCGGTCATGGGTGGTCACGATGGCGATGATGAGGATGGCGGTGGTGGTTCTGGAGCTGGAAGTCGGCAGTGGTGTTGATTGTGGTGGATTGTGGTTCGTGGTCAGAGACCACCACAACTCTCGGCTAGTGGTGGTCGGTGTCGGCTGTGGCTGCAGACGTGGGATGCTCGAGGTCGATGGTTTTAGCGATGGTTGTTGGCTGTAATCATGGCTGTTGTTGATATTGGTCGTTGTGATGGTGCTGTCGGGTAGCAGTGGCTTCGGTTATGGTGATGGTTGGGGCTGCATGTGGTTGGTATTTGGGTAATGGTTGCAAAACAACAGTAATAGTGAGGTAATCTGTGATTGGGGTTGTGTTGTTGTTTGTTATGGTTCATATTGGCTGCGATTCTGTCTGTTGTTGGGTGTTGTTGTTATTCGAGGTATATTTGGGGCTGTTAAAGGTGGTATATCAGTGTGCATGTCGACTGTGGTTATCGGTTATGGTGTTGGTTGTGATTCAGCTGGCCGTCGTGGTTGTGGCAATCGATGGGGAAGGATGTGAATATGGATGTTGGTTTGGGTTATCAATGGAGTGGCGAGTTGGTCCACTTTGATAATGGCTGAAAGATGATTAGAATGATCGTAGGAAATAGTAGTTGATCTAGGCCTTTGTCGCCGACGGATCAACGTCGGCCTTTAGATCGCGACACCGGTGGTGGCAGATGAGCGGTCGTTTCCTCCGACGGGGTTGAGGATCTCCGGTGATGAGATTGGTAAGGATGGTGATGCGTGAGCTTCATGGAGGTTAGGTTTAGCTGATGCTTATTTAAAAATGATGTTTTTGATTGTTTTTTGGTTTGATTATTTGTCGACATTAGGGTTTTAGAAGCAATGTTGTTACTGTTGATGAGCGAAGTTGGGAGCTTTAAGATGGATTCAAGTTTCGATTATGCTCTGCTATCTAATTGATCTGCCATTGATGGTCATATTTGGGGTTGAACTTCATTATATTATATACACTAGCTTATGGTTGATTATTGTATACATGTAAAGAAATTACTCCAACGAGGGTTAAAATTCAACTGTTGCCTGCATAAGTTAATCTTTTTTGATCTAGAAGGGTGTTTGGAATCGCGAATTAGAACTGTTTATCTGCATATTGCTTTTTGGTTAGGAACAAGGTGTTTTAAGGGTGTTTGGAGAATCGATCTAAATAGAACGATGAATGATTGTTTTAGCAATTAGCATGTCAACAAGCTGTGTATGATTAACACAGGACCCGAAACCTCACCTGTTATAAGGTACACAGTTTGGGTAAAGCATGGGTATTTCAATCGGTTCTAATCGGGTCCTAATTGCAGTTAATGTATTCTTTTTGTTGGGCGTAGGATCTTATACGTGCAAGACTAAATATAGAGGAGTTGTACTTGTACCATCATGAAATTTATCGATCATTATTGGTTTTCCTTTCCCTGTCCCGAAGAGAGTTTTAGATCCAACCAAAGCTTAATCAGTTTCTGCTGTGGAATGAAGAAACATATTTGAGGGTGAGCAGTTACCTTCGGAAGTTGCTAAACTAATGCTACAAAAGACCAACCAAGATAAACAAAATATACTTGGGGTGAGTTTACTTCTGCTGTGTTTTTTTGCCTTTTGGAAAAGAATAAAAGTAGTGCTTCTTAGTTTAATCCTTTTATCATTTTGACGGGTTGATTGACAATTTATAAAATGATTAACATTGACAGTGAGTCGTTGAAGGCAATACATACGTTATTTTTGACCATTTCTTACAATTTTAGATCATTTATATGCATTTTTGTTGAATATTTTACTGTGTAGATAGTGGACGGAGGTCACCTTTTTAAAAATAAATATTCAGAGCTGTTTTATGCTTTTAAAGCGGTTCAACACCTGAGACCGAACATTATACACCGGGACCTCTCTTTAGTTTTTTTACATTAGTCTTTGTGTACCGAACAACATATTTTGGATAAAATCTGTTGGTTTTTATCTTGTGGTTCGTTTTTATCACTTTATTCTTATTCTTTTATATGAAATGCAATTGCCTTTTAGAACAACTTGGATGAGCATTTCATGCTTATGCACTTTCTTGATGTTGGAAGGTTAGCTTTACAGTTTTACTACAACTTTTGGTTATATCTACATGTAATATTACATAATGAGATGTGGATATCCGTAAAACATCTTTCATTTAACGAAAAATGTTTGCAGTTTGCAAGTTTGGGGGAGTTTCTGTAAGAGGTCAAGGATATCAATCAAGGAGAGCGGGAGAAAGGTTCTCAAGCACTTTTAGAAGTGATTCTGACCTGTCTTCTAAAGGACAACAAGGCAATTTTAAGTTACACATACTTTATTCGTTTGTTGTTTTATTTTCTGTAAAAGTTATCCTTACAATTATGGCCAATGGTTTTCTTTTACTCATACTATCTGTATTACTTATTCTGTTAAGAATTATAATTTTTTTCTTCCTATAATCCTATTCATGTGTTAACTTATTTGTTCCCCCTTCAGGACACATTTTTATCTTCTTTTTAGCTGGCTGTTTCTGTTATTGTTGGCTTCTTTCAGCTGGCTGTTTCTATTATTGTTATTGAAAATTGCAGTAAGGCACTTGAACTGTTAGTTTGTCATTTTCTCAACCGCTGTATTTTGGACATTGTGTTAAAAGTGAGCTTAAAGAATCATATCATGCTATTATATTTGAAATCTTCCAGTGTGCTCCACAAATACTTATTGCTGTTGTATACAACTTTGGATTATGATTTATGGTTAAAGGTTTAATTTGTTTTTATGTTATTTCACATCATTTATATGATATGCTGATTGTCATTACGCTTAGTTCCTACGATTAACTGGAAAATGTATGGAAAAAGGAGAATGTATAAACTTGATATTGTTTGTTTTATGATTTTCTTAGGAAAATGGAGCACTTGTTTCATATGCCCATGGGAAGCAAGTGGTCGTAAATGCGGCAGAACGAGGTAATTCTTTTCCACCTTTAACTGATGATCTTTGATGACTTCTGGTAAATAAAAATTTAAAACTAAATGTAACTTTAATACTAACAATTTTATTGTGTCAATTTATAAGATTACTTAACACTTGCGTCTGTTAAACATTCAAAAAAGAACCCCGCGGCAACGTGCGGGTTCATTTCCTAGTTTTAATTAATTTATAATTGTAAATTTTAGAAATTAATTGATTTTTTTTGGTCGGTGTCAAAGTTTTCTTGATGTACGGTTTAAAAATACATTGAAAGTTAGTGTCATATTTTTATCGGGTTTGGTGACTAAACTTCTTGAATGTCGGTCAGGATTACATCAATATATATATATTTTTTTGTTTTTTTTGAAAAGCATATCTCCATTAACAAATGCTAGCAAGTAGCTAAGCATACCAATACAAAAGGAAAGAAATAACAACAACATCATAAAAACACGGCAGTTTGATTAATACATAAACTAACAAAGGTCAAAACCTGAACCCAACCCATTTATCCCAGTCGAGGTCGTCTAACTTAGCTCTATTTTTGACCCAAAGATACCCCATGAGTTTGATATCTTCAAGCAGCCTGTTCACCGCTGGTTGACGACCTTGAAAAATCACCTCATTACGTAGTTTCCATATGCACCAGAAGGTAGTAATTATGATCGCGTACACCATCTCTTTTTTCCTTTGATTTCCCAGGCAATTGGAATATAAAAGATCCTTTATACTAATTGTGAAAATCGGAGGGATTTTGCACCAAGTTGATATGTACGCCCACGCCATGTTGGCATAATAGCAAGAAATGAAAAGATGCTCCACCGACTCCGTGTGTTGATTACAAAGGGGGCATAGATCAGATTCAATGTAGATGTTTCTTTTAATAAGAGCCGCCCGAGATGGAATACGATCCAGTTCCGTCCTCCATACAAGGATGTTTGCCTTTGCCGGGACCCACGAGCACCACTCATATATATAGGAATTGGAGGATTGTGACTGATCCGATAGAATGTGTCGGATGGATTTGACCGAGAAAATGTTGGCATTGTTACCTAGCCACACCCAATTCCCATCAACAACACTAATAAGGCTGGATAAGTCCACATTCCTTGATAATAAATAATCCTTGATCTTGATAATATTCTTCCAAGTACCCGCTAAACGATTATTAATAGGGATAAAGGAAGAAACCACCTGTTGATGTTGATGATGAATGCTGGCAATGACTTGTTTCCAGATAGGGGCAGCCTCACTTTTGAATCTCCACCACCATTTTGTTAGAAGACTAATATTGAGGTCTTTAAGGGAGCCGATGCCCAACCCACCTCTCTTCTTACTATGACAAATCTTCTCCCAATTGACCTAGTGAATTCTTGCTTTGTTCTCATGTCCCCCCCCCATAAAAATCTTCTCCTTATGCACTCCAATCGATTGATAACTTTTTCTGGAGCTTTAAAGAGAGAAAAGAAGTATAACGGAAGACTATCCATGACTGACTTAATGAGAACAACTCTACCTGCAATAGATAAATTTTTGATTTCTAAGTGGATAATCGAGACCCAAACATGTCTATCATAACCTGCCAGTTTTTAACCAAGTTCATATTGGCCCCAACTGTGAGTCCGAGGTAATTAAAAGGCAAAGATCCAATATTGCACTTCAATAATTTAGCAGCTTGTATGACATCTGCCTTAGAAACATTGAAACCCATTATGTTACATTTCTTGGCATTTATTTCCAGCCCTGATACAAGGTGAAAACATCTCAGAATTCTAATTAGATTTTCGATATTATTGTTCGATCATTCACCCAAAATCATTACATCATCAGCGAACAAAAAATGGGATATCTTCGGGCCATTATTAGGGAGTGAGCGCGGAAAAAAGATCCCCGAGATCCTTGCTTTGTTCATTATCCAGTTGAATGCCTCCATCCCGATTAGGAATAAAAAAGGAGATAACGGGTCCCCTTGTCTCACGCCCCTGGAGCAACTGAATTCAGAAGAGAGGGAACCGTTTATTAGAACCGAAGCCTTCGCAGAGCTAAGAATACCCCTAATCCACATTCTCCAACGAGTGGGGAATTTCATATGATCCAACATTGATTCAATAAATTGCCAAGAAATTGAATCGAATGCCTTGTTGAGATCAAGCTTGAGAACGAGCCCCGGATGTTTTGATTTTTTCAACCAAGCAATAATTTCATTGAGCACAAGAGGCCCATCAAGAATACTTCTATTGCTAAGAAACACGGAATGAGGTTCTTAATTGATGGTTGGAAGAACGGATTTTAGTCTGATGGCAAGAGTCTTGGATATGATATTGGAAATGCAGTCCACCAATGAAATAGGTCTAAACTCATTGAGGGAGGATGGGTCTTGAGACTTAGGAATCGGTATAATAAATGAGGATGAACAGGATTCAGAAATCCTTCCGTCATGGTAAAACAAATTAGCAACTGCCATAATATCCTTGTTCAAAAGATCCCAGAATTTCTGTATGAAGGCAAAATTGAATCCGTCGGGTCCTGATCGGGTGGTGAAAGTTTAACGTTTTACGACTTTATTTCCGGGTTTTATGTATAAATGTATGAGAAATAGAGTTACTTTGAGGGTATTTGGTGTTTGTAGGTTAAACGTGAAGAGTACGGAGAAATGGGAAGAAACGGGATGATAATTGGAGCTCGAGAAGCCAAGATATGATAAATCGAAGTTGTACGGCAATGATATCTTAAAACGGGCATAACTTGAGCTAGGAAGCGAGTTACGGGGCCCATGACTTATCAACGGAAAGGTCTCGAAAAACTACACATGAAAATCAAAGTTAAACAGGAAGGTGGCGCCACTGACGCCTCCATAACCGCCACCGATGCCGGGGTCCGGGTTTTTGTTGAGATTGAGCCTATTTTGAAGGGATTAAAAGGGAAAAAACCCTAATTCGAGTAACAACTTCACACACAACAATCTTGGATGAAAATTAGCAATCTTGGATCATTCTCAAGCTCTTCCAACATCAAGAACATCGATTTCATCCGAATTACATGATCAATTACACTCGTGTTGAAGAATCGATGATGATGCAAGGGTAAATCCATTGTGATTCACTTCGGGGGAAGGGTTTGTGAAAGTTCTTATTTTTCTTAGTTTGTAACCTAGAGTTGAGATTAAATCTTGAACCTTTTAAGTTCTTGTTGGATTTAATTTATGATTTGATTAGTTAAACGGTTTGAGTATGATTTAACCTAATTTTGATCTTCTTTAACTTTGGTTGTCTATGATCATTACGTGATTGATTATTAGAATTAGGGTTTTCATTATTCAAATTGGTAATTGTGTGAATAAGGTCCTTTAAACTTTAATCCATAATTGTCACTTAACTCATATCATGTGTAAGTCACCATTAATGACTTCTCACTAGGTTTCACTCAAGAAAATTTGTAACTTTGCCAAACCTGGATCCTAAAGTGGGTTGCTTTTCTTCAAGATTGTTAAAAACTTAAACTTTATTTCGTTAAGTTAATTATTTCTCAATTCAATTAATCAAGCAATTTCCTTTTTCAATGTTTAATTCTTCTAGTTTAATCGTTACTAGCACTTTCCTGTGATTCCCTGTGGATTCGACACCCTGCTTACCCTTTGCTATTAAGGGTGATTAGGTACTCTTTAATATATATTTTTGACCGACCACACGACATCGATCAAAATGGCGCCGTTGCCGGGGAATCGTTGCGCTTAGTGTTAGTAATAATTATTTGTTTTCTTAAAAATAAAAATAAAAAAATATATTTTCTTTTCTTGTTCTTAGTTTAATTGTTATTTTTGTTGTTCGGAATTACACGGGTATTTATTTCTTGTGTGCAGATAGTTGAGATTCTTATGCATACGAGACATTCCGGAAGGAATTCCCCGTTACTCTTTGATCCTGAGATTGAGAAAACAGCAAGAGACAACCGAGTTTTTCACAAGGCACATCCTTCGTCAGCTCCTATTCCACGAAGTGTGTGGTCTGAAGAAGGAACCTCATCAGCTAAGGCTAGTCAAATCCTACGAAGACTTTCCAAAACACCGGAAAGTAATCCGTTCAACAACATGGATAATTCGGAAATCAAAGTGGTCCGTCCAATCAACCTCCTCCACAAAGGGAGCAACCTCTAGGTGACATCCCACCTCCATTGTTCCCACCATATAATGCTCCACCACCTCAGCAATAAATCCCACCATTTAACCCAGTTCAAGGAAACCCTATACCTCCACCACCACAATTCCAAAAGGGTGACACTACTCGTGTATACCCACAACCTAATCCACCTATTCAACAAGAACCGGTTAGAAATGTTAACTATAAGGCTCCAAGAAATCCCTCAGTTCAGTTTAATCAATCTAACTCGAGCCGGAATGATGGTGTTAATGGTGATGAAGGTATAAGGGATCGAGTATCAAATTAGGATGACGGAATAGAGCATGGGAATTCAAATGTTGGATATGGAGTGAGAGATGAAGATGGATTTGGTTTCAATTATGCTTATCAGCATCCAGGAGGATACAATCATCATTTTAATCCAGTCTTCCAAATGGCTAATCAAGGTCCACCAAGAGCCATAAGGCAACCAATGAATCAACATCCTCAACCGGGTTTTCCTCAACATCATGATGGTCTTCCGCAAGTCCATCATCGTGCCCCAATTCGAGGAGTTGAAAGCCATTTTAGACCTCAAATTGCAGTCAATTCATCTCCAATAGTAAGCCCTATTGCACATGGTCGATCTTTCGAAGTAAGGCCACAAGGATTGAACATGTTGCCATCTTTCTATGGTAAAGGAACTGAGGAACCTTACCTTCACATTTCTGAATTTGAAGCGGTGTGTGGCACAATTGGCGGACAAGGGTTTACACCGGATGTAACACCCGTATTCTTTTAAAAGAAATAAAAGAATAAAAGAGAAAGAAAAAGAAGGAAATGCAAGTCAACCTAAAGTGGAGGGGGCAAAAGTGGCAAGAGCACAAAATTTACATTTAATTTGTACAAAAAGGGAGGCATGGCCGCCCATGTTGTCTGCATATCCTCTCATTCGTATTTTCTAGAGAGAGAAAGAACAAGGATTCGAACATTTGAAGAAAAACAAGAAGAACACTGAATTGAGGGTAAGATTTAGTGAAATTAAGTTGTTTTTGCCCAGATAATGCTTCGGTTATGTGCTTATGTGTGTTTATATGTGTTTGAATGCGTGTTTAAAGGATTCCTAGGTGTTAGAACCTTTTGAACAGCTCGGGTGAAGAGTGTAAACTCGAAGAACAACTAAGGTGAGTTTCTAGACCCCTTTTTACCTGTTTTTAAATGACTTGGGGCTGGAAAATGCATGTATGTATGTTTTTATAAATTTGGGTATGATACCCGTATGATATGTACATGTGTATGTTTATAGAGTATGTTTTGGGATGAACGTATGGTTATGTTTATGTTAAGTTTATGCCTGGAATCGTATGTACATGTTTAGAACTAGGTATTATGATATTTGGGAACTGGAATATGAATTAGAAACACGAACAGGTTGCTAATACGCCTAACAAGCCCAAATAGTGGTCATATGTCTAGAAAATTTACTAAGTATGGGGGTCATGAGTCCCACAGTACTCATGAGTCCAACAGTGCTCATGAGTCTGAAAAATTACTAAGTATGGGAGGTGAAAAGTCTGAATAGTGGTCGTATGACCAGGAAAATTTTCTAAGTGTAATGTGAGAAGTCCAACAGGGCTCAAACGTCCAACAGGGCTCATACGCCCAATAGTGCTTATACGCCCAGAGTTGAAAATTCGTGTGCTATATGGCTTATGTGTTCTTAGTAGATTTAGATACTGATGTAGTCAGGATAGGAAATGCTTGGGGTGTGAAGAGTAAAGTAAGTGGCTAATCACAACTGGCCACTGTAATTAGGGACTTACTATACTTGACATAAACTGAGCTGTTCCTTGAATGACTGTTTTAGTGTTTGAATCTTATAGCGCATAGGAAAATGGCTGGGAAGAAACCTTCTAAGGCTGCTAGAGGAAGAGGTCGTCCGCGTACGACTAGGAGCGGTGCTAAAGCTCCTGAGACGACTCCCGTGAACCCTGAGGTTCCTGATCGGACTGGAGGAAATGAGAATGCTAGTCTGAATGCCTCAGCTAGGGAGGCGATTGCTGACGAAGTACACCAGGTCCTACAGGCAGTTATGCCATCTGTAGTGATCGATGTTATTCGACCTGTGAGGAACGAGGAGAGGAAGGAGAAGGAGGACAGGAGAGGGTCGACTGGAAAGGAAAGTAAGGGAGAAGAGGAACGACCGGATCTTGAGATAGTAGTATTTGATGAGGAAGGGGATGATGTAGTAGGGGTGACGAACAAGGGCTGTAGTTACGAGGCATTTCAGAGGTGCAAGCCCCCGACTTTCGATGGCAATGGCACTGCTGCAACCGCTCACCGATGGGTAAGGGAGATGGAAGCGGTACTCGAGATCAGCGAGTGCCGTGAGGATCAGAAGGTGAAGTTTGCCACCCACTCCTTTACTGACTCAGCACTATGCTGGTGGGACAATATTGTCCAAGCTGAGGGTTCCAGGGCCATCGGGAAAATGAGGTGGATAGAATTGAAGAAGTTGATAATTGAGGAATTTTGTCCTCACAGAGAACTCGATAAGGTCGAGAGGGATTTCCTGCAACTCAAGGCGGGAACCATGACACACCAGCAATACACTACCAAATTCAATGAGATGGCGAGGCTGGTGCCGGATCAGGTGACACCGGTATCTCGAAAGATTAACCGGTACATTCAGGGACTGCCAGCCGACATCCGCAGGCACTTGATTACTGCCCGACCGAGCACCTTTAGGTCGGCAGTAGACTTAGCTGGGAGGCTCTATGACGAGAGGGAAGTGGTGGTGGTGGAGGCAAAGAAAGCCGGTGGTGCTAACCGGAACTGGAATGGGAAACGGTTCGGGCGTGGTGGCTTTACCCCGAATAACAAGAAGGCGAGAAGGGATGACCGTAGGGTGGGGTCACCAAGCTCGGGACCCAAAAGATGTGACAAGTGTGGTAAGGAGCACGGTGGTGAATGTAGGTGGGGGTTAAACGTCTGTTTCAAGTGTGGGAAATCCGGTCATATGGCTAGAGACTGTAAGACTGCGAGGTGTTTCAACTGCGGTGAAGTGGGTCATATGAGTAAGGATTGCAGGAGGCCGAGGGCCGAGAGTTCTGGGGCAAAGAAGACGGCCGGGACTGAAGGGCAGAGGGCGAGTGCCAGAGCTTTCACCATGACCAGAGAGGAGGCTAGGACGGACCCCGATGTTGTGTCAGGTACGTTTCTAGTAAATCAGACTCTTGCTTCTGTGTTATTTGATTCTGGTGCTAGTAAGAGTTTCATTTCTGCTACTTTCTGTGCTAAATTGCCTGTTAGTAGTAAATGCATTGATGAGTCCTTTGAAGTAGAAACCGCTATTGGTAAGTCCACTAGAGTTACTGATGTGATAGAGGACTGTGTCATAGAGTTAGAAGGCCATAGGTTTGCTGGTAGATTACATGTGATGCCCCTAGGTGGATTTGATGTGGTGTTAGGAATGGATTGGTTGGCAACCTACGAAGAGAATATCGTATGTCGAAAGAAGATGGTTGGACTGACGGCATCTGACGGAAGTCTGGTAATGATATACGGTGATCGGGTAACGATGATTCCGAAGGTGATTTCGATGGCAGTGGCAGGCAAGTGTATGAGGCGTGGGTGCAGCGCCTACTTATGTTACGTAAAGGATATGGAAACGCCAACACCACAACTATCCGATGTTCCGGTTGTGTGTGAGTTTCCAGATGTGTTCCCGGAAGACTTATCGGGATTGCCACCTGACCGCGAAATCGAATTTCGAATTGACTTAATACCCGGTGCCCAACCTGTCGCCAAGGCACCGTATCGATTAGCTCCTACGGAGATGAAGGAGTTGATGGAGCAACTGCAAGAGTTGCTTGACAAGGGCTTCATTAGACCGAGTATCTCTCCTTGGGGTGCTCCGGTCTTATTTGTGAAAAAGAAGGATGGTAGCATGAGAATGTGTATCGACTACCGTGAATTGAACAAGTTGACCATAAAGAATCGGTATCCGTTACCGAGGATCGATGACTTGTTCGACCAGCTCCAGGGTGCCAGTTGGTTCTCGAGGATAGATCTTCGATCTGGTTACCATCAATTCAAGGTAAAGGAGCAGGACATTCCTAAAATAGCTTTTCGGACACGCTACGGTCACTACGAGTTTCTCGTCATGTCTTTTGGGTTGACCAATGCGCCAGCTGCTTTTATGGATTTGATGAACCGAGTGTGTCGGCCAATGTTAGATAAATCAGTGATTGTGTTCATCGATGATATCCTGATTTATTCGAGGAGCGAAGAAGAGCATGCCGGTCACATTCGGGAAGTGTTGGAGACTTTGAGAAGGGAGAAACTGTATGCTAAGTTCTCCAAATGTGCTTTCTGGCTACGCGAGGTGCAATTTCTGGGTCACGTGGTAAATGCAGAGGGAATCATGGTGGACCTAGCAAAGGTTGAGGCCGTAATGCAGTGGAAGTCACCAAAGACGCCATCCGAGATTCGCAGCTTCTTGGGATTGGCAGGCTACTATAGGAGATTTATTCAAGACTTCTCCAAGATAGCCTCACCTTTGACTAAATTGACTCGCAAGGACGTGAAATTCGTGTGGGGTCAAGAGCAAGAGACTGCCTTTGAGGAGTTGAAGACAAGACTAACACAAGCTCCTGTTTTGACTTTGCCCGAGGGGAATGAAGACTTAGTGGTCTATTCAGATGCATCCTATTCTGGGCTAGGTTGCGTATTGATACAACGTGGAAGGGTAATAGCCTATGCATCTTGACAACTGAAGACCCACAAAGTCAACTATCCCACACACGATCTAGAACTAGCTGCGGTGGTTTTCGCGTTGAAGATTTGGCGGCACTATCTATACGGGACGAAGTGCACCATCTTCACGGACCACAAGAGCTTGAAGTACTTCTTCGAGCAGAAGGACCTAAACATGAGGCAGAGGCGGTGGTTGGAGCTGATAAAAGATTATGATTGTGAGATCCATTACCACCCGGGCAAAGCCAATGTGGTGGCTGATGCCCTTAGCCGGAAGGAAAGGCCCGACCCGATTCGGGTAAAGGCTTATCAGCTGATTATGACCTCTGATGTGATGACACGGGTTAAGGAGTTTCAAGACGAGGCTTTGAAAGAAGATCGTCTTAACTCCGAAAGGATGAGAGGTCTAGTCACGGAATTGGGCGAGAACACTCTAGGTGTTAAGACCCGATTCGGGCGGATGTGGATTCCTCGATACGGGGATCTACGTGGAAAGATCATGGATGAGGCCCATAAGACTCGATACTCCATTCATCCCGGTGCTACCAAAATGTATCATGATATGAAGAAGGAGTATTGGTGGCCGGGCATGAAACGTGACGTGGTGGAGTACGTGAGTAAGTGCCTGACTTGTTTACAAGTAAAGGCAGAACACCAGAAACCTTACGGGAAGATCCAACCGTTGGATATACCCGAGTGGAAGTGGGAGCACATCACCATGGATTTCATCACGAAGTTACCACGTACCCCGAAAGGGTATGATGCTATATGGGTGATCGTTGACCGACTAACGAAGAGTGCCCATTTCCTACCGATCCGCGAAACATACTCGTCCGAAAGATTGGCAGATTTGTTCATCAAGGAAATCGTAGCTCGTCATGGTGTGCCGGTGTCTATTGTGTCTGATCGCGATACTCGGTTTACCTCCAAGTTTTGGAAGAGATTTCATGATGCAATGGGGACGAGGCTACATATTAGTACAACATATCACCCTCAGACAGACGGTCAGTCTGAGAGGACGATCCAAACACTCGAAGACATGCTTCGGGCGTGCGTGATCGATTTTGGAGGAAGTTGGGACGACCACCTGCCGTTAGCAGAATTCTCGTACAACAACAGTTATCATGCCAGCATTGGCATGCCACCCTACGAGATGCTATACGGTAGGAAATGTAGGACGCCCGTATGTTGGGGAGACATTGGGCAGAAGGAACTGGGAGGTGTCGAGGTAGTTGAAGCAACGACCGAGAAGTTAGAAAAGATTAAAGCCTTCATGAAGGCGGCAAAAGATAGGCAAAAGTCGTATGCTGACAAAAGAGGTAAGCTAAGCCCGAGATACATAGGACCTTTCCGGATTGTCGCACGAGTAGGAGAGGTAGCCTATCGACTTGAATTACCAGATGAGTTAAGTGGAATTCATCCCACATTCCATGTATCTCATCTGAGGAAGTGTTTAGCTGATGAAGACATGGTTGTACTACTGGAGGATATTGAAGTAGACGAACGGCTCAATTACGTGGAGCAACCAGTGGCAATCATTGATCGTAAGGAGAAGAGGTTAAGGAATAAAGTGGTTCCTCTTGTGCGTGTACAGTGGAAGCACATGAAAGGATCCGAGTCTACGTGGGAGACTGAAGAAGAGATGAGACTACATTACCCACAACTGTTTGAGGAATAACAGGTTTCGGGGACGAAACCTATATAAGGGGGGTGGACTTGTAACACCCGTATTCTTTTAAAAGAAATAAAAGAATAAAAGAGAAAGAAAAAGAAGGAAATGCAAGTCAACCTAAAGTGGAGGGGGCAAAAGTGGCAAGAGCACAAAATTTACATTTATTTGTACAAAAAGGGAGGCATGGCCGCCCATGTTGTCTGCATATCCTCTCATTCGTATTTTCTAGAGAGAGAAAGAACAAGGATTCGAACATTTGAAGAAAAACAAGAAGAACACTGAATTGAGGGTAAGATTTAGTGAAATTAAGTTGTTTTTGCCCAGATAATGCTTCGGTTATGTGCTTATGTGTGTTTATATGTGTTTGAATGCGTGTTTAAAGGATTCCTAGGTGTTAGAACCTTTCGAACAGCTCGGGTGAAGAGTGTAAACTCGAAGAACAACTAAGGTGAGTTTCTAGACCCCTTTTTACCTGTTTTTAAATGATTTGGGGCTGGAAAATGCATGTATGTATGTTTTTATAAATTTGGGTATGATACCCGTATGATATGTACATGTGTATGTTTATAGAGTATGTTTTGGGATGAACGTATGGTTATGTTTATGTTAAGTTTATGCCTGGAATCGTATGTACATGTTTAGAACTAGGTATTATGATATTTAGGAACTGGAATATGAATTAGAAACACGAACAGGTTGCTAATACGCCTAACAAGCCCAAATAGTGGTCATATGTCTAGAAAATTTACTAAGTATGGGGGTCATGAGTCCCACAGTACTCATGAGTCCAACAGTGCTCATGAGTCTGAAAAATTACTAAGTATGGGAGGTGAAAAGTCTGAATAGTGGTCGTATGACCAGGAAAATTTTCTAAGTGTAATGTGAGAAGTCCAACAGGGCTCAAACGTCCAACAGGGCTCATACGCCCAATAGTGCTTATACGCCCAGAGTTGAAAATTTTTCTAAGTGTAAGCTGGTAAGTCCGACAGTGGTGAAACGCCTGAACAGGGCTCTTACGCCCAAACACTTAGAATTTTTAACAGAATTTTCATGGAGTTTGTGCAATAGGGTTTCGCATGATTAATGACTAGGGTTAATTAATGATGATGTTTTATGCATGTAATGATGATAAATGATTAACCCTTGATTATTGTTACTGATTTTATTATCAGTATTTTATTTCTGTTAATAATATTATTATTATTTAATATTGTTAAGTATATACTGGCATGATGAAGAATGACTAAAATTTAATAAAGGGCATAATCATTAATAAGTAAAATATTAATGATAAAGAGAAATGGAACGTAAAGTGAGAAATAATGAAAGAGGAACATGACGAACGAATGCATGCATTAATAAATGAACGAATGAATGTAAGAAAGGCTTGCAAGCAAAGAATGGAGGTGCACACTGACAGGATCTCAGCCTCTCGTGTTGATCAATTAGATTATGTTTGCAGCGGATTTAGCACATTAATTAGCAATTAAAGCAAGAACATAAAAGATATTGCAATTAAAGCATAAGCATAGAGAGAGAAGAGTTCTGCGAAGCAATAAATGTTCTATTGGTCGCACGTTTCGGCATTTAAAACTGTATGGCTTGCCATCCTTATATAGGAGGCAAAAGCATGGTGGTGATGTCCTTTTCTGACATCACTGAATATTCAAATTACAGCTGTCAAAACATAAAACTACTGAAGATATCAACAACTGACATCTTCTTACAAAAGTTCCTAAGTGCTGACAAAAGTAAACTACTGAAATCCTACAATGACTGAAGAACAAACTCTTCAGTCGTTTATAACTACTGATACTATAACAACTGAAGAACATGCTCTTCAGTTGTTGTATAACTACTGAAAGTAAATAAACTACTGAAAAGGAAAAACCACCACAACAACTGAAGAAGACTTCTTCAGTTGTTATGACAAACTCTGAGTCTTCAGTACTTGGTCTTCAGACTTGGCTTCAGATGATATAACAACTGATGACTTCATTAGATATCATCAGTTGTTGTCTTCAGTCTTTGTCTTCAGACTTTGTGCTTCAGTAGAAGGTCTTCAGTTCTTTAGTTCTTCAGCTTTTGATTCTTCAGTACTTGTCTTCGGTACTTGAAGTCTTCAGTACTTGTAAGATCAGTACTTCAGACTTCAGTACTTGGTCTTCAGTACTTTGGAGTCTTCAGCTGATATTCTTCAGTTCTTTGATCTTCATACTTTGTTCTTCAGACTTTGTCATAACAGCAGAAGGCTGGAGCTAAGATGCTCTCAGAGTTTGACATTCAAGCAAGAGAACATTGTAACTGATGGGAGTCTTCAGCAGTTGTAGCAGTGGCATGTGGGACTTAGAGGTTTTCCTGATCTTGGCTCATTGGTTCTTTTGGTCCAACAAACTCCCCCTGAACCAATGCAGCCAAAACCTCTAATTATTGGATGTCCCACTTATTGATGGCATAAAGATTGGTCTATTTCCTTCTAGATCAGATTAGAAGTTGACCCAGATAAGCACTGGCCAGAGAGGTAGTCTCATGTGTTTGTTTGGCTAAGTATGGATGGGAGCTCTGTCTTGGGGAATTGGACACAGAGCTGTTGCCCCATCCATGAGATCTACCTCCCTCGTACAAGCCGGTAGGATTCTCTACAGTAAGCCTGAAGAAAGATCATTTGTTCTTCTTTGGACAGGTCTTCAGGCTCACCTTCGAATAACCCCTCCCGACCGTACAGCTCTGAGAGGTACTTGACCTGTCTTCCATTTTTGAGCTCAAGTGTTGTGATTTACCTATATGCAAACTCATCAGGGTGTTTACCCTCTAACAACAAAGTGAGCTCATTCCTATGAAAATTCTCAAGCTTCTTATAGACCAGACCCTTCCTAACCACCCTATTATCTAGCATTGAAAAGGGTGATTGGCCGGCTCTATAAGCTTTCTCGAATTCATCTACTATTTCCCAGGGTGTTATTACAATAGCCACAGAGATCTCTTCATCTACGATTCTCTTTAGTTGGCTTTTGTATCTCACAGGCATGTCCTTCTTGACTATCCTGTGAGCCACCCTTGGGTCAGGCCAAGTTCTCACCCTCTCCCTTTCATATTGAAAGGTTTGTCTGAGGGTGAATAACCTCAGAGCTTCTCTCTGCATGTTTATTATAGAGGTGGTAACAGTATAACATTTGTCAATGCTTTTCAGCATTTCCTCATCATGTCTTTTCTGCTGCTCCTCCTCTTCTAACTTAACCTTCACAGTGTCCTGCTGTGAGGTGGGATTGATGGTTTGTGGTTTGGCTTTGGGTAGAGGTATAACTGCTGAGAGTGGCAGGCTATCCTCCTCATCATCCTCTTCTTCATCTTGCAGCCTCAGCACCCTTCTCTTCTTCTTCAAGGGTGGATCATTGGCTGCGGGTTTTGGTGGTAAAGGAGTTGGTTTTGTGGGTTGTGGTTGGGTTGTTGGTGTGGGAGTGTTGGCAGGCACTGCTAGCAGCCTAGAGATAAGGGCTGGTTTGGTTAGCTTGACTAGCAGTGTCCTGTTCCCAGCACCGGCTTCAGATAAGGCCTCTGCGACCAGTCCCTTTGTAAAATCACCAGCCGAACAAATCTTGGTGGTTATTGCCAAGAGTTTGTCCCTGGTCCATGCCTTAACATCAAGGACTGGTCTGCCCAGGTACTTCGAAGTGAACCTACTCATAGCCTCAAGTTTTTGTCTTTCCTCTTGGCTATGAGTAGTCCATCGGTACTCAATCTCTCTCCTCTCCATATTCCTGATCTCTTGATCTAGCAAGGCAGTGTCCTTGTCAAAGCCTTGCCTGAACAGCTGTTCAATGACTTTGTTCATTGAACGGTTATGTTCAGCATCAGCCTCCTTGACAAGGGCTGCTAGATCAGGATCAGCCACCTTCTTTCCCTCTCCCTTATTCTTATCAGTGATACTGAAATCCTTTTGGATTTCAGCCACTTCTATATGCTCTACCTCCCTCACTTTCCTCTTCCCCTTCTCCCTCACCCTACTACTCTCCTCAGCCAACTCCCTCTCTACCACCACCTCTTTTTCTGCCTCTTTCTCCTCTCCCCTCTTCCTCTTGTCTTGCACTGATGTCTCCCCCTTTTTGGTTGCATTGGTTGGGGTTTGACTATCAGCAAGAGCCTTAGATATGGCAACCTCCACCATGGGTTGTATATATGTGGGAAGCCTCTCATCAAGGGTTTGAATAACTATATCTTTAAGGATTGGTGTGATGAGAGGCAGGGATTTCTGGAGGATAGCATCCAGCTGCTCAGGGGGGTTCTGACCCTGAGAGCTGGTGCCAGAAGCAGGGGCTGGTGGCTGAGTTTGTGGGAGTGGCTCAGTGTTTGTGAGACCTTCGGGTGAAGGTGCCATCTGTGGGGTATTGGTGGCAGATGGACTTCTATCCTGAGTCATCTGAGCAAGCAGCTCTTTGAGTCTGCTTATCTCATCCTCAAGGATAGTGTTTTGAGCAACTACATCATAGAAAAAGCTCAGGTCATCATCAGCATGAGCTGAATCACCTGACCTCCTGACATTGTCAGGATGAACATGTCCTGAGTGTGGCTCAGTAATGACATGTGCCCCTTGTTCATGGTACTGGGGACTTCTGGCCTCAGGATTGGATCCATCATCGGCCATTGCCTCTGATGAGGTCTTAGAGATGTTACCAGCTTCACCCTGCTCAGATATTGATGCAGGGGAAGTGGCAGCCTCACAAGATTGTTCTCTCTCCCTAGCCACACCGGGAGAGTGAACTGATTCTCTGTGCTGTGGGCTCCAATCAGCACTTGTGCCCACCCCCTCTTCGGTTGGAGTCTCCCCAGTGGTAATAGGTTTCTGGGGAGAGGGTGGAGTGCTCAGATCAGTCAGCACTTTGGCTATAACCAATGTTGGGCTTAGTGGGGCGGTCTCCTCTGTATGTGGGCTAGAAGCAGTATGCACATGGGGAGGACTGTGCTCTTCAATGGCAGTCTCCTCAAGTGAGAGAGACCCCAGTAATGTGGTTGCCCTAAAATTGGTTGCATCAGGCTCCTGTTGAGAGGAAGCCTGTGCGGTTGTGGTGGGTGGAGTCGTGGTACCTGCTGGGAGAATCGAACCAGCAGGCACATCCTGCCTTTGTGTGGCAGGGGCATCCTCAGGGGACTCATCTCCCTGAGTAGCCTTTGTGGGCTTCTTTTTGGCTTTTGGCTTGGTGGGGACTTTGGATTTGGAGGTGGAGGCTGTGGGTTCCAGCTGCGTGGGTTTTCGCAGCCGGCCAGCCTGTTTCAGTGTTGGTCAGTGTTGTGCCTGGAGTATACCTCGGCTTGAACAGCCATGGCAGGGACCCCAGTGCCAACTAGTCCCTCAGCCTGAAGCTGGTATTCGATCATGGCCATTATGAACCGTGGATACAAGTTCCAACGGTTAGAAAAGGTTTTGTGGCCATGTCCTTGAGTTCCAAAAATAAAAGATCAGTAAAATTTAAAGGTTGTTTCTCAAGGATAGAATACAATACCTGCTGCCACCTTGTGACATCTGGTCCCACGAAGAGGTCTTGGGAGCCAGACAGACATTCACCATATGGAAGATCAAGCGTTGAGGGTCAGGGAAATGTTTCTTCAACAAGGTGGAGGCGGAGAGGTTACCCTGATAGTCATGGGATGTGAATGAAAGATCCAGGGTACCTTTGGGGTAGGAAGTTGAGTGAGTGGCATCCTCCAGCTCTAGGGTTTGTCGTATGGTGGCTGGAGTGATAACCACGGGTTTTCCATTAACGGAGGACCGGAGGGAGACCTCGGCATTCTGCTCTCCGGTTTGGACGGTCACATTTGTCCAAAACTCCGTCAAGGAGTCGGTGTATAGAGTGGGGTTCAAGAGAAAAGCCATTTTGTATGGTGAGTCATGCATAAGATCAACGGCTTGGTGAAATTTGGGCCATAATGGCGATTTTGTAAGGTGGGCGACACAGTTGTGTCGAGGTTTCAGTTGCATGTTCGCCATTAATGGTGTATGGGAATTTCAGAGGTTTGTAAGGATTAGGTCAAGTGAGGAGTAAATGCTCTGAAGGTGGGGTATTTATAGGGTAGGGCAAAGGTTGAAAGAAAACTACTGAAGGTTTGGTGTTAGTTATCAGTGTTGTAACAGCTGATGACGTGGTTTTAACCTTCAGTGGTTGTAACATCTGAGGACTTGGTGTTAGCCTTCAGTAGTTGAAACTACTGAGACCTTGGTTTTGTCCTTCAGATGTTGTGAACGTCTGAAGAGTTACTGTCAGTCTTCAGTAGTTATGAACTACTGATGACCTAGTATTCTTCTTCAGACGTTGTAACAACTGAAGACTTGGTGTTAGCCTTCAGTAGTTGTGAACTACTGAGATCAGTAGTTGTGAACTACTGAAGACATGGTATTGCTTCAGTTGTTGTAAACAACTGAGGACTTGGTGTTAGCCTTCAGTAGTTGTGAACTACTGATGTCAGTAGTTGTGAACTACTGAAGACATGGTTTTGTCCTTCAGTTGTTTGTGTATGAAACATCAGCTGTTGTTATCAGCTGATGAGAAATTACTCATCAGCTGTTTCCGTCAAATCAGTTGTTTCATACTAGCCTCTACATTTACTCATCAGCTCTTTGGCTGACTTTCAGATGTTTCATTGACCCTTCAGCTCTTGGGAATATGCCTTCAGCTCTTGTGATCAGATGTTCACAAGTGCTGATGAAATTCTTCAGAGCTGGTGAACAAATTTTGTCTTCAGTATTTGTGTAAGATTACACATCAGTACTTGTGAGCAAAATTTGTTCTTCAGTACTTATTTATTGAAAATCATACATCAGTAGTTGTAATCCACTTCACTACATCAGTTGTTTTTCAATAAATAATGTACATCAGTACTTTGAGTCAGTTTAGTCTTCAGTAGTTGTGAAAGAGCTGAAGACTAAATTACTCATCAGTACTTATATTTGACCTTTGCTCTTCAGTAGTTGTGAACTAAGAGTACCAGCATAGGTCAAATCATTCAAGCTGCAGCATACCAAGCCTTAGTACCAAATTTTGGAATGTAGCACTATCTAAAGGCTTAGTAAAAATGTCTGCAAGCTCATCAGCACTAGGCACAAACTTAGGATCAATCAGACCTTTCTCATAGCAATCCCTGATAAAATGATGTCTGATCTCAATATGCTTGGTCCTAGAGTGCTGGACTGGATTCTTAACAATACAAAGAGCTGAAGCACTATCCATTAATAATGGAGTCTTAGTCTCAGTAATGCCATAATCCAGAAGTTGGTTCTGAAGCCAGAGTATTTGAGAGGTACAACTTGCAGCAGCAATATACTCAGCTTCAGCAGTGGATGTAGCAATTGATGTTTGTTTCTTACTCTGCCAAGAAACTAAACAATTGCCTAGGAATTGGCAACCACCAGAAGTGGATTTTCTGGTGACTTTGCATCCTGCATAGTCACTATCAGAGAAAGCAACTAATTTGCATGAATGCCCAGCTGAATACCAAAGTCCTAGTGATTGGGTACCTTGCAGATATCTAAAGATCCTTTTGACTGCAATCAAATAGGATTCTTTAGGTGTAGCCTGAAATCTAGCACAAGCACATGTTGAAAACATGATGTCTGGTCTAGAAGCTGTAAGGTACATCAAGGACCCAATCATACATCTGTAAAGGGTTTCATCAACCGCTTTACCTTTCTGATCAACATCTAGTTGTGTGATGCTGCTCATGGGAGTGGAACAGGGCTTACAGGTTTGTAAATCAAACTTATTCAACAAGTCTTTGGAATATTTGGACTGATGGATGAAGATTCCATCATCCTGTTGTTTAATTTGCAAACCTAGAAAGAACTGTAATTCTCCCATAGCACTCATTTCAAATCTTAGCTTCATAAGCTTTGTAAATCATCACACAACTTTGGATCAGAGGATGCAAAGATGATATCATCAACATAAATCTGAACAAGGAGCTTATGTTGTCCCACAGTCTTGATGAATAAGGTTTTATCAATGGTGCCTCTAGTGAACTTATTCTCTAGAAGAAAGGTTGAGAGTGTCTCATACCAGGCTCTAGGTGCTTGCTTCAGCCCATAAAGAGCCTTATCAAGCTTGTACACCCAATCAGGATGTTTATTGTCCTCAAAGCCTGGTGGTTGACACACATAAACCCTTCTTTGATTTTTCCATATAGGAAGGCACTTTTGACATCCATTTGATAAACCTTAAGACTGTGAAAGGCAGCATAAGCTAAGAACAGTCTAATTGCTTCTAGTCTGGCCACAGGTGCAAAGGTCTCATCATAATCGATTCCTTCCTCCTGTGCAAACCCTTGAACAACCAGTCTGGCCTTGTTCTTGACAATTTGGCCCTTCTCATCTGTTTTGTTCCTGAATACCCACTTGGTGCCTATAGCACACTTACCTTTGGGTAATGGAACAAGCTCCCACACTTGCTGTTTCTTGAATTGAAGTAGCTCAAGCTGCATAGCTTCCACCCATCCATTGTCTCTTAAAGCAATATGATAGTTCTTTGGTTCTTGCTGACTGATGAAGAGAGCATAGAAGCAGAAGTTGGACAATTGATTCCTGGTTGAAACTCCAGCATGGATATCACCAATGATTTGTGAAGTGGGGTGATTCTTGAGCTCTTGATAAACTATAATATCTGTGCAAGTGTTTGTAGACCCATCAGCAGCAACAGATGGTGATGGAGATTCCTGAAACCATGTAGAGGATGGCAGCTCAAACGAAGTAGAGCAAGCAGAAATCTCATCAGCATTTGTAGTGGATGGAGCTGCTGAGGCTACAGGAGCATCAGGTTCAGTGGAATTAGGCAGGTTGTCACTGAACCTGAAGAGGTGAGTACTGACTTCATCGTCTTCAGTACCACCAGGTGGAGATCTGTTGACAGGCTCAACAGATGGAGGTTGATAAGGAACATATTGCAGTATGTCCAGATCAAACAGCTCCACAGGGTTTTGTGGAATCTTGTCCTTTGGAGATTCATTGAACTTAACATGCAAAGTTTCTTCAACCCCTTTGGTTCTACAGTTGAAGACTCTGTATGCTTTGCAAGTTGATGAATAACCAACAAAGTACCCTGCATCCACCTTACTAGCAAACTTATGGAGTGGGTTGCTAGTGTTGAGAATAAAACAAGGACACCCAAAGGCTCTAAAGAATGAAATAAGAGGGGCCAAATAATGAAGAACTTCATAGGGAGTCTTCATCAACCTCTTATTTACTAAGGCTCTATTCTGTACATAGCAAGCTGTATTGACAGCTTCAGCCCAAAAGGTCAGTGGCAGCCCTGAGTCAGCCAACATTGACCTTGCTGCTTCAATGAGGGTCCTGTTCTTTCTCTCCACCACTCCATTCTGCTCAGGAGTTCTAGGAATGCTAAACTGCCTTCTAATTCCCTTGGACAGGTAGAAGTCATCAAGTGTGTGGTTTCTAAATTCTGTTCCATTGTCACTCCTCACACACTTGACCTGTAGGGAATACTGCTTTTCTACTTGTAACACAAAGTTCATTATTGTCTTTGCTGCTTCATCCTTGGAGTGCAAGAAGAAAGTCCATACAAACCTGGAGTAATCATCCACAATTACCAGGCAGTATTTCTTCTTTGCCATGCTCATTACTCTGACAGGACCAAAGAGATCCATGTGCAGAAGTTGTAAGCAGGCAGTGGACTTTGGTTCTTCTATTGAAGGGAATGAAACTTTGTGTTGTTTTCCTTTCAAGCAAGCAGTGCAGTCATCTTCACACTTGAACTCCTTCAGAGGCAATCCTCTTACTAAACCATGGCTTATAAGCTGATTCATGTTCTTGAAATTAACATGACCCAGCCTTCTATGCCATAGTGTAGACTCTTGAGGAGATGCCTTGGAGAATAGGCAAGGATTGCCTTTTAGATCCATCTTTTTGGAGAGATCTAAGGCATACACTCTTCCTGTCCTGTTGGCCTTCAGGAGAGTGTTTCATCCAATGCCTTGTCAATCAAACTCAGAACTTTGGATGACAGAATCCTACAGTTCTGGCTTGTGAAAAGGGCAACATGGCCTTTGTCACACATTTGACTGACACTCAAGAGGTTGTACTTGAGATTCTCCACATGGTTAACATCATCAAACCTTATTTCCCCGTTGGAAACAAAGCCTTTTCCGACGATGTAACCCTTTGCATCATTGCCAAAAGAAACAAATCCCTTCTTTCCTTGAGAGTAGTCATTAAGAAGGGAGCTGCTTCCAGTCATATGCATGGATCCTCCACTGTCTACATACCAGATGCTTCTATGGCATGTTGAAGAACCCTGCAAACACAACCTTGTGTTAGTTAGTCTTGGAGACCCAAACCTGCTTGGCTTTGGGTCTGTTCTCAGCTACAGGTGTAGCACTAACAGGTGTGTTAAGAGTGACAGCTTGAGGTGAAGAAGATGGTATAGAAGAGGAACCCTTTGGCTTGGACTTCCTTTTCTGTGGTTTCAACATAGGAGCGTCTAAGTGGTTGACTCTTCCCACTAGTTGCTGAACCATCATCACCAACTGTGTCTGATTTTGTGATAAAGCCTTCAGCTCTTCAGACACATTGGAGTTTGCTGATGATGAGTTTCTATGTTGTACCATCTTTTTCTGAGCAACCTCAGCTGTTGCCTGAGTAATCCCTACCTTCTTGGTTTAACTTTGGGCCTAGGGATTTCAGGCTTGGATGTTGCCAGTACAAACTTGGTTTCAAACTCATTCTTCATTTTATTGATGCTCTCAGTAATTTTATCCTTCTGTTTGAGTTTGGAACCCCTTTTGTACCAGCATTCATCAGTAAGATGATTAAACAAGCCACATATCTCACATGGCTTTTTCTTCATCTTATGCTGATCATCAGCTGAAGAGGATTTAACTGCTGAAGACTTGTTCTTCAGCTGTTTGTCATCAGTACTAGCAGTTTTCTTCCTAGTGCCTGCTTTCCTGGTATCCTCTTTAGCTGTCTTCAAACCTTTCCTACTGTTAGTTTTCTTCTCTTTAGTGCTAACAGTATTTGTGGTTTGAACTTCAGATGTTGTCACTTGCTCTCCAGTACCTTCAGTACTTCTAGTGACAACTCCTGAGTTGATCAGCCTTTTGGTCATGTGATAGTCTATCTCTGATGATGCTGAT
Source organism: Flaveria linearis (assembly GCA_024085815.1). Lineage (NCBI taxonomy): Eukaryota > Viridiplantae > Streptophyta > Magnoliopsida > Asterales > Asteraceae > Flaveria > Flaveria linearis. Next base: position 20,364,984 of record CM044010.1, read on the forward strand.
TCAGAGGATAGTAAGTCACATGATGAGAAGGATTGGTTATTGCTCTCCCCATCAGATTCAACTTCTGCTCTTGAAATGAAGTCTGTGGGAGGAGCAGTGTGATTATAACCAATGCCAAACTTCACATTGGAAGCTGTTTGCTTGCTAAGAAGCATTTCAAAACCCTTGCAAGATTGCACCCATCGATCACACTCAACTTGGGTGGTTGCAAGAGTTTCCTTGAGGTCCTTGTACTTCTCTAGAAGTACATCTTCCCTAGCTTTACTATCTTTGATTTGGCAGTTGAGCTTGTAAATCTCATCATTTTTATCTTTTAGAACAACCTCAAAATCAGCTTTTCTTTTGGAAATAGTGTGCTCAAGCTCAAGATTTTTATCTATTAAAGCTACATTTGCTTCTCTAATAGAAGCAAATGCTGCTATGCATGACTCTAAACAAAGCTTGGCTTTTGCCTCAGTGGATACCTGAGATGAGGCATTGGATGATGACCCTTCAGCAGAATCAAGGGCCATCAGAGCAAGATTTCCAAAAGGTTGATCACCACCATGTTGACCAGCACCTTGGAGTAGTGGTTCCTGACCAGATAGCTCTTCTGGTAGACTACTCCAGTCAACAGCAGTTGGGGTGAAAAAGCTTTGTTGTTGAGGTTGTGTGTGGTGATGAGATTGGGAAGAATGAGGCTCTGGAAGAGCATGAGGTGGTTGAGCCGGGGGTGCTTGAGGTTGACCAGGCTGAGGCATGTAGTAACAGGGGTAAGGATAAGGCATATGACCCTGTGGCACAAAATAAGCAGGTGGTGCTTGTGCTTGAGATGGATGGGGAGAACTGTAGGAAGGTTGCCCTTTGTGCTGTGAGCTATTGCTGGGAAAAGTCACAAAGGGTGCAGATGAGTTAGATCCAGATGATCTACACTCTCTTGCAAAGTGTCCAAGCCTTTGGCACTTGTGACACCTCAACTTGCTCTTGTCAAAACCAACTTTGGTTTTGCCAGAGAGTCCTGGGAATTTCCTACCAGTTCTTTTGTAGAACTTCTGAGAGCGGATATTTATCATTGCCATTTGGTTCAAAATATCCATCTCTTCCAGATCATCATCTGGAATGCCCTTCAAATCCTCCATCAGAAAACACAAGTTGTCACCACCACCTCCTGAACTACTAACACCAACAAAAGCTTGTTCTGAGTTGGTAGAGAAATCGATATGCTCATCATAAGAACTTTCTGATGAAGCATATTCTGACTCATGACTTATCAAGGCAGCACTACCTTGGACAAAGTCATCAGCAAGTTTGCCAGAAGATGACAACTTCCTCTTTTGCTCTACCTCTCTCTCAAAAGTGAGTAGTTTCCCATGAAGTTGGGTGAGAGATAGAGTGTCAAGGTCAGCACTAGAGCGTAGGACAATGGTATATGTGTCCCATCTCTCAGGAAGTGACCTGAGGAACCTGCTGTTCATCTGGCTGTTGGTGTACTCTTGTTTGACCATCTTCAGCTCTGAGATCAAACAAGAGAACCGCTTAAACTGCTGGGTCAGAGTCTCACCCTTTCTATATGAGAAAGTCTCATATTGTTGGGCGAGGATTTCCCTATTGTTTGCTAAGACCGAATCAGTTCCTCCAAATTGTTCCTTTAGAGCAACCCATAGGTCATGAGCAGACTCTTGATGCAAGAGCCCTGAATATATCTCGTTTGGAATGGCCATGGCTAAAATTCCATGGGCTCTAGCATCAATTTCAAACAGCTTTAGATCTTCGTCCGAATACTGTTCAGGTTTCTTCGCAACCTGTTCATTAGATTCCGGGACGTTCACCATAGGCTTGTATGGCCCATGCACCACTGACTTCCAACAACCAGCACTGTTGACAGCCAAGTGGTGCAGCATACGTCTTTGCCATATGTTATACTCGTTCCTAACCAGCATCGGAGGCTTGGTTGCGGAACCAGTATTGTGAGGATCATTGGTTGGTGTTGTCATCTCAGGTTTGGTCAAAAACAAGTTTAAACACGACAATCGTAACTCAAAACCACCAAAAGACCTCAAGATTTTGGCCGGAAACAGCAGAAACTCACTCTCTATGACTAACTCTTGCAAATTGCTAATTCGATCAAACTGAGAGATCAAAAGAGCAGTTTCAAATGATCAATGGTAAGATCGATCAATGATTAACCCGCTCTGATACCATTTGACAGGATCTCAGCCTCTCGTGTTGATCAATTAGATTATGTTTGCAGCGGATTTAGCACATTAATTAGCAATTAAAGCAAGAACATAAAAGATATTGCAATTAAAGCATAAACATAGAGAGAGAAGAGTTCTGCGAAGCAATAAATGTTCTATTGGTCGCACGTTTCGGCATTTAAAACTGTATGGCTTGCCATCCTTATATAGGAGGCAAAAGCATGGTGGTGATGTCCTTTTCTGACATCACTGAATATTCAAATTACAGCTGTCAAAACATAAAACTACTGAAGATGTCAACAACTGACATCTTCTTACAAAAGTTCCTAAGTGCTGACAAAAGTAAACTACTGAAATCCTACAACGACTGAAGAACAAACTCTTCAGTCGTTTATAACTACTGATACTATAACAACTGAAGAACATGCTCTTCAGTTGTTGTATAACTACTGAAAGTAAATAAACTACTGAAAAGGAAAAACCACCACAACAACTGAAGAAGACTTCTTCAGTTGTTGTGACAAACTCTGAGTCTTCAGTACTTGGTCTTCAGACTTGGCTTCAGATGATATAACAACTGATGACTTCAGTAGATATCATCAGTTGTTGTCTTCAGTCTTTGTCTTCAGACTTTGTGCTTCAGTAGAAGGTCTTCAGTTCTTTAGTTCTTCAGCTTTTGATTCTTCAGTACTTGTCTTCAGTACTTGAAGTCTTCAGTACTTGTAAGATCAGTACTTCAGACTTCAGTACTTGGTCTTCAGTACTTTGGAGTCTTCAGCTGATATTCTTCAGTTCTTTGATCTTCATACTTTGTTCTTCAGACTTTGTCATAACAGCAGAAGGCTGGAGCTAAGATGCTCTCAGAGTTTGACATTCAAGCAAGAGAACATTGTAACTGATGGGAGTCTTCAGCAGTTGTAGCAGTGGCATGTGGGACTTAGAGGTTTTCCTGATCTTGGCTTATTGGTTCTTTTGGTCCAACACACACCCCTGGCAGGTGTTAACTCAACTGTGATGCGGGTTAGCTACCCCGAAGGATGCACACAGGGTCAATCTTTGAGATTGATAATGAGGTGAGCAACTACGTGTTGCAACAGACTCGGTTAGCAGGCAATCATGAGATTTGCCACTGAGGTAAGCAGCCGTGTGCTGCAACAGACTTGGCTAACGTACGATAGAATGAAAGATAAGTGGTGCATATACTTATCTCAGGTGACTGGATCAGCTTCGTGCACAATGTTCGTGGTTGATCACCACAGGTCCAGCACCAGCTTCGTGCACAATGTTCGGGGTATTGTACATGTTACCAGAAGTAATGAAATGAACGTACGAAAGAATGTAATGTGAATGTATGAATGAAATGAATGAACGTACGAAAGAATGTAATGAACGTATGAATGAAAGAAATGATCATACGTATGCAATGAATGTATGAATGAAATGAATGAACGTACGAAAGAATGTAATGAACGTATGAATGAAAGAAATGATCGTACGTATGCAATGAATGTATGAATAAAATGAATGTATGAACGTATGTAATGTATGAATGAATGAAAGTAAGATACGTACGAATGAAAGAACGAATATGAAAGAAAGAATACGTAAGAATATGAATGTTAACGATGAACGGCACACGAACGAAAGTTAATGAATGAACGACGAAGATAATAATAATATTATCTGTGTACGTACTTGTGTGACCGCATATAAGTAAAGAAAGGTTTTCCTTGAGATGAAAAGCAAAGTATTTTAATTATAAAACTAGAACTCACTCAGCAACGCTGACTTTTATGTATTTTCCAGTTGGCAGGTAACAGGTTGCTGAGGATGGCACACTGAGATGGCTATTCGGCAAGACAAGACTGACATCCAATTATGTTTTGACGATACTGTTGTTTTGTAATTCATTCGACTAATTATTTTGTGACTTATGAACTAAAATGTATTACTTAACAACAGTGTTTATAATGAATGGATGGTTTTTGTTAAAATAATTCCGCTGCTTAAATTTATAGTATGTTTGTTTTATGCTGTGAATGACCAACTGTGAGGTGCCCGGGAACGGGGCCTTACACCGGATCAAGTTAAGCTCGTGTTATTTCAATTCACATTGAAGGACGCAGCGAAACAATGGTTTCTATCATTACCATCCACAAGCATCTTTACATGGGAGGATATGCAACAACAATTCCTAGAAGAGTATTACACACCTCAACGAACAAGTGATGCAAGGGCCAATATTCGGAACTTCCAACAACAACCGGGTGAACTTTTCTATGAAGCTTGGAAATGGTTTAAACAATTGCTAAGGAATTGCCCTCATCATGGTATTCCACAATGGGAGTTGATCAATGCATTTTATGATGGATTGTCCACTGATGACATCCGGGATATGAACTCTACTAAGGGTGGAACATTTCTTTCCAATCATGTGGAGGTGGATTAGGAATTCTTAGAGAAAATGGCGGTGAACTCAAAAAGGCAAGCTCAATCTAATAGGAAGAAGAAACACGCCATTGTTAGATCTGCAACTACTACTAATGCCAATGAAAGATTAGAACAGTTGGAGAGAGCTAATCAAATGTTGGAGCGCCAGCTGGCAAGTTTGAATCTCAATGGGGAAAATATGACACCTCAAGGCAGACCAATCTTTCCCGTATATGAAGGATGTGGTGATCTTGGACATGCTATCATGGACTGTCCAACGAAAGTGGGTTGACCTGAGGAAGCGGTTAATCAAGTATATGGTGATCGAAAGCAATATGATATGAACTCTAATACGTATCATCCAGGTTTGCGTAATCATCCCAATTTTAAGTATGGTAACACATCTAATCAATCTAATCCTCATTTTCAGGTACCAAATTAGGGAGGTCAACCATACCAGAACCAACAACCAATGTATAATAATCAGAATTACAATCAAGGAGGATACAACAAGGGTTACCAACAAAATCATCAAGGAAGCTCAAGCAACTCATCCGAGGTCATGGACTTTCTCCGAGAGATTAAAAAAGACAACGAGGTACGAGATAAAACCGTGGAGGCACTAGCAAAACAAGTTGGACAACTAGCGAAAGAGATGGCACAAATGCGAAGAAATCCAGGAACGTTGCCTAGTGACACCACTGTCAATCCTCAACATCAAACGTCAGGTGCAAGAAATACAAAGAGTGCAAACATCAATCAGGTAAGTATTCTTCTCTCTGGTAAAGCATATGACAATAAAGTGGTTTCTCCACCACCATTCGAAGAAGGAGTGGTGGAGGATCTTGGCGAGGATGGGAAAAGTGATGATGAGTGTGACCCGGACATCCATAGTGTTAAACAAAAGAAAAAAGTAACTTTCCAAGATACACCAAAACCTGTGCTTAAAAAAGAGTCACCTAAGGTCAATGGTAAGGATATGGAGGTTAATACCATACCTTATCCAAAGGCTTTAGAAAATCCTGAAAAGTCAAAAACTTTAAACAAACGAGGTCCTCAACAAGAGGAAATTTGGGAAATTTTCAAGCAAGTTAAAATCAATATTCCCTTACTCGATGCAATTAAACAGGTGCCGGCTTATGCTAAATATCTTAAGTACATGTGTACTCAAAAACGAAACAATAAATTTCCAAAAATGATTGATTTAACAGAAAAAGTGAGTGCTGTGTTAATGGGTTCGTTTCCTATGAAACTTCGGGATCCCGGAACACCCTTAATACCAATTCAAGTTGGTGACTTTAAAATGGCAGGGGCGTTATTGGATCTTGGAGCAAGTGTAAGTATTCTTCCGGGAAGCTTATATGATCAATACGATTTCGGCCCACTTCGTAAGGCCGATACTACCGTAGTATTAGCCGATTTGACACCTAAGCTTCCTAGAGAGTTTTAGACTATGTGTCAAATGATAAAACAAAGCAACCTAATGTCATACTTGGTAGACCATTCTTGGCCACCGCAAATGCTTTGATAAATTGTAGAACCGGGATGGTGGATATGACATTTGGTAATAGGAAGTTATGTTTAAATGTGTTTTCTAATACACCAAACTCTCTACTCAATGATGAATGATTTATGGCGGACATCATTGAGGAGTGTAATCCTCATGAAAGTGAGGATGCCACTAAAGAGACTTGTTTTGTTTGTGATGACGCAGGTTGGAATCATGTGACGGATCTAGCAAATGAAGAACAAAAGTTAGACGTGATGGGTGTTGATGCTGGTAGACCCCCATGGACATATCAAGTTGTAAACCTGCCTGAGCACATAGACAAAAAGATGAAGCCTTCATTGGAAAGCCCACCGGAGTTGGAGTTGAAAGATCTCCCCAAGCACCTTAAATATGCATTTTTGGGAGAAGACAATACGTTGCCCGTAATCATCGCAGCCGACTTAGAAGAAGATCAAGAAGCCTCATTGTTACAAGTTCTTCAAACATACAAAGCTGCGATAGGATGGACACTTGCTGATTTGAAAGGTATAAGCCCTTTGATCATGATGCATAAGATCATAACTGATGCCGATGCCAAGCCGTCACGTGATACGCAAAGAAGGTTGAATCCAAACATGTGGGAAGTAGTCAAGAAGGAGGTACTTAAGTGGTTGGATGCCGGTATAATCTACCCAATCTCTGACAGCACATGGGTAAGTCCAACTCAAACGGTACCGAAGAAAGCAGGTATTCAAGTGGTCAAAAGCGAGAAAGGTGAGCAAATTGCCACTCGGCCGGTAACCGGGTGGCGTGTTTGTATTGATTATAGGAAACTAAATGCTGCTACATCTAAGGATCATTTTCCACTTCCATTCATTGATCAAATCATTGAGAAACTGGCAGGTCAGAAGTTTTACTGTTTTCTAGATGGCTATTCGGGATATAATCAAATTGCGATTCACCCTGAGGACCAACAAAAGACTACGTTCACTTGTCCTTATGGCACATTTGCTTTTAGGCGAATGCCATTAGGTTTGTGTAATGCTCCGGCCACCTTTCAAAGGTGTATAATGAGTATCTTTTCAGATATGGTTGAGGAGTCTTTAGAAATTTTTATGGATGATTTTTCAATCTTTGGTTCTACTTTTGATAAATGCTTACATGAATTAACCAAAGTTTTGAAGCGGTGTGTTGAAACAAATTTGGTCTTAAGTTGGGAGAAAAGTCACTTTATGGTTCAAGAGGGAACGGTTCTAGGGCATGTCATATCTAGTCGGGGAATTGAAGTAGATTGGGCCAAAATAACGGTAATTTCCACTCTACCTCCTCCGGTTAATGTTAAAGGTGTGCGATCATTCTTGGGACACGCAGGGTTTTATAGAAGGTTCATTAAGAGCTTTAGTGTCATAACTAAACCCTTATGTAACTTACTCTTGAAAGACGTACCCTTTGTGTTCGATAAAGAATGTTTACATGCTTTTAACACGTTAAAAGAGAAATTAGTGGAAGTCCCAATCTTGCAATCACCTAATTGGTCACTCCCGTTTGAAATTATGTGTGATGCAAGCGACTTTGCAATTGGGGCTGTTTTAGGTGAACGGGTGGATAAGAAACCCGTTGCTATATACTATGCAAGTAAAACATTAGCCGATGCACAATTAAATTATACAACAACCGAAAAGGAATTGCTTGCAGTAGTATATGCTTTAGATAAATTCCGGTCATATATATGGGGAAGTAAAGTAATCATTTATTCTGATCACAGTGCAGTCAGGTATCTAATGGAGAAGAAGGATGCCAAACCTCGACTTATACGTTGGATCTTGTTACTCCAAGAATTTGACTTGGAGATACGTGATAAGAAGGGAAGCGAAAATGTAGTCGCGGATCATTTGTCAAGAGTGGTGCATCAAACCATTGATTCACATCAGGAGATTAATGAGACATTCCTAGATGAACAATTACTATCCATATCTTCCGAACCATGGTATGCTAAGTTTGCAAACTATTTGGCTGCAGGTACCACTCCCGACCATTGGAACAAAAGGAAGAGACAACAATTCATGTCGCAGGTCAAATATTACATTTGGGACGAACCAGACCTATTCAAGGTCGGAGCGGATCAAATTATCCGAAGATGCATTCCCGAATCTGAAATTCCAGCCGTGTTAGAACATGCACACTCATCCGCATGCGGGGGTCATTTTAGCGGACAGAAAACGGGTCACAAGATCCTATCTTGTGGACTTTTTTGGCCAACTATATTTCGTGATTCATATAATTTTGCTAAAAATTGTTTGAAATGCCAACAAATGGGTAGTATATCAAAACGTAATGAAATGCCCATGCAACCAATACTCGTGGTTGATATCTTTGATGTTTGGGGAATTGATTTCATGGGCCCATTCCCGAATTCGTATGGCAATTTATATATTTTAGTGGCAGTGGATTATGTGTCAAAATGGGTGGAGGCAATTGCCACTAAAACAAATGACCATAACGTTATGTGTAAATTTGTTCAAAGTAATATTTTCTCACGATTTGGTCTTCCCCGTGTGATCATAAGTTATGGGGGGTCACATTTTAAGAATTTTCACTTTGGAAAGTTGTTAAAACGTTATAGCGTAGATCACCGAATAGCAACACCATACCACCCTCAAACGAGTGGTCAAGTGGAGGTATCCAATAGGCAAATTAAGGAAATCTTACAGAAAACGGTACGGTCGGATCGTAAAGATTGGTCCACCAAGTTAAACGATGCTTTATGGGCCTATCGTACCGCTTTCAAAACACCTATTGGTACAACCCCATATCGGTTGGTCTACGGGAAAGGATGTCATTTACCTGTAGAACTCGCTCATCGTGCTTTATGGGTAATTAAAAATGTTAATCTTGACTACAATGTTGCAGGAAATGCACGGAAGTTGAGTTTGAACGAACTGGAAGAATTAAGAAATGAGGCATACCAGATGACAGCCGCATACAAGGCACGAATGAAAGAGGTGCACGACGCTAAATTACGAAAGAAGACTTTTGAAGTCGGCCAGAAGGTGTGGTTGTATAACTCACGGTTGAAACTGTTTCCCGGTAAGTTGAACAGTAAATGGATGGGACCATATGTTGTAATTCGAGTTGGCAAGTTTGGCGATGTCGAGATTGAAGACCCTAAAGACGGTGTACGAAAAATGGTGAATGGACATCGATTGAAACATTATCTGGAGAGCAAGGATATGAACGGAAATAGTGACGAATTGGTAAGCTTCGTGGTAAGTGCACCAACTTACACAACAAATCAGTAAGGATCAGGTAACGGTCTGGCTGAAGACCTAAAACTTAGCGCTTTCCGAGAGGCAACTCGGCGAACTTTGTGGGTATGTTCACTAGAAACCCTCACGAGACTTCACTCGTCCACTCGGGCGTACCGAGCGGTTTAAAAGGCTTGTTGCATACGCTAAATGCAACCGTGATTCCTACGAAAGTGAGTTTAGTTTTTCTTTTATTTTTCGGTTGTTATTTTTTATTTTAATTTGATTAGTTTCTATGCAAGAACGTTCAAACACCAAGTGTGGGGAAACTCATGGATAATCAGGTATGTTGCACACAATTCACTGACGATTCGGGGCGAATCATGATTTTGTGGTGGGGTGCGTGAAGGTGGTGCGATTTCCGAAAAACAAACAAAAATATTTAATTATTTTTTTAATTCTATTTATATATTTTCATGACTATGAGTTTCTAGGTTTTTTTTTTCCTTTGTTAGTATTTCTTCAAAAAAAATGTTTTTTTTGTGAGACCACCGCCACCGACGCCGGCACCACCGCCACCGACGCCGCTACCGTCGGCTGACCACAAACCCACTGTCGGGCGGTGGTGACCGACGCTGGGCTTGGCGCCGGCCCACCGCCACCGACGCCTATACCACCGCCACTAACGCCGCGGCCCAGTCAGGCGCGGGTCGGCCCAATTTTGGGCGGGTAACCCGAATTTTTCTAACCATAAACTCCAATCCACTGAGAATTCAAGGTAGAAACGCATCAAAAGTCCATTTTTCATCATCTTCTCTCCACTTTTTCTCCTAACCTCTCACGAACACACCAAGCCCTAGTTTCCAACTTTTTCAATCCTTCACCAAATCAAGCAAATCATAGGTGCATCTTGCTTAGTTTTTCGAGTGGATCACAATTCACCGATTAGTTTTGCAAGATTCACACTCGTTTGCGAGATAACGAGAGCGTAAAGTTCGGACTTTTGGGGGTTTTACACAAAATCACTCCATTCTTCTTCTTGTTCATCTAAACACATCACATTGTGTCAAGATATGTCCTTTGTTACTTCATTACATGTTGTGCTCCTAGATGACCATGGTATGTTTATCTCCTTGGGTAAAATCTTCTATTTCATATCAATTGCTTAAGGAAGTAGTATACAAATGATGAGCATGTTAAGTTGTGTTGATTTGTGCTATGTTGATTAATTCTACATGAGTTTGGGAAATAGGTTGAGATATGATGATGATAGAAGTAAAGGTTGGTAACATGATGAAAATGAATTGTTTCATATGAATGATTTGGTGTTTATGATGTCAATAAACTTAAAAGCCCTTATCATTTGCATGGAATTAGTGGAAGGCCAACGACTTTACTTATGTTATGTGCAATTCATGAGGGCAATTATGAACTTTATGGTGGATATCCACATTGAGGGACACTCGTGAGAATTAATTTTGAGATTATGGGTTTGTGATACTCCTGTTATGGCATAGAATTGATTTGGGGACTATATGCACAATATAGACTTAAAAATCCTTATTAATTAGGTGTGATAGAACTCATAATCCATATAATTGTTTGTTTACTCATGATGGAGCTAAATTGATATCTGTTCATCGTAGGAATCATGCCACGAACAAAGGAATCAACTTCTCGAGGAAAAGGCAAAGCTTCCGCCTCATCCTCGGAACCTTCGGGAGGCGAAGCACAAGCAATATAACTGAAACAAGTTCCGAGAGTGAAAGGGATGAATCAATGGGCACCAACTCTAGTGGTGATGACATCGACTATGATTCTGAGGGGAATCCTATTTGGACGGAGTACAAGAAGCCATTGTCCAAGTTCCCACGAGAGATGCAACCACAACTGTACATGGACAAATTCAAGGGCAAGAACGACCTCACTACACTCATGGTTTGTGAAAGACCCATGGAACTCCCGGAATTCGAATGTTTGGAGTGACTGAGTGCTTTGAAAGATTAGGATGGAGAGAGGTATTGACATTTGTCAAGATGGATAAGCCACATGTGTATGTAAATCAAATTATGGAATGGATGTCTACGCTAGTAAGAAAGGATGGATCAAACCCACCACACACCACTACACTAACCGGCAAGGTCGGTGGAAAAACAATGGTTATGTCTTTTCAGACAGTCTCTCAAGTGGCAAAGTTTGATACTGCACCCGGGCCCTATGAATATCTACACGAAAGATCAATTCTGGAAATTCCAACTGGGGATTACCCGCGGGAGGTCTTGAATGATATCTTTGCTGTTCCTATCACTGCCTTAACTTCTGACAATCTGAACAGAAGTAACGTGAAGATCTTACCAAAGCTACTGACAGTGATTCTGAGCAAGAATGTGATCCCTAGAATCTCTGACAGAGGAAGAGTGCGACATTATGAGCTTAGAGTGCTTCATGCCCTCCTCACTAGTAGACACATATTGTCTTACCGGCAATTAGTAATGATGAACATTTGGGAAAGCCGAGAAAGCAGGGCGCGGTTGATGATTCCATACTGCCGCTTGATTACCATGTTGTTGCGTAAGCAAAAGGTTGTGTCCAACGAGGCTTTGGCCATTCTAATCACTGTTTTAAAGTTCAAAATTAATCGGTGGGAGGACAATCATGGGAATACAAGAAGACGGCCACTCACTATCAACTACGAGACAAAGATAGTGGTCGAGTGTTAATGGTGCAACGAGATGATGTTCCTCGATATACGGATACGGATGATGTTGCTATGGGTCAAGGTGGTGTGAGAGCAATTGAGGATATGGATGTTGCTACAAGGGAGCCAACCGAGGAAGAAGAAATCCAGGAAGCAGTTGTCAGAGCCAGACCTTTTGGTTTTTCAGGATGGGCCTTGGATCAGAGGCACATGTATGATGAACAGTCACGTGAAAGGGAGCGACAAAGAAGGTGGAGAGAGAGCTATGATAAGAGGACAAAGGAGTATGAGCAATAATCGAGGGATGCATGGGCAACACAAGAACGGCGTGACAGAGAGCTACGTGATGACATGAGGATGTATGCGCGTGACTCCGCGTATGCACGCGAACAAGCTATTAACGATTATTTTATGTATCAGGAACAGGTTCGCCAGTATAATGACCACCATGCAGGGCTGCCGTATCAAGCTCGACCACAACCGGTGGACTGGAGTGCTCTATCACAATACATGCCCGGACAACAATATGAGAGGTACCCACAAGCTCAACCGTCCCGGTGGATACCAATGGAGACAACCCTGGGTGGAAGCTCACATGCGACGGGGAAAGCCGGAAGCTTTGATATGCACGCCATGCACCAAAGTCTGATGGAATCCTTCTTTGGACCACCGCTGCCCAGACCTCCGTTTGGATGAGATCAGAACACTCTCTGATCACTTGATCAGGTCCATGTGTTTCTCCATTCTATCTGTTTTTTGCTGTTATTCTTGTCAACACTCTTTTGGTGTGTTTAATCTATGGTTGGGGGTGTAAAACAATAACTATGTATGTGGGAATGAGTGAATCTATGGTATGTGTGTTGTGGTACAACCCGAATGATAACTTGTTTTGATGATTGGGAGAGCATGGTTATGATGATGAGAGCTCCCCTTAAATCCACAATTGCTCCAACAGATCGAATGGTGCATTGGGGACAATGCATCCTTTAAGTGTGGGGATGAGGGGGGTTATGCAAATTAAGGTAAAAATTAGAAAAATTTGAAAAAAAAACCATTTTGCCAAATGTGAATCCTTGAAAAAGTTTTCAAGTAAAGCTCAGTGTGTCTATGAAACTAGAACCTTCATTTGTTGTGTATTAAAGATTGATATAGATCTTAGGTCATGGCCATGTTCCTTAAGTTCAGAAAAAATGTTATAGCGGGTTAGTTGTGGAAATTGATGGATACCCAGTTAGTGTTAACAAGTACTTGATATAATAAACTCATGTGCACATCGGCAGCCTAAATTCCTACTTGGTGAGATTTTGAGCCTATGACTTCATACACATCATACACATATTCAATTGTTGAGGGTAGGCCATATATTAATGTTGTTACAGAACTTGTGTTGTTTATGCATACCAATACCATAAGCAAGGTTTGCACATGAATGATGAAGGCAATCTAGGAACCCATCTACTTGTTAAACGTTTGTCAGTTCATCCATCATTTCCCTTAGTAGCCACGTTGAGCCTTAAACCATTCTTTTGTTAAACCCAAGACATGAAGCCCAAGTTATTAGTTGATAATCAATCTCTAAGCCATTCAAAGTGAAAGAGCATCCAAAGTCAAGCTTATATTATGAAAAAAAAAAAAAGAGAGACTATTGGGCCAAAAAGGATTGAAGTGATTTAGCTTTTGAGTCATGTTGATAAGGATAGTTTAATGATTTGGGTTATAAGTAGATGTGTGTTAGCCACTTTTAAAGCCAAAACTTCCTACCCGTGCCTAAACCCAAAACCCATAAGCCCTTTAGATGTGTGCAAGACCTATGCAAATGGTGGAGGTATGATCACTATACAAGCTTATGTGGACAACATAGTATATTGGGTTAGTGAGTGATTACACTAGTACATCTTTCACTAGTTCAGAAATAAACAAGAGGAGTGAATTATTGTGAGGGGTGTGTACATGAGATTAAAATCAAAATCATGATAGCATTAGTTGGGTGACATCTTATTTTGCTTATGATTGACTTGTTAGAACATGAATCTACCAGACGATGTAAGTTGTGTGAACGGGGCATGACCTTTGACCTTAGTTAATCTTTAATAGGTGACTAGTGAGATAAAGTATCAACGATGGTTTTGTAAATTACAATTGAGCTTTGCTTGAGGACAAGCAAAAGGTAAGTGTGGGGATTGTGATCTGGTGGTGAAAGTTTAACGTTTAACGACTTTATTTCCGGGTTTTATGTATAAATGTATGAGAAATAGAGTTACTTTGGGAGTATTTGGTGTGTTGTAGGTTAAACGTGAAGAGTACGGAGAAATGGGAAGAAACGGGATGATAATTGGAGCTCGAGAAGCCAAGATATGATAAATCGAAGTTGTACGACAATGATATCTTAAAACGGGCATAGCTTGAGCTAGGAAGGGAGTTACGGGGCTCATGACCTATCAACGGAAAGGTCTCGAAAAACTACAAATGAAAATCAAAGTTGCATAGGAAGGTGGCGCCACTGACGCCTCCATAACCGCCACCGACGCCGAGGTCCGGGTTTTTGTTGAGATTGAGCCTATTTTGAAGGGATTAAAAGGGAAAAAACCCTAATTCGAGTAACAACTTCACACACAGCAATCTTGGACGAAAATTAGCAATCTTGGATCATTCTCAAGCTCTTCCAACATCAAGAACATCGATTTCATCCGAATTACATGATCAATTACACTCGTGTTGAAGAATCGATGATGATGCAAGGCTAAATCCATTGTGATTCACTTCGGGGGAAGGGTTTGTGCAAGTTCTTATTTTTCTTAGTTTGTAACCTAGAGTTGAGATTAAATCTTGAACCTTTTAAGTTCTTGTTGGATTTAATTTATGATTTGATTAGTTAAACGGTTTGAGTATGATTTAACCTAATTTTGATCTTCTTTAACTTTGGTTGTCTATGATCATTACGTGATTGATTATTAGAATTAGGGTTTTCATTATTTAAATTGGTAATTGTGTGAATAAGGTCCTTTAAACTTTAATCCATAATTGTCACTTAACTCATATCATGTGTAAGTCACCATTAATGACTTCTCACTAGGTTTCATTCAAGAAAATTTGTAATTTTGCCAAACCTGGATCCTAAAGTGGGTTGCTTTTCTTCAAGATTGTTAAAAACTTAAACTTTATTTCGTTAAGTTAATTATTTCTCAATTCAATTAATCAAGCAATTTTCTTTTTCAATGTTAATTCTTCTAGTTAATCGTTACTAGCACTTTCCTGTGATTCTCTGTGGATTCGACACCCTGCTTACCCTTTGCTATTAAGGGTGATTAGGTACTCTTAATATATATTTTGACCGACCACACGACATCGATCAGGTCCCGGCGCTTTATCCTTACCGCATTCCCAAACTGCCACTTTGATTTCATCAATGGAGAATGGCCTTATGAGAAAATCAGATTCGGATGCAGAGATCCCAGTAATGTCATCACATCGTAGAGTAGGTATGGTCTTCATTTGTTCTTTAAACCTATTTGCGAAAAAATTCCTTGCCTCCATTTTATATCAGCCGGGCATGAGTTCCATTCCCCATTAATAAGCAGCCCACTGATTCTATTAGACATGATCCTTGAGTTATTCAAACCATGGAAGAAGGCTGTATTTTCATCTTCATCAACAACCCACTTTATTCAGGATTTCTGTTTTAAATCCAACCACTTCTTCTTTTCTATTTCCAACAACTATTTTTAGGTTTCCAATCTATCTCTGCTTTCATTCTCTGATAACCCAAACAGTGCTGCAGTAAGATCCAGATTCATAAGCTTGTTAGAACATCGGTCCACCTCCAGGTTTCATTCAACTTCCGTTCCAAGTTCCATTTCTTGAGAGCCGCTTTGATGTTTTTTAATTTGCAGGCGAGCCTAGCATCTGGTCTGGAGGCCTAAACCGGAGCATCAAAGGCATTTTTAACGATTTCCTCAATGCCCTCACAACCAAGCCAAGAAGAGAAAACTTTAAAAGGCTTTGGACCAAAGTCCGTAGCCGCTCTCGTTAGAGTGATAGGGCTGTGGTCCGAAAACTTTCCCGGCCATGCAATAAGAGTGGCATCAGGCCATTTCCTAAAGAAGTCATCACTGACCAAAACCCGATCCAATTTACTCCCTTTAAGTCCATTACTACTTATATATGTGAACTTTGATCCTCCCATGTTATACTCAACAAGATGACACCGATCAATAAATTCATTGAAATGGAAAGAGTTAGAACAATTGAAGTCGGAACTGAGTCTATCCACAGGCGCTCTAACTTCATTGAAATCGCCCAAAATAACCCACATACCTGGATGTTTAACTGGTTCAGAAAGGTACTTCCAAAGTCTCTTTTAGCGCAGAATCTTGAGGTGCATACACATGGCAATGTTAATTTTTTCATTTAATCCCTTCAGCCAACCAATGGTGGTTACGCAGTTCCTCTCCTTGAAGACCATAGAGGTTTATACAACAGAGGATCCATATGCTTAGAATACCACCCGATTTACCCACGACTTCAACATGGGCAAAGTCAACACTGCGATTTCCCCAAAGTTCAGAGACAGGAATCCTAAAATCCTCAGACACCATAGATTCTTGAATCCCCAAGAAACTAATTTTATGCTTGAGAACAAGAGATTTAATCCAATGTTGTTTACACGAATCCCCAATCCCCCTGATATTTATGGATAGAAAATCCATTAGAGATTATTGTTCAGCTCACCATTAACCACGAGTCCTTAACATAAGCCTGAAACTCAGACAAATCAATTGTAATTGAGCACCAACCTCGATAGTTTTCTGAACCTCCACCGACATTCTGTCTTCTCCATTGGCGTTAGAGTTAGGAGGTTCATTTAGGTCCACCGATTGAGATGGTAAACCCTTGCCGACCGTTTAGGGGGTACTGTTTGGGGTCGTTGGATCGTTCGAGTCACCTGGTACATTAGCGAGCATGGGTGACAAGGTCGAGGGGTCGGGGTTGGGGTCCATGCTCTTGCAATCTGCAGACGACATAGGGGCTTTCCTTTTAACACTTCTTCTGGTCTCTATATCTGAACCATACTCCCTCGTCCTTTGGGGGACCGTGCTTTGTTTTTCTTTTCTTATTATTAAAGGCTCCAATGTTAAAAATGATTTCACTAAGCCCAAATTGATCAGAGCCTAATTCTTCTTGAGAGGTAGGCCGATCAGTAGGCCCAGAATAAGGTGGAACTGGGCCCAGAGGAATTGGTGGGGCCACATCATGCTGAACTTCGTTCGGACTGTTCGGATCTTCACGTGGGGAATCCGGTGCGTGTGCATGCGGCGTTTACTTCCCGAGGGCTATCAACAGGAGACTTTTCCCAAGAAAATCGGAATACGCAGGGGCGTCCAATGAATCGCGGAGGTCGGGGGGTTCATCGGTCCATTTTTCCTTGCGCTGATCGGAGATGGCGTACGGTTCGTCTAGGATCAAGGGGTGTATGGGGAACACGATTCTTCATGAAGGCAAGAGACCAGGATGATCCGATTCCGAAATATGAACATGGAAGGATGCATTCAGAGCTTTGATAGTAAGTTGTTTAGAGATATGTTGATGATCACTAACGACTACGCCAACTTGTTTGTGTGAGAGGTTCCATCGTTGATAGAAGCCAAGGATGGTCCGATCACCTCGCCAACTTTACTGCCAATTAGGTTAAACGTGTTCGCGTTCCAGATTGGAGAGGAACCCCCCTTATTTTTAACCACGCTATACGATCCCCTTCAATCTCTTGTCCATTCCATAATACAAGGAAAAGAATAATTTCTTCCAGTCATCTTCCTTTTTGCAAGGAAATTCTTAGCTTCGAATATGGACTTAAAGGATAAAATGACCTTCATACCCCATAGGTATCTTAGTTCATACTCTGAAGTAATACAATTACTCAGAAGCTCCATGAGATTATCCAAGGTGGGAAGATCCACTACACCCAATTAGAGAGTATCCATGACCGAATGGTGATGCTTTAAGATTTTCCGACACTGTTACTTCTGAAACTTCGGAGTCTTTGCTTAGAATAGCCTTGCCATTTAGTAGAACACTTCTGTAGCTCGCATTTTGAGCGAATGAGTGTGACGCTTCATGTGATGCTGCGTGTCATGTTTCCCCGGAGCCCGGACACTGGGTCTCGAAGGTATCCTCGAATAGTCAATAGCCTTGCCATTTTTTATCAAACTTGGCAAGGTTGGCGGATATCTTTAAGGAATTGATCTTTATGTTGTTTTAAGCATGTAAGAGCAGCTCCACATCCTGGGTATCTCGAAACCACACAAAACCAAATCTGCCTCCATCTTTCTTCGCCTTTCTGATTGGAACAAAAGCATCCACCATATGACCTATGTTCTTGCATTCTATCCATAACTCTCTGGTGGAGATATCCTGTGGGAGGTTGGAGATGAAGAAAGATACCACTCCATTGTTTTGGCTCCTTAACTTCTTTCTCCGATCCTCCACCTTTGTCGATCCTCCACCTTTGTCCATGCTCCACTGTCTTCAGCGTCCCGACCGCGATCTTCATTTTCCCGGTTGCTGACTCTTCGACTCCCTTAGACCGAACTTCAAATACCAAGGTTTGAACCTTAGACCTCTAGAAGAGGCAAAGTTTTTCATCTCCTCCTTGACCACTAGACCAAAAGATAAACATTTTTCCTATCCATTCTATAGTCAATCCCCTTAAATTTTGCATCTTTTAATTTTAATAAAAAAAAATAATTAAGCGGAAAGCGTGACAATTCATATTCATTTTCACTAAAATTTTTCAGTTTTCCTTTCCTACTAGTTTAGAAACCGTTGAATTAAAAATTAAAATAATAGTTAGTAATTAATATTTAGAAATTATCAAATAAATTTCCTATAAAATATGATTCGAATACGTATAATCAAACTACTTAAGTAATAAAGTAATAACAATATTTTTAAAACTTGTATTTAAAATTTTTTAAATGATTTTTAAACATTAAATTTTTTTAATACTTGTTTTTTTAAATGTCATTTAAGAAAAAGTTCTCTGTAATAAATATTTTTTAAATTACATTTTTTTAAATAAAATGTGTTTTATAAGTGGGAAAGAATATCTTTAAAGTTTATGAGGATCTTTAACATTTATTATGAAGATTAAATGATTAATCTTTTATGCTAGTGACATGTGATAATAATTGTGTGAAAATGGGATATGTGGTAAGTAGAGTATTAGAAGATGACAAGTTGTAATTTTTTTTGGAGTAAATTTCGGTTTTGGCCTCTGTGGTTTAATCATTTTAACCATTTCAGTAAAAAAGAAATCTTTAATTATATCATGCCCTGTGGTTTCATTTTTGTAACGGTTTTGGTCCCTGAAACTAACTCTGTTAGTTTTTACAGTTAAATGTGTGGGTACTTTGGTTATTTTATGTTTAAAGGACTAGTTATCTAAATTATATTAGATTAGGATAATTGTTCTAATTTTTTAAAATAATTATATTAGACTAGTTATGTAAAATTTTTCAGTGGGTCAACAGCAGTCCACTACCATCACTGGCTTCGGATCGCCGCCCAACACGTTGATGAGCCTGTGTGGGACACGGTGAAGCGAATGTTTCAAGGATTGTGGTAATTTGAAGCTCGTTGTGTTCCCCAATCCATTTCGTGAGGATCCCGGAAAAGCCTTGAGGGATTGGGATCTCGGGGGGCCTTTCTTCTTCATTGTGTTTTGGGCTCACTCTCTCATGGTCTGCATCAGTAAAGAAGGTCAGATTCTTTTCTTTTGTAGTATATTTATTGTAGATCTTAGGTAATATGAAGTTGAAATGGATGGGAATTGGATCTACTGAACTGTAATTGGTTGTTATGATTAATGTATTGTTTTAAAAAATTACACAATTATCCTAATCTAATATAATTACATAACTAGTCTTTCAAATATAAAATGACCATAGTACCCTTATATTTAACAGTAAAAACTAACAGAATTAGTTTCAGGGACCAACACCGTTACAAAAATGAAATCACAGGGCATGATATGATCAAAGATTCCTTTTGAACTAAAATGGTTAAAATGGTTAAACCACAGGGACCAAAACCGAAATTTACTCTTTTTTTTGCTTTGTTAATATAGATTAAATAATTAAATTAATACTAATAAATAATTCAATTCGTTTTTAGATTACACGTGTTTTTTTAATAATTAAAGAATAGATCTATTTATTAATGTTATTTCTAATAAATAAATTTCTTACTCATACGTAATTTTAATCATATCTTATTTATAATACCGGTTTATAATAATAAATTTTTATTATATTTAATATTTTATTTATTAACTCTTGTAATAAACGGATAATTAACACTACACATCAATACATAAGTAATTATTATGTCATGTTGTACGTGTCACAAATAAAGATTTAGCAAATTTCATGACATTTATTAAATCAGCTATTCAACTCATTTAATAATATTAGTTAAATTAAACAATTTAAATAATATTAGTAGGTGTTACCCGTGCTATGTAGCGGGGTTGAGGATTTATACGTTAGTACGAACCTCATGAAAAAAAAATTACGGATAACACTTAATATAAGAGTAACTAACTTTAATATAAGAGTAACTAACGGAAATTGTTAGAAAGTTTTTTTTTCGTAACAAAATATTTTGTTTTTATTTTAACAAATAAAGTTTAAAAAGTTAATTTCACTGTTACTTATAGTTAATTTCAATTATATTATATTATAAAAATATCATTTTATAAACAATAAAATTTATTTTATTTAATATTTTATATATTGACTCGTGTATTACACGGGTATTAAAGCTAACTTTTATATATATCTAAAAATTATCTGAAAAGTTAAATTTTTTTACTACACATATTTTCTATTGTATACCTGCTCCAGTACTCGTAAAATAACTACATTAGAAAGTCCTATTGAAAAACATTGATAATTAATGTTTTAAGGCACCTAACATGAATCTTCTCGCGCCGTAAACAGCATGGAAAACGCAAGGATTCTACTACATCACTCGTTCGTCATACGACATATGTTGAATAAAGTTCTATTTTTAGTTTCTATGTGAGAGTATTCTAAAAGTACCGAATTTAGATTATATAAAAATGAAATGTTTATTGTGGATGAGTAGGTCTAATTCGACCCCACGTATGAGACTACAAATAATATATATACTATTAAATTTTTTTTTTTGAACGGTGACTTTCTTAAGAGTGACTCAATGTCACATCGCCCATGAGGTTTTTCCTGGGCGACCCTAGCCAAGATCTGCTCCAGACTATGTTGTCTGAACCGGGTCCACGCTGGATTGTCAGACTTGGTTTCGGTATTCCCCCGGAAACCGTACTGCCTCCACAAGGGTGCCTCTCTGGAGTAACAGCCGGATGAAAACCGGGGTCGAGCTCTGAGAATCGCCGTCCGCACCAATGGCTCAAAGGCTAATTCTTGCCATTGCTCTAATGAATACATTACCTTTTTGCCCACTTCACTTGTTATTTTTAAAATATTTGGATTGTGATTATAGTGATTTTCTACGGCAGTTCTTTTATAATTTTTCAGTTAAACGTTGTTAGAGATTGGATTGTGATTATAGTGATTTTCTACGGCAGTCATTTTTTATAATTTTTCAGTTAAACGTTGTTAGAGATTGAGATGATGAAACACGAATAAATGGTGAGTCTCTTGAATGGGGTTAGCAACTATAATTACACTTGAATGGTTAGGTCGATTGTGTACACCGATCATGATGGGAGAGAAGAAGGAATATCCGAATCTCTAGACGAAGAAGATGATTATTATGTTACAAAAGAACCTCGCGAGTACATATGATTTAAATTCTAGTTAATAATTAGTTCCCTTTATTTAGACACCCCCCCAATTTTAAATCAACACCCCTGTATCCTATACGCCGCGTATGGGTCCATACGCGGCGTATAGAGTGGTTTTTGATTTAACGTTTTATACCATAACGCCGCGTATGGTTCCATACGCGGCGTATAGGGTGCGTTGTTGATTGACGTTTTATACCCTATACGCGGCGTATGGGTCCATACGCGGAGTATAGGGTTGACATTTTATATCCATACGACTTATGACCCATACGTGGAGGAGCTATACGCCGCGTATGGGTTTTAATATATATATATATATATATATATATATATTTTAATATTGATATTTTGAAAGGTTAAAAGATATTTTGTTTTTTATATTTTAATTTTTTTATTTTAATATATACATAATTTGAATTAAAATTATTTAAACAGTTTAATATTAATAATACGAATACAATAATAAAATTAAAATTAAAATATATAATTCGCATATTACAAATTATGAATTAAAATAAATTTATATAAGCTGGGGGTTCTCGGTTATTCTCTATTATTGCGTTGTATTCCGAGATACGAATCCTATACATAATCTCCATTCTGCAGTACGTACGCTTCGGTTAAGAATCCAAGATTACTTAATGTTGGCATCGGATAATCTCTCTAACTTAACGTGGACGAAATGATTATTGTTGACATGAACAATCGACACGACATGATGAGGCATGACAGTTTTCGGATCAGCCCATAATGGGAAAAATGTTTGACAACCATTATTGCTTAGTAAATGAAGAATAACCCCAAACTTTTGAGCAACCACTATTCCCGTATACGGCATTATCATCCAATGTTCTTCTGGTGCAGGTTCCACACTTTGCCAATCGATGGTGTGTCGTAATTCGTTATACTGTCTAGGGTACAAAGTATCGAAAACTTCTCTGTACTCCAATTCATGTCTGTCCAACTCTTCTAAAAGTTGTGTCCGCACATACATCCACTTATTTCGTCAAACCCTAAGCCTAAAGCTATAGATCGAAAACCACAATTCCCATCGGGTCGGACATCTCGTATACGTGAAATATACTGATGAAAGATTGATGGAATCCAATTTTTTAACCTGTTTATATTGTTTAATTGGCGATCTCCGACAATCGATGAAAACTCATTAGTGCCCTGTGATACTTTAGAAGACGTTGAATGACTACGTTACATGGCAGGCTTCTGAGGCTTTACAGCTGAACTTGTTCTTCCGGAAATGTGAGACGCATTAAACGAGCTATGTCTCGGCATGTGCACGTACTTGTTGAGTGTGAGTGTCATACTTGGTTGTTGAACCTTTAACGTTTGACGACCGTGAATATCTGTTGAACAACAGTCGCTTTTTTGGTATTTTTCCATGGATACACATTTTTTTTATTTTTCCACCAAACTAAATTTTACAGCTGTGGGTGTGTCATTCTTTTTTGTGTTTCACCCGTTCCATTTCTTCTTCAACATCAACTTTTTCATCCACCATATATGATGGTTTAATTTTATCAAGCTTCGTCCAAAATACGTCAATTGCATCTAATAGAATTTTAGTGCCTGCATTAAAATGTATAAATTAATATATAATTTGTTACTTTAATAGAAAAATGATAATGCTGGAGCGGCTATTACCAGAATGTTCATATTTTCCAGCCGACAAGCACAAGGCAAGCCACAACTAGTGAAAAGATGACAACACATGTTGCATTTGCAGAGCGCATCACACGCAATTTAGTGTTTTCGGCAACTAATAAATCAAGAGCTATGTGTGAAACCTTACCTCTTAAGTAATCAAATAGCGGAAGTTTATGATGATTCATGGCTTTAATTTGCTTGTCTCAAAGCTTTCATTTAAATTTACCTCTTGTGCGTTCACCAATTGATCTACAAACTCCACAAGTCTATCCAGTGAGCTATTTGTTGATTTAAGATATCCTTTTAAATTTGTATGCTGACTCTCCACCCTATTTGTTGTGTGTTGGCCAAAATTGCGGTTCGAGTTAGTCCAGGCTGATACAAACATTTCTTTGTAACTCTCTAACCAGTTTTGTTTATATATAACAATACTTTGAAAATATAATAAAACATAATTAAATTATATATTGAACAGTATTGTATGTATGTATGTAATGAAAAACTTACTTTCTCGATTCGCTTCAACTAGTCGTTCGTAAAGAAAGTTATAGTTATACTCGTAAATCTCCGTCATGGGAGACTCACACAAACGTGCCCATGTGTATTTAAACTTTCTCCAGTCATCTTTCGTAAAACTTGCTTTACAGTATTTCGCGATATTTTCATCAATATACCACCTGCATAAATACTTTGAAGCATTCGGAAATACTTTAACACATGCGTTCATTAAAGCAAGATCTCTGTCTGTTATTATGACGCGCGGCTCCATACACTTGTTTAACGTATCTTCGTGTAATAATAGCGTAACCATTATCACGTCCTCTATTAACAGCCCAACAGACTAGCTCATCGAGAGATAAAAAATTTTGAGACGTTTCAAACGATACTTTTGTCGTTTGTTTTTCATCACTCGAGAGTATATATTTGCTGCGTGTCGTAAGTTGACTCTTAGCAAAACTCAACTTCATCATCGGGAACATACGATTGGTTTAAATCTAGCAGTCCTGTCTCGCAAGCAGATTGAACGTACGTATCATCTTGATTACTATCCGCCATGTACGAATATTCATTTGAATATTCATTTGAATATTCACCAAACAAATAGTTACCGTCCCAAAACGACATATCAAACGAATAAAAAGTGTGATATTTGAGAGAGAAATACGTTTGGGATTTACAGAGATCGAAAGTGCTATCGAAAGTGTTATCGAAAGCGTTCTTATATAGTTGAAAACGAATCTTGTGTCCCGTCATATTGGAAATCACTATACGTGGCGTATGGGTCCATACGCCATGTATAGCCTAGCGGATGGCACCTATACGTGGCGTATGGACCCATACGCCACGTATAGGCTTGCCACGTCTTCCACGTATGGCTCCTATACGCTGCGTATATTCGTACATGATACAAAAACGCTTTAAAGGACGTCTGACAAACTATACGTGCGTATGGACCCATACGCCGCGTATAGCCACCAATGCTGCACATGTCAAGGGTGTTGGGTCATGTACGACACCACCTATACGCCGCGTATGGGCCATACGCGGCGTATAGGTTGGTTGATTTGTGTTATTTTAACGTATATTTTTAAAGATTTTGTGTATAAATTTTGCGTATAAGTTATATTTATAACTCATTAACCGACCATGTATGTACGTACGTACGTAGTACGTACGTAGTATGTATGTATGTGTGTATGTATGTATGTATGTATGTGTTTATGTATGTGCGTATTTATGTATGTATGTATGTATGTGTGTATGTGTGTATGCATGTATGTTTGTATGTATGTGTGTATGTATGTATGTATGTGTGTATGTATGTACGCACGTACGTATGTATGTATTGTGTATGTGTGTATGTATGTATGTATGTATATGTGTATGTATGTATGTATGTATGTATGTATGTATGTATGTATGTATGTATGTATGTATGTATGTATGTATGTATGTATGTATGTGTGTGTGTATGTGTGTACGTACGTACGTATGTACGTATGTATGTATGTATGTATGTGTGTGTGTATGTGTGTATGTACGTGTGTATGTATGTATGTATGTATGTGTTATGTATGTGTGTATTTATGTATGTATGTATGTATGTATGTATGTATGTATGTATGTATGTATGTATGTATGTATGGTGTGTGTGTGTATATGTATGTGTTTATGTATGTATGTATGTATGTATGTATGTGTGTAGGTATGTATGTGTGTTGTATATGTGTAAAGATTTTTGCGTATAAAACATATAAGATAAACATAAACT